>OY744481.1:211147834-211538943 GCA_963556165.1 Tipula helvola
TCAATAAATTTTCTATGCGGATTTTAGCTGAAAGACTACTAACACTAAAGAATAGCAGGCTGGTATAGCAGCTACACAATTGGATCACCAATATTTTCCGTAACATTTTACTAAACATTTGGTTTAGGTGAACATTGGATAAGTATACCGAGAGTTTGTTCTTCTTATGTTGTTTGTCATCAAATTTTCTTCAATTATAGAAAAACTTATTACCACTTTTTTGAATTTATAATAAAAGTAAGAGCAATCAATGAATTTAAAAATAAATGAGAACGAATTAGATGTACTCAACAATTTTACGGATTAAAAAAAAAATTAAATTAATTGATTTTATTAATTTTTAACGAAATATGAATAAATATTTTATTTTCAGGAATAATCATACAAAATATGGTTCTTTTAACCAAATTTGTTGGTTAAAGCTGCAAACTAAAACAAAATAAGGTTGTTGGTGTAATTGTTTAATATAACCTCGAAGGTTGATTTATAAAACCAATTTTTTCTTGTTAGAACAACTTAAACCATTTACCAACATTTTGGTAACTGATTTTGTTTTTATTTTTTTGACGTAAACCAAGTGATGTTAAATATAACCTCGCGGCTTGATTTATGAAACAATTTTTTCTTGTTAAAACAACTAAAACCATCTACCAACATTTTGGTAACTATATTTTTTTATTTTTTTTACGAAAACCAAGTGAAAAATGAAATACTTATAGTTTTAGTTAATGTAACCCGTGCTTGTTTTATGGAACGAAATTGTTTTTGTTAGAATAACTGAAACCATATACTAAAACTTGGTAAACTGTTAATTTATCCTTTT
This sequence comes from Tipula helvola, assembly GCA_963556165.1. Lineage (NCBI taxonomy): Eukaryota > Metazoa > Arthropoda > Insecta > Diptera > Tipulidae > Tipula > Tipula helvola. The sequence continues at coordinate 211,148,658 of OY744481.1, forward strand.
TTGAACGCAACCAAGTCAAAAAGTTAAACTTAACAAGCCAATTGACTAATTCACCATAAAATCCTATGTTTATACAACTAAAAGGCTGTAACCAAACTCCTAGTTAAAATTTTTTTTCTGAGTGTTCAGCGGTCCGAGATGAAGAGGTACACTACCTGTATAGTTGGAATTGAATAAATAAAAATTAAACATTTGATTTTGAAGAGATTGTATATACATACATACATACATATATTTACATGTATCTTCATGTTTACTATTATTAAAAGTGAAAGATTCAGAAATAAAAGTTCAATTATTGATTGCCTCACCTCGATTGTAGTTGCCAAATGTGGATTATAAATAATTGATTCTTGCTAGCCTAAAACCAATGGGTTCTAATTACTGTTTTAAAGATAATTTTATTAAAGAAACTATGCAGACATTAGCGCTTTAAGAAAACATTAAATATAACATAAAACATTAAATAAACATATGATTGGGATAAAAACGATTTTAAAAAAACACAAGAAAACAATAAAGTGCATGGCTTCAGTAGTCTCTTGCAATTTGTGAATGTGTGTACTTTTTTGCCTTTAGTTGCAAAATTTTGGCTTGTTCGTCAGCATTTAATTTAGAGCGATCCATTTTAAAATTAACTCTTTGACTACTTACTTGAAACCAAATGAGTAAGTCATCCTTATTTTGGTTTTAAATATGTCACAAGACGTGAAATGTGCAGAAAAATAAAAACCAAAAAAAATAGGGAATGAAGTGAAATCTATGAGAGAATTGCATGAAACAGTAAATAATCAAAACTAAACATTTCAATGTCGCAGGGTGCATTTATTGTTTCTCTATTCTTTCATTATCTCTTTCAACAAAATATGGACGGACTTATACCAGTTTCAAAAAAACGGCTCATTTTGGTTTCTTCCAAAACCTTCGAAAATTCTCAATGTAGTAAAAGAGAATTCTTGCAGGTTTTGTTTTTCCTTTAGCCAAAATAAAATTTCACTTAACTTTTATTGTTTTACGGCACCACAACTAGTCGTGTTATATGTACGCGTATGTATTTGTGAATGAGATTGTTTTAGCGCGATATAATGTCGATAGCACATTTTCTCGTAGCATTTTATATAAAACTTGCAAATGATGCAATACACTAAATATCTTTTATTTAATAAATATAAATATCTCATGAGAATTTATCCCGTACCACTACCATCTTGAATATACAGGCCTATGACTACAAACAAACTATGACGACACACTAAGACTCCACCGCTATGTGGGAGTGTAGTAAAGTATGTAATTTCTTTTTTGTTTATTGTTTCATGTTCAAATATTTTTTTTTCCTATTTAGTGCATTATATTACGTCAAAAGGAGATGTTACGCGTTTGATTTACGCTTTGATTTGTTTTTCAAATCGAGTACATAATTAAATTTTTATTTGATTTAATTTATTTTCTGTAATATTTTATTATTAGAATACATAATATAGTAGATTTATCTAAAAAAAATTGAATTTACATTCAATAAACTAAATTCTTCTTTAAGTGATATGGTGCACTAAAAAAACTAAATGATAATAAAATGAAAAATATCTTTTCTTTGTTATTCTGCCGCCTATGTAGCTATAGGCTTGTATATTCATCTAGAAGGCATTGCCCGTACTAACTTTGCATGCAGGGCCGTCTAACAAGTTTGGGCGCCCCGGGCTCAAAATAATTGGCGCCCTGAAACTGTACTTACAATTTCGTGCACAAATACAAAGTTAATTAATTATCTTTTATAGTAGGTAATTTTTAATCCTTTTAAGTGTCGAAAATGACCGTTTTCCGCTGCAATTTGTACAAGCGATACTTAAAAATAATCGTACAGTTGTAGTTATATTTGGGAATGTGCATTCAATTTGCGACCCAATTATTTTATTCAAAAAAAAATTCAGCTTTTGGTATATTGCCATTGAGTTATTAGATGATAATAAATCTATATGCTTAAAATGCAAACATTCCTCTATTAAACCTGCTTCTAAATCATCTGTGTATTCTTTATATAAAATTTTTGCTTTTTCTCTAATGCTATTTATCATCGAGATTTTTTAAATTCATTAAAAATCTAAATTGCGATGCTATACGATCATATGCAGATTTTCTTATATTTATTTCTGCCAAAAGTGTATCAATTATTACATAAAAAGTTTTTATACGGAAATCAGAATTTATATCAAATTGTGTGTCTGCTGCTGGCTCTTCATCGAATTGCTTTTTTCTCTTACTTATTCTTGCACTTTGATAGCATGAAAGCGGTTTCGAGAGAATTTAACTGCTTTTCCAAACCTTCTTCATCAACTCTGGTGGAATATTTCTGTGTCGAATCTATAGAAATATCATTTAAGGGGACGTACCACCTTCAAAATTGAAAAACAAAAAGTTTTTCAAAGATTTTTTTTAATGGAATAAAAAGAGATAACTTAATGAAACTTTCCATTGACATTTTATTTAACTGAAAGTATAAAAAAAAATTTTTTTTAGATTTTTTTTAGCCCACTGTGGTCTGCTATAACGGTTTTCCAAGAACACTGAAAATTCGCGGCGTGCATCATAACTGCTCTTAGAAACGTTTGAAAAAAAAACGGGGTTTTATTCAGCCTTAAATCGCCCTTGGAATGAACTAAAAAAAAAAATTGGTTGAAAAATAAAAAAATGGCGGCATTTTTTTCGAAAATGCAGCGTTTTTGTCCCCCCCCCCCCCCCCCCCAATTAGTTGTAACTCAAAAATTTGAAAGCCGATTATTCCTTCCGTAGTTCATTCTGAGCAGAAATATATGTAGATCAACGTGTTAAAATTTTAGGACGATTGGATAAGTAGTTTTTTCTCAATCTTGCACGCCAACTTGAAAAACGTCATTTCGAGATAATCGCGTTTAAAGTTAAAAAATTTTTTTTTGTAATAAAACTTACCAAAATTTAATCTGCGATGCCTGCACCGTGCAATATACCTTCCTCTCAAAAATTTCCCCTCTACTTTTACAGCTGTTATGTGAGAGAATAACGCATTATATTATATATATGCATGTATATATAAGCAGGTGTTACTAAGAGAAAGTCGGTGTAGCGTTACAAAAAAAAACGACTTTGGCGCCCTTAGCAATAAAATAAAATAAAAATATAAATAAATTTTTTTTTGAGATTTTCATGTTAAAATCATGTTCTTAAACGTTCATTCTAACATATTCAATCATAAAAAAAATTTCGATTTTTTGAAAATCTGAAGGTGGTACGTCCCCTTAACGCCTGCTTAAAAAATTTGTATCCAACAACTAAAGCATTAACCGATTCTGCACGTGCTGACCATCGAGTATTGCTTAATGTTTTTGGTACTTTACATTTCACAGTTAAACGGAATTTTAATTTTTCCCAACGGCTAGTTGAAGCCGCGAAGAAATTATATATGCTCTGAATGAAAAGAAATACTTTAGTGGCTTCTAAACAACTTTCTGCAGCACAGTTACCAACCAAATTTAATGAATGGGGTGGGGTGCACATGGTACATAAATAGCCAGCTTGTTTTTTGATTTTATCCTTGCCTGAAGACCGCAATAAATTCCAGACATATTGGATGCATTATCATTAGACTGTCCTCTGCAGTCCTCTACATTAATACCGTAATTTGTTAGCACTTCCATTACACAGTTTTCCATTTCTTCAGCTTTATGACCGATATTTTCAATAAAATTTTTAAACCTTTCTACCGGTGTTCCTGCATTATTCACATATCTAACAATAAATGTGCCGCCCCGGTGGCACAGTGGTTAGCATGCTTGCTTTAAGCTCCGGAGGTCCCGGGTTCGATTCCCGGCGGGTGATGAAAAAATCACGGCTGGTTAATGTTGGATCAATGAATTAATCACTCATTATCTGTTAAAAAAAATGATTACGAAACTTCAAATGAAGCGGCCAAATCCCTCTATGGGATGTAGCGCCAGCGAAAAAAAAAAAAAAAAAAAAACAATAAATGTCATCTGATCTAAATGTAAAATATCGGGAGTAGAGTCTGCTATGATGGAAAAAAATTTCGCTTGTTTTAACTCAGAAATTATAGAGCTTCTAACATTTTTAGCTAGAATATCGATAAATTCATCACAAATTCCTGCTGATAAATATGATACGGATCCTCTTCCTTTATTTGCAAAATTCAGAATCTGTTGCTCTAGAATTGAATCGAATCTCGCTAGCAGCTCTATGCATCCCAAATAATTTCCATTATTTTTACTGCCAATAGTTTCATTATTGCCCCGTTAAGCCAATCCTCTTGAAGCTAAAAATTTAATTACTTCGACAATTCGTTGTTTAGGTAAGTTATCAAAATTTAAATTTTTGCGCCCCCTAAATGCACCCAAATCGATGGCGCCCCAGGGCTTAGCCCTTTTAGCCCAATGGATGAGGAGGCCCTATTTGCATGTCTTGTGGTGGTGCATAAATTTGTATTAATGTATTTATATATTAACGTATGAGGAATAAAATATGGACAAACAAAAAAAAGTAAAAAAAAAATTATTTACTAATCAAACGATTTTAATCCATAATTTATTTAAAACTTTAATTCTTAGATAAAATTTACAGAAAAATTTGCGCTCCATATCGATTCGCTTTCCTGATCCTTTTTGGCACTCTTTTCATAGCCGCCTGCGTTCCTGATGTATCGATGTTCTTTAAATCTCTTTTTATCTTTCTAATAAGACATTCAACATTTTTCGCACGATATCCATTGCTGCATACCATTCTCTTCAGATTTGCCCAAAAAGTTTCAATGGGCCTTAGTTGTGGAACATTTGGTGGGTTATAGTCTTTAGGGATAAATTCGATTCTGCGTTGACGTAAATCAGATAACGTTGCGTTGGCATAATGTGAGGATGCCAAATCAGGCCAAAAAATCGTTTTATCTTTTTTATGATATTTATTTATAAATTTCTGAAGCACAGGTAAGCATTTAATGTGTATGTTTGCGCATTAACCGCTAAACCACTTTTGAAAAATACTGGGTCACTGACACCTCGTTCGCGAATAGCCAACCACAACATAACTTTACCTGGAAACTTGGTCTTATGAATAAACTTCTCCTTTTCTGGTGCTTTGTGATCGGGAGACTCGTAGTAGTATTTTGGCTGCCATTCATTACCTTCAACAGTGAAATAACTTTCATCATCCATCACACATTTATAAGCTGAAGAAGCGGCGAAATATGTTTGGGAAAGCACTCTTAATCTAGATTTGATTGTAGCTAATTGTTTGTCTGTAGTTGCTGGTGCCGATTTTTTGGGTTTGCGTTGAATATTCATACTTTGTAAATATTTCTTGATAGTTTTTGGGGCAACTTGATATTTTTTACCCAGTTGTCTGTACGATTTTGCAGTTCGACCCACTGTTTCACCTTTCAATTTCATTCGAACTTTGCTATCTTGTAGTTGACATTTTTTACCAGAGCCGGGTTTTCTTTCCACAGGTTCATTATTCTCAAACAGTTTAATTGTTTTGTAGATAAAGGATTTTTTGAATCCAAGATCCTTGAAGTAGTGAAAAATCTCGTTCTTTTTTTTGTCTGGATTTTCCTGACAAAATTTATAAATTAATTTACGACGATCTACATACTTCTAACAACAACATTTTTGTAACTAATCGTAAAATGACGCAGTTTTAATGAATATTTTATAAAATATAGGGGAATCACCTTATTTAAAAACATGTAAATTTTTATTTTTGGTTGTACAATACAAATACAAACACATTTTACATTTGTCCATATTTCATTCCTCATACGTTAGTCTTTAAACTAAAAAAACGTTATTTTTACGTGCATTGTAAGAGAACATTTTTTGGTATTTTATTTATGGTTTTTATATATTTTGTTGTGCACAAACACACCACCAGTCCACCACAAAATAATTTTTGGAATTGGTAAGTGACTTTTTTAAATCGGGAAAATAGGACTCAGAAAATAGTATTTGAGAATATTAGTGAATCAGAGGATAGTTTGGAAGGAGATTTATCTATTGATTGGAAGAAAATCAATCAACCAAATCCGCCTCCTTCTCGGTTTAAATTTATTGCCTCTCCGGGTTGCACTTTCCTTCTTTTAGACAATTTTGATGTTTTAGAGTATTTTAAGCTATTTATTGACGATGCTATGTTAGATTTATTAGTTTTAAAAACAAATAGGTATGCCGAACAACAATCAGGTAGTTCTTCTATCCCATGGAGACCAGTTGAAAAAAAGAAGAAATGATGATGTTTCTAACAATAAATATATTGAAGGCCTTATCAAAAAGCCAGACGAAATGTATTGGACCACAAATGAAATATTTTTCACACCCATTTTTCCGAGACTAATGAATCAAACAAGATATTTAGCTATAAAAAAAAATTTGCATTTTTATATTGTAATAAATGATGACTTTGACCATGCAAAGCATCCAAACCCAAAATTATAAAATTTGGCCCATTTACGAAAATTTAAATAATACATTTTCTAGTTTATATATACCAGAGAGAGATATTACGATCGACGAAAGCCTAATGCTATAAAAAGGTCGACTGGGCTGGGTACAATGTATAAGTGGTCTCGCTTTGGTATAAAACTATACTTATTATGTTAGTCACAAAATGGGTACCTATTTTGATCAATAAAATATACAGGAAAGAATACAGTAATTAGTGATAAAAATAAACACATGTCGAAACCGTCACAAGTCGAACCGTCACTACTTGAACCCAAGGATATACTTTGTTACAACTGATAATTATTACACTTCAACCCCACTTGCTGATTTTCTGTTAAATCATAAAATAGACACATATGGAACAATGTGAACAAAAAGAAAACAAATACACATGTTTATTCGGACAAAGATACTTAAAAAAGGCGAAATGATAGCCGGGCAAAAGAAAAGATGATGATTATCAAACGGCATGACAAAAGGGATGTTGGTTTATTATCTACCGTTCATAATACAGAGAAAGTACTAACAAATAAAACGAATAAGGACGGTAATCCAATGATGAAGCCAAAATATAGACTACAATGAAACTATGGGAGTTGTTGATGATCTAGTTCAACATATTCATGACTATCCAATAACAATAAAAAGGGAGAAAAACTCTATAAAAACATATTTTTTAATTTATTAGATATGCTTGTTTTATATCGAAAAAATGGAGGCTAGAAAAATAATTTAGGTTTTCGAACACAGTTGATTGAAAGATTGATAGATTACCTTACTGAAGAAAATGTAAAGAAATTACGTCGATCTAAAGCTGTTGGAGCACTACGACTTACGGAAACACATTTTCCCAGCTTTGTCCCGCCAGCTGCGAAGAAAAAACGGCCTACAAGACGTTGCGCGGTTTACTGTACACGACGAGATAGTAACGGTACAAGAAGAAGAATAGAAAGCCGTTACATGTGCCAATCATGCAATGTTGGACTTTGTGCTGCACCATGTTCCGAAATTTATCAAGCAAAAAAAAATTAATTGTTATCTTATTCTTTAGTCATTTTTCTTTTCTGATGCAAAAAATTTTCTGAAAATTTGAAAGAAGGAAAAAACACCAAATCGTTATTTTTTGTTTATATAAATGAATTTCTAATGTGTTAAAATATGTGCAAATAAATATTTTCAATAATAAAAAAAAAATATTTTTTTTAAAAGTTTTTTTTGAAAATAATATGCGCTAAGGGGTTAAATTACTAGAATCGTTTACATCTAAAGGATAAGGAATAATTCATTCATTCATTCTAAAGGAAAATCATGACTACTGGCGCTTGTCAAACCTTAAAATATGGAAAATTACAATAATTTGTATACATAGATATAAAATGCACAAATAGTTTTGGAAAACTAGAAGTGAATGCAAATAAAGCCATATTTATATATTACTAGAAATATTCCATATTCAGCAACACGCGTGCATCGGACTGATTGTAAGAAGTAGCGCTGGTCATCATGTGATAAAAACCCATTTTTTCTTAAATTTGTATGCAGGCGAAGGGCTGATGGATTTCGTCCGTAAGATCCTCTATTAGCCCTGATTAGTAGCTTTAATTACATCCCAAAGCTGCAAAATTCCATTAATGCTCCGTTGCATACCAGAGAAACAATATTCATCTGCGCCGTTTGTTTTCTTCCACATAGATAACCACTGAACTGATTCTTTTAAATTTTCCAACATGTCTTCTGTTCCCTCAGATAAAGCATTGTTATTTGGATTTACGCTGTTGATACATGATGACTGAAAACTTGTGTTGCCAGTTGCACCCTCATTTTTTGAAATGATTCAGGCCTAATGTGGGCCTCAGTTAGTTTATGCACAGATCTTATTACATTATTTCACTATTAAAAAGCTTTACTAAAACACACCATGACACTTCATATTCATTCATATTCATATTCATACACAAAAAAATTGATTTCAAAAGGTTATTTCGAAAACTTTTAAATAGGTGTATGTACAACGTCGTATAAACATAATATTTTTCTATTCATAATTGTAACATCGGCTCAGACATATCTACACCTAGCTGCTTGTCATTTCGCTTATGTATAATCGTCCGAAATCGATTTTGAATGATATTTTGAAAGTTATAAATATTAAAAGGAAATTCAAATATTTGCAACCAAAAAGATTATTAGAAATAATTATAAAGTTCTATTAAAATAATACAGAGTCAATCAAATCCAAATACTTATGAAGATACTCTTGAAGTAGCTCGCACGTTGAACTTTTAAGTGTATCCTGCTTTAAATAATCTTTCCGAAAAAAAGTTACAAGTGGCCAAATATACAGCAATTTCTACTCTGTACTCTAATATAATACAAAAGGGCCTCTTTGAAACCAATTTACCTAGTTGTATGTCAACCGATTGCATATGTCATCATTGATTTTTGATCATCCTTAACTTGAAATGTTTAACTGATTATGTGACATGAGTTATTTATAATATTGTCACATTTCCGACAGGTGTGAACTGTTTAAATTCGTATCAATAAAACGTTTCGTTCATTCACGGGATTTGATAAAATTTAAATTTTTAGTTTTTACTTGAAAACAGTCTTATGATAATTTTTGTCCGATTTTGGCAAATTTTCAGATTTAAAAAAAAAAAAAATCGGTTTATCAAATCGGAACACCCATATTTGAGTGTGACAGTTGGACGCTGATGAATGCGATTATGAAAGTTAGCTGTGTAAAAACATTTGAGAGACCTGCCGTGCGTGTAATATTTAGCACTAATTTGATTCGAATGATGAAGTATATAAAATATGAAGTTAAAAAACAGCGAATACATCATTCGGTTCTTTGATGGACCTTCTTTGGGATCTTCTCATTTCTATTGGGCCAACATATAACTTGTGAACACCGTATTATTATTGTTATTAGTGCTAAAGATACGAGGCTATACTCATCACAATGAGTAATTTTAGTAGTATCTGTATAATTCTAGTAGGATCCTTCATCACAGTTGTGTTTCGTACAGAATTTATAAAGAGTTCCGCTAAATATTTATAATTATCAATAATAACGTTGGAGGAATTGGATTCATTACTCGTAATCCTTAGTGAAATAAAGACTGGTCGTACAAATTTAAATTTTACATAATAACGCGTAATCGAACCAAACATGACAACTAAATTGAACAGTAACACGAGGCAACTGTTTATTAACTGCCCGGTGGTGAATATCGTAATGTAGTTTTGAAATAAAAAGTCAAAAAATTAGTAAAAAAAAAATGGGCTGGGGCGCGCAGCATAAGTTTGTATTAAATGTAAAGTACTATTGGTGATATCGTTATTACATATATTTCCTTAATTACGTTTTATGTTTGTACAAATAATAGATTCTGAATTACAGACTTACTGTTGCAAACAGATTGTTGGACAGCAATGAATAACAATTGTATTTTGTACATGTGGGAGCCGTTAAAGATTTCGGGCTCTATAAAATCATCAATCACAATTCAACTAATTTACTTACCTCAGTTTACAAAATAATAACTTAACATTAATTTGAAATGTGACAACCAAATAAATAGAAAGTAATAATATAATAATATTATATTATATGTATTGGGCTAACCTATTGTCCTGATAAAATCGTAATAATAATAATAATAATAATCAGAGAAGCCATCCATCACGTATTTCTTATCCACTTACAAATACATCGACTCGAGTTTCTCGATATTTCATCGCACAATGAATTTCTTAGTTTGCTTTAAATTTATTTTCTTTTTTCATCTTGGGTTATGCAATAAATACAGATTTCAATGATATATTGAATTTTCATGAAGAGAACCCAATTTTCTTTTTATTTTCCCATATGATTTGCGGCAAATGTTTACACTCATATATTTCATACATATATGTACATACGAAATGCGATTTTTATTCTTCTCGCTTTATGTTGGTATGAAGATGATTATAAATGTATGGACTAGTTTTCAACGTTTATATTTGTGACCATCTTCAATTTGGGGAGAACGTAATTTATTCGGCCTCTTAAATGGAACAATTGCAATTTGAAGAATATAAATTGTGATTTCTGAAGATATTTGATTTTCTTTTTTGAAAAGGAGATAATTTATTTCATTTTGCGAGTTATAAATTAAACATGTTTATTGTTATAGAATTAAAAGTACATATTAGGCTCTTTAAAGCACTTTCAAAAAAATTGTTAACAATTGTGGTCAACCAAAATAATATACCATCATGTATGTATGTAGTATATCATTACTTATCAATAATCCCAGTGCTAATAACGAAACCACAAAATAAATAATATTTCGTTTGTAAAATCAAGCTGTATACATTTTGGGTACGTGTGCAAAATTCGCAGATGTTGATACGAAAAAGTATTTTTAAATTCTCTTGCGAATAATTCGAAACCAATACGAAAAATCTATCAATATAGAAATTTACACATAATCGTACTTACATAGGTATTATTATACATAGTCGGTATGAGTTTATTTATATTCACTTAGTGACTGCCTTTTTATTATGGTACTCGAATGTATTTAAGAGTAGTATAAAATTAAGCAGTATCTTCCATTCTACTGACCTTAAAAATGATCAAAAAATGTATATCAATAAAATGGATATATGATAAAAATAATCTAGCACTAACTGACCAATAACGTTTTTGTTTATATTTTTATTTTTTTGGGGCAAATTTGCCATATTACTCAAGTGGGTTTTCTTTCTAACGATGTATAGCTGATTTACATTCCATATTTTCGTTCTAATCTCCCAAAAAATAGAAACAAGAGGAAAAGTGCAAATAGATCCATTTTTAAAAATGAGACACACATATTTTCCTTTCGAAATTAAAGAGCATTCACAATGCAAGACATTTTTTCGTTTTAATCGATTCAGTCGATTTTATAATGATTTTGTTTTTTAACATTTTTTCATTTGTTTTCATTATTTCAATTATTAATCTAGTTAAATGCATGGAAATGTATCATAACCAAAAAGGACATAAAATCAACATATAAAAACTGAAAATCATAGGTGCACTAAATTTAATAAAAATTTAACGATTTTACACAGAATAAAAAAAGAACCGAAATTAGACAGGTTAGAAGAGCTGGAAATATACAAAAACAACAAGAATTTAGGTTAGGTTAGGTTTTGGGTGGCGGTCCCCCAGGACCAGGCATAGACACAAAAAGGTCCGTAGCCATACCACAACTTAAAAATTGTTCCTCCAACTCATTGAAACCACTTTGAGCTTGCTATGAAGCGCTGGATACTCCTGACGTCCTTCTCACTGAGCTCCGCCAGGTCGTTGAAAAGGGGTGCCCCTAGAAAATTCAGTCTGTTTCGTGCCAGACGAGGACAGGTGCAAAGAAGATGAAGTACCGTCTCTTCCTCCTCTTCGTCCTCGCAACTACGACAGTAGTCATGTGAGAAAAAACCAAGTCTACTCGCATGTCTGCCTATGAGACAGTGCCCCGTAATCACTCCAGCAACCACACTTATCTGACTCCGCTGAAGTGAGATCAGCTGTTTGGATCTCGCCAAGTTCAACTTTGGCCAGATCTGCCGAGTTATTACGCATGAGGTACTATTTGACCATCTGTCATTCGTCAACTTACTGGCTTCCTCCTGAAGCAGCAGTTTACATACTGCAAGAGGCATTTCAACATCCTTTTTGCTGTTTGAAATGTGGTCCGTTGTACCACGTCGAGCCAGTTCATCGGCTTTAATGTTCCCCGTACTAACGTACTAACGAAATGTCCTGGCACCCATATGATATGGATGTTGAACTGATCTGTCATCTCGTTAAGAGATGAGAGACAGTTCTGGACTACTTTCAACGTGTGAAGGTGTGATTGAGGCGCTTTAATGGCAGCCTGACTGTCCGTATATATGCGAATATCACAATTCGATATTACATTATATCTCAACCAGTCCACGACTTCCTTTATCGCAGTTACCTCAGCTTGAAAAATGCTGCAGTAGTCCGGGAGACAAAAGGAGAGGTTTAATATGAGTTCCTCATAGAACACCCCAGCCCCTACTCTTCTATCCCGTTTTGAACCATCAGTGAAGAAGTTCTAAACTCCTGGTTCCAAAACTGCATCCATCATCCAGTCCTCTCTAGATGGGATAATAGTCCGGAACTTTCTATCAAAAGATAGTGACGGGACAGTATAGTCGGTGGTCTTGGGAAGCCCTTTGGTACAAAGTATAGATGAGTGCCCTGTATTATTGCAGGTCCACATTAACGTGGATTTCAGTCGTATGGCAGTGCAAGCTGCCCACTGTTTTCCCAAGATATCTAGAGGAGTCAGAAATAGCAGAGTCTCCAGTGCCTGAGTGGATGTGCTCCTCATTGCACCACTGATTCACAGAGAGGTTGTTCTCTGAACTTTTGTCAACAACTTTAGGTTGACAGTTTTGTCCAGAGCAGCCCACCAGACTGTTACCCCATACAGAAGAATGGGTCTAACTACTGCTGTGTATAGCCAAAGGACCAAGTGGGGCTCCAGCCCCCAACCTTTCCCAATTGCATTTTAGCAAGAGTATAGCGCTACCGTAGCTTTCTTTACCCTTTCCATAATATTCGGTTTCCAGTTTAATTTACTGTCCAAGACGAGACCCAAGAACTTTGCTTCACCTATAAAAGCCAAGTTGGAACCATTTAAAGTAGGAGGATCGACATGAGGAATTTTATATTTCCTAGGGAAGAGAACCAATTCGGTTTTCTGTGGGTTCACATTTAGCCCACAACCATTGGTCCATAGTAAAAGAATGCCCAGAGCATTTTGAATAAGCTCACTAAGTGTCCCGGGATATTTTCCACGAACACCAATAGCGTCGTCATCCGCATAGGCAACCACCTTGAAGCCACTATTCTACAGCCTCAGCAACAGATCATTTATGACCAAGTTCCAGAGAAGGGGGGACAGTACGCCATCCTACGGCGTGCCTCTGCTTGCAAATCTTCTGGCGGAGGATTTCCCCAGACTGGCATTTATGATTCTGCCTCTTAGCATCTGATCTATCCAGACTTTAAGAGAATCATCCACTCCTAGATTCGAAAGTGCCCGAGTTATAGCCCCTGTAAGCACGTTATTAAAGGCTCCATCAATGTTCAAAAAAGTTACCATCGCGTAATCTCCATATTCGAAAGATTTTTCAATAAAATATGTGAGAGAATGAAGAGCAGTTTCTACAGATCTCCCCTTGCAATAGGCATGTTGAGATTTGGACAGCTTTTCCGGCACAATCGTGCCTCTAATATGAGCTTCTATTTGTTCTTCCAGTATTTTGAAAAGGAATGAAGACAAGCTGATCGGTCTAAGGTCTTTGGGACTGCAGCGTGAGCTTTTTTGCTGCCTTAGGTATGAAGACAACCTTTACTTCCGTAAATTTACTGGGAATGTGACATAGTTCTAGGCTGCCTCTAAAAATTACCTCTAACCAGGAAATGGTTAGATCCGTAGTTTTTTGTATATCCGCAGGGATAATATCATCAGGTCCTGGCGACTTATATGGTTTAAAACTGCTTATCGCCCACAGATTCTTTCTTCTGCTAATAATTTGGCCTACGAGGCTACTTGCCCTTTTACCTGCTGATATAGTAGGTGCAGATTCGGAACAACCAGGAAAGTGAGTCTCCAATAGTAGTTCCAGCGATTCCATACTATTTGTGGTCCATGCTCCATCCGGCCTTTGAAGGAAGCTTGGGATTGAAGGGCTAGTAGATAGTACTTTACGCAGCCTGGACATCTCTGAAGGCTCCTGAATTTTACCACAGTATAGTCTCCAAGATTAACAAGAATTAACAACAAGAATTTACTTAACGACAAAATTAACACCAAAACCAATAAAATTTACGACTTAATTATCCATAACTTAAAAACAAAGGAGGTGCCAATAACAGCGCATAGCAACATATAAACAACTTCAAAATAAATTATGTAATATAGTAGTAAAAAAGAAACCGAAGCAGATATTATTCTCGAAGCCGATATTCCTAAAAAAAGTTAAAATATTGTCACAATAAGGAAGAAATAAAAACTACAATATAAAATAAAAAATAAAAAGCTTTCCATTTAAATATGTAGTATATAAAATGACAAAAGAAACAAAAAATAAAGTGAAAATCGGCTTGTGAAATCTGGTGAAACATGGATAAATACACGGAAAAAAATAAACTGGTCCTCAGCTAAGAAAACGGACTTTTAATTCAAGAAAATGTTCTTTTTCTTGATTTAAACGCTAATTTTCTTATTTATTTCGAGTTTTTCTTCATTTCAAGAAACACAATTCTTACATCAAGAAAAACTCGATAGAAATAAGAAAATTAGCGTTTAAATCAAGAAAAAGTACATTTTCTTGAATTAAAAGTCCGTTTTCTTAGCTGAGGACCAGTTTATTTTTTTCCGTGTATTACTCAATTGCTTTTGTTATGTGTGCGGAAAATTTAAAATTATGACCACTCGCCGACCAAATAAGTGATGAAACCGCTGATTTAAGTATATCGGCTAAACTTTTCTCAAAATATTATTAGTGGTGTAAATTGGACGCCATCTATTGTTTGTACGGCATACATTTCCATCTGCATAGATGGAAAAACACTGGAGCCGCAATGTCATTTGGTGTCCCGATCATATGGAAAGATCCACAAGTGATGATCCAGTCCAATGTTATGGGTGCGTGAATTACACTCTCTCCGCCACACAATTCAGAAAACACGCGAACACTTATAAGACACAAAGCGAAACACCTATTGGCCAACAAACACAACAACTGAGGCTGAGCTACTCTCTCTCTTCCATTAAAAGAAACAACGAAAAACGAATAACCAAAAGCAAGAATATAAAATAATATTAATTACTTAATTAGTCTGCTCGCGATCGTCAATACGGCGATATGCCGTCCAACTCGCGCGGTAATAAAATACCACAAAATGGTGGTGAAAAATATTCCTGTATATGTTATACATATATGTAATTAATTAAATAAATCAAAATAAATTGTTTAATAAATTAAATTAAATTCAAATAAAATTTATTATAATAATTACATAAATGGTCTACAAAAAAACTTATTGAACTTTAACCTAACCTAAAAAATTGTGCAAAAACTGAAACTTATAACCAAGATTATCTTTGGTTTTTTTTTAATAAGAAAGTTTAAGTGTAATCAGCTTGGTTAAAAATATTTTCAAAATAAATAAAACAAAACAAAAAGAAGTGTGTAAATAATCAATATACATATTATAATTTTTATTTATTTATTTATTTAACAAATATTACAACTGAATACAAATTCATGTAGTAATTTATCTATATTAAATGTTGCTAAATGTTTGAGGAGGAGTATAACCCCATCGGTTACCTCAGAGGGGCTGTTACTGTAAGTTGGTTACTTCATTAATTCATCAGAACTAGTTCTAAGGGCCGTCTAACTGGATTTATGTTGTTCAGCATACGACGTACAACGGCATTTTTATGTTGACGTGTTTCGTAGCATATTTCTTAATTTCTCCATTGACGTATTCCATTTTTAGATCTTTATGAAGGTTATCGTTCCTTATGTACCATGGTGCGTTGACCATTATTTTATTATTATTACGATGGGTGGGACATATGGGCGTTTAGCCACCTTAAACTGCTACCTAAAAGATCTTTTGTGCTTCGAAGCCCTGCTTAATTATCCGTCCAGTCAACATTCAGGCCCTTAATGAACCTGATAATACTGCCGGCCGGTCACACATACTATCCGGGCTTATTGCTCTCCCTCCTAGATGTTTACTGTAGGAAGTACTTCTACTGGAAAGACGGTAGCATTGGTTCCCAAGGACTTCGAGAGGGCCTACTCCCGCATATTTCTAGTTCTGCCCCAACTTCCGTTTTGAGTTTACTCTTACGAGTTGCTGGGAATGGAAAGTCGCCTGTAGGTCACCCAGCTTTACTACGGGAAGGCTAAATAAAACTGGAGGGTGTCTGCTATCCAGAGTCCGCATACTTTGTACTGATTAACCTATCAGCCATTCATCCTTCGGCATATGCTGTTCCACCTTAGATTAGGATTTTTTATCAAGCTTTTTTCCTTTAGTGCCGTACTTTAGCCTGTGCCAAATGCCACATTCTGCCTAGTGGTGTCAGTTACCAGTGGTTGCCACGAGGAGGCAGCACATACACTTGCGAATTGTGATCAGGTTACCCCTTACTCAATTGTAGACATCACGCAGCTGCCTAATACATGACCAGAACAGCTCACATGATGCGCACCCTACTGGAAATGAGTTGACCATACTACGCAAGACTTTATGTTGTAAAGTTTGAAATTCTTATACGTTAGTTTTCTTGGTACAGCCCCATAGCTATATACCATACGGCCATACAGGTTTCGGTACTCCTTCAAAAATTAACTTACCAAATAAAGAAACATTGTATTTGTAACATAATAATGTTTTAATTTTTTGTATGAATAAAAAAATAAAACCAAAAAAAAAAAATTGAAAATTGGATAAAATTGTTTACGTGTAACTTTGTTCTCTTTTTTTAATTCGTTTTTTAGTTTTTGTTTTGCGTGCTGCGCAGAAAAAGACGATTTTGAAACAGCTGTCGATCATACCTATATTATCAGTTTATCGTGCCATATCCCTATATTTAGTGATATTCATTTTAATTTAGCCAAATAAAAAACGGTACAGAAATTTTCTTCGAAAAAATACCCAGGTTTGAACGCTTGTATCTTGGTGAAATAACACCTTTAAAAAAAAAATTTATTTCTAGTTGAAGGAAATTTTGTTTTTTTTTCGATACTGGAAACCGTTTTATTTTATTTTGTTTTTTTATGACTTTTTTGAGTAAAACAAAAGGAGTCTAAAAAAAAAAATTTGCTTTTGTTTGAAACTGTAAACGAACTTGCTCGATATTTCAGTCAAACATCCAAATCGGCCATTTTATAGAAAATTTAGAAACCTTGCAAAATGATACTAAAAAAATTTCTGTGCGGCCACTCCTTGTCGAGTTATTGAAGTTTTCGTGTGTTAAACCCTTGACAGACTACGATTTATTAAATCCGATTTAGCTAAATTCGTTTTTAATTACGGTTAATACACTTAAACTGTTATTGTTTTCATAATATTTGTCAAACTAATACACTCCTATTACATCGAATTTAGTCACTAAACTCAAAATAAAGCATTAATTCCGTAAATCTAACTATGACAAATTTCGAAAATTCACTAAATCGGATTTATTAAACCATAGTCTGTCTAGGGCTTTAAACTTTTAGTGTTGAAGTGACTTAACATTTTATCGAAGAGTGCTAAGTTTACAAGAAAAAAGAAATTTACTTCTACGCTTTTTGATACGTATTCTCTTAAACTTCTATAACTCGACAAGAAGTGACCGCACAGAAATTTTCCTAGTATCATTTTGCAAGGTTTCTAAATTCTCTATGAAATGGCCGATTTGGATTTTTGAATGAAATAACGAGCAAGTTCGTTTACAGTTTCACACAGCAAATTTTTTTTTTAGACACCTTTTGTTTTACTCCAAAAAGTCATAAAAAACAAAATAAAATAAAACGGTTCCAACTATCGAAAAGAAAACAAAATTTCCTTCAACTAGAAATAAAATTTTTTTTTTGAAAGGTGTTATTTCACCAAGATACAAGCGTTCAAATCTGGGTATTTTTTCGAAAAAAATTTCTGTTCCGTTTTTCAATTGGCGCAGTGTATGTGTACATATTTGTCTGAAACAAAAAATCCAGAAAAAATATTTTGTTTAAAATAAATAAAAAAAATCAATTTTATTTTATAGGTATATTTAGATGTTTGTCACAACATTTGTGGAAAACTATCAGCAGAATGATAGGAACGATAACATTTCTTTGATCTGTGCCTACAAGATTGACGAAGCATTTTTCAATTTAATATCCAATTCGCTTCAATATATTCGTCGATGCTGTATATACTATTACTAACCCAACGAATTAGGTTAACCATAACACATTAGAAGCGACAAGTGCGATATATAACTATAGTTCCTTTAAAGTAATTCATTAAAAAAAATGTACCTTTACTTCAAAATTTAACTTATAGAATGAGAAAATGAGCAAAAAGATGAGCGGTAACTTTATTTTTGAAGTAGCCTCCAGGGGTGCCATTCCGGTTCGATGATATGATAATGAAAAAACAAAAATATCATCGAATTTTTCAATTGTTTTTGTCATTTTGCTTTCGCCTTTCCTTTTTATCTTTTATTCTATTTGATCATCAACATATCAAAAGCGATTCTGGTTCGATGATAATAAAAAATGATAAAATTATTATTCTTCAAAAAAAATTTCTTCTCTTTCCTTCTCTCTTTACAATCATAAATATTACCAATATTCATATTGGTTTTCAAATCGGAAATATTTATATTTTCGTCATAGTCGTTATATCGGATAAGAAATATTACCCCAAAAATTATTTAAAACTGTTAAGTCTTCTTTACAATTAAGATCTATTTTAAAAATATTCTGGAAAATGGACATTTAGATTTAAAATTAGAATGAAAATCACCATTTTCCAGAATATTTCAAAGTTAAATCTTCCTTTTCCATTAATTATTTTTAATTTTTAATAAATCAGCAAACTATTAAATATTATTTTCTTATAAAATTATTTTTACTTTTCCAATGTTGTATGTAGTATAAATTGTCTACAATAAATTTATATCCACATTTAACAACGTTAACTGATAAATGTGCACATTGTCCAAATTTAGTAGATAAACGAAGGTTTAAATCACATTACCCAAAGTAGCAGGCGAGTATGCACGTTTGCCGGCGATGTACACATTTGTCGCTCTATGCTCATTAGCCGTAATATAATATATTCGGTGTGCAAAATTAGTGTGATATAAGAGCAAAATTAATATTTCTTCATGATACCTAAGAGTTGTTTTCATGACACCTAACAAACATTTTAGAATCCCATTTCCAACGCACATGTTGAATTTCATTGAAATCAGTCGGGAAATGATCATGATCGATATAGTAATATAAAGATATGCTCAATTGCTTCTCAAAATTGTTTTGCACATTTCGTCATCCAGTGACAACTTCATATATTTTAGTATGGGATTCTTATTTGAACATGGCCTACTGCTTTTATTATTTACAGAGATTGATTATATATTTGTCACTCGATGACGATATGGTGCGCGTAAGCATATTTTATTAATTTTCTATATCGTGGACCGTGGTCATGATCCATCCTACTTGCCCATATTCTAGAACTTCATCCAAAAATCATTTTAGAATCCCATTTCCATCGTACATATCAAATTTCACTAAAATCGCTCCACACTTGATTTTAAGAAAATAAAGTTTCGATTAATCGTTTAATATTCCCCGATTAAACAATCATTTTTAAACGATAGGTTAATCGATTAATCTAACCACGCGCTACTATAAAAACACGAATAGCCCTCCCGGCGCAAAAATGTATACAGCAAAAATGTACAGCTTACGAACAGTTTATGAACGCTTTTTTTTATAACACACTACTACATTTACATTCTAAACACAGTGCTGTCAATTATATCTCGCAGCTTTGTTTTATTTTCAATTTTGTTTGTACAAATTAAATTAAAGTTGCGTATTGTGAAATTATAAAAACAAAAGCATGATATCCATAATATCGTATAAAAATCATAAAAATAAATATTTTAAAAGGTATTTAAGCAATATTCGTAGAATTTATCTATGTATGATTAAAACATTTTATTTCATTTCAGAAGGATTAATCATTAACAAATTTGACACGTTATGTCTTGTGATGCCGACTAATATTTAATTAATTTTTCTTAGTTACAACATCTCGGAGGTATATCGGATTCAACCCATGAAAAATATGTTCGAAAATATTATATTTGAATACAATAAAAATAAATTTTATTTAAAACACAATTTATTTGTATTACATATATTGATTTCTTTTAAAATTATATACTTGTGACATAATCCACACCGTACGTAAATGTTACACCTATGTGGCTCAAAAACGTTATGCTAAAACAGTTCGTAAACGTTACGTTTCGACGTACACATTATGAACAGTTTAATACATACACAAGTCTTCGCAAATTTGTTTCACTTCTCATGTGACAAAAGTACACATTACGTACTACATTTGTACTGTTTTAGTGTAACGTTTACGAACTCCTTAGTATAGCAAAGTCTTCGTAAACCGTACGTTTATGATACACCTGGTCTGGAGGAAGGCGAAGAAAATAATTTTTATCATCGGCCATAAATGTTTTCAGCGGCAAAAACAAAATGAAAAATATTCCTTTTTTTCACCAATTTTAACATAATTAAGTTTATCATATATCGTCAAATCGGAATAGCTATTTGTATTTCATCGATGATAATTATATAATTTTTAATTATCATCGATTCAGAATCGCTTTTTATTATGATATGATAAAATACAATGATAAATGCAAATAAGAAATCCGATGATATTTTTGTTTTTTCATTATCATATCATCGAACCAGAATCGTACCCCTGGTTTCAATATCCACCAATATAAGAGCAGCTTATTATGTAATGATAGCTCAGAGTTCCTTCCTATGAGCCAATACATTTCTCTATATTTGATGTTTAATTCTTCTTTTTTCTTTTTAACATGCTCTTTCCACTTGAGTTTAGGATCAAGGGTCATTCCTAAATATTTTGCCGTGTTTGTATATGGAATTGGTTGCGAATTTAATCGAACAGGTAACCAATAAACGTTTTTCTTCGTCCAATTACTCAATGAATTAGAAGCGTATTGTAATTTACTGGTTGACCCCTCTATGTTGCCTATAGTTGCCAAGATTGCAGTATCATCAGCAAATGTTGCAATACTTGTTCGTTTTGTGTTTTGCACGTGTCACGTATAAAGTATGTAGAATATCGAGCCCAGAACACTTCCATCTGGAACTCCAGCTGATATTTGCTTTAATTCGGAGTATTCCTGTTCATGTTTTACACGAAAATCATAGGTAAAACTGCTTCGGCAGATCTCTGTGTAGTTTATATTCCAGTGCCATACTTTGTTGAAGGCTTGAGATACGTCCACACTTGACCATATTTTTTTATTTTCCAGAGCATCTTCAACAAGATCTGTGATTCTGTACACTTGATGTATGGTAGAGTGTCTCTCTATAAATCCAAATTGTTGAGGAGGAATGAGTTTTCTGACTTCTATTACTGATTTTAACCTCTCGAGTAGTAGCTTTTCAAATAATTTTGAAATTGTAGGAAGTAGGAAAATCGGCATGCTCGATGTTTCCTTGTTTGGCGGCTTGTTAGGTTTTATGATCATTATCATCTCTGCCAGCTTCCACTAATTTTCGTAATCCTTTTTCTGGTAGTATTTTAACTATAAGTCTAGATTAGGTCATTACCAGGAGATTTTTTTGAGCATAAGTTGTTATTAATTTCATCTTTTAGCTCTTGTAGTATTACAGGTCTTATGTTTAGGTAATCCACTTTATTTACTGGAATTATATTCTCTTCAACTATATGGCTTGGAAGGGGTTGAAATGTGTATTCAAGATAGTCTGTAAACAATGCAGCTTTTCCTTTGGCCCAAGTTCCATTGTCATTCTTGATAGGAGCTATTTAGTTGCTTTCCAAAGGGAGTAATTAGTGTCGTTGTTGTCAGAAAGGCCAGAATATATTATAATACTAAATTTAATATAACAGTGATAAAACAAATTGTAGACTGTTGTAATTTAAACAGTTAATACTAAAGCATTATTGCAAGAATATCACGTTTAGACCAATGAATCTTATTCAATAAGTTTTATTTCAAAAGTATGTTGTGCTTCCACGCATATAAATTGTGTGACGCAAATTAATCTAAAATATGGCGATATACTGGTCCGTTGTATGATGTATTGTACGTATGATATGATATCACATACTTACATAACAATTAATACGAAAACAATATAATATGATTCATCTTTCGTTGCTTGTGATACAATCATAATAATTAGCAAATCGTGTGTAACAGAAACGGATACAACCACCGTATAACAAGCAACAAAACACAGCAATCAACATATCATCTAACAAAACACGATGTCATACACCAAATCATATTCTGCATACCGCATGCAGCAGTTAAATAAGCTCAGTTTCTTTTAATCAACAAATATTAAATAAAGAAATAAATAATTTAAAAATTAACAACAAAAATAAATTAAATACTAACATTATTCATTAATCTTATTATACAAAACAAAAAAAATTTGTATACATTCAAATTTGTAATTACTTTTAGTAATTTAAGCTTAGGGATAGAACAGGGTTTAGCTTTTTGATATTTAACAAGTTTCGTTTTGATTTGTTTTGATTGAAAAACGACTACCGACCGCGTCAAATTGCAAGCAGGGAGGAAATGCTGCTTATTTGCAGTACTGTAAAATTCGATTAGTCGCAAAACCTATTTACAATTTAAAAACCGCCCTAAGACCCAAACTTAAATATTAGGTTGTTCAGAAATTAATGCAGGTTTTATGATTTTATTTGTTTCAACAATTTTTTAACAATAAAGAATTACGCAAAGGGTTTAACATTATACGTCATTTTAAAGCTTATTTTATGCTCTTTCTTACCACATAATCTATTTTTAATCTAAATTGTAGTTTTGTCTATTTTTAGACTTTTGAAGTTAAGATGTCAAAACAAGAATTTCGCCAAATTTACTTGTATCAATTTAAACTCAGCCGCAGTGCAGCACAAACGGCTCGAAACATCAATTAAGTTTGGGTCCACGGAAGTGTTAACGAATGCACAATACAACGTTGGTTTCAAAAATTCCGTCGTGGTGAATTCAGTCTTAAAGATGAGAAAGGTCGCGGATGTCCGTCAACCATTGACGACGATGAATTGCAGATCGACAAATGGGTACCACACGAATTGTACGAAAACCAAAAAAATCGACGTTATAAAGTCTGCTCTTCATTTCTTTTGCGCAACAAAAGCGACCCATTTCTCGATCACATTGTGGCGTGCGATGAAGAGTGGATTCTATACGACAACCGACGACGTTCAGCGCAGTGGTTGGACCGTGGCAAAGCCCCTAAATACTTCTCCAAACCTGAGCTGCATCAAAAAAAGAGTATGGTGACTGTTTGGTGGTCGTCAGCCGGAATTATCTACTACAGCTTCTTGAATCCTGGCGAAAATATCACAGCAGAGAAATATTGTCAGCATTAGTCAATAGGAAGGGCCCAATTCTTCTGCACGATAATGCTCGACGACATGTTGGGCAACCGACGCTGCAGAAGTTGAACTATCTTGGCTACGAAGCTCTGCCTCATCGAGTGGCGTAGCCAGAAATTCATCAAGGGGGGGGAGGGGGGGGGGGGGGTTTAAAAAAAAAATAATTTCTATAAGAAACTAATGCATTCGAATTTATTTGAATTCAATTTTTTAGTTTTTTATAGTTTTATATTGATTCGTCGTGACACTAAGGCCAATTCATCGAGGACACAGTCTATTTATTAAACCACATCTCTATGAATATTTAATGATGCCAATCCATTTAGTCGCTTCCCACCGATTGTGTTTCTTAGGTAATTCTTAAGGCGCCTGAACGTCTTAGAACTCTTCAATTGGAGAGATCATCCAGGTTAAGAGTACTACTAAAAATCTGACAAATATTTTGTGCTAATTTTGTTATTATAGGTTGTTCAACCGGTAGATACCTGACCGTTTTTTAAACATTTTAATTAACTTCGTTTATGTAATGTAATTTCAACTTAATCTGGAAAAAAGGTCTACACAGATCTGTAAAAATTACGTCTAATATTACGCCGCTTTGTTTACATTTCTTTTATGTGAAGAATCAAAAATAGGTTACATGCGTATTATAACAGGTAATGAGCCTTATTCAAATTATAAATTATTTTGTCTTGATCAACACATCACCATGTAATGATTTTAGTATAATATGTGAAACTCAGTATAATATGTGAAAAAAATCCTTTAAATGTAACAACCTTTTATCTGGCATAGTGTCACTTCTAAACTACCCATAGTTTTCAATAGATGTGACGTTGAATTTGATGAATTCAACTATTTTACACCAAAAAAAAAATTCAAATCGATTTCCTCCAAAAATATGATATCTTGAGAATTTGAGATGTATCACTGTTCTCGCAAACCGACGATATGGTTTCTTGAAAATTGCACAAAACTTACTACCGATAATCTAAACCATGGAAACCAGCTACATTTTGTTTAGCCTAATCGTTTCCCATGTAAACCGCTCCATTTTGTTTAGCCTAATCGTTTTGGTTAAACAAGAAGAACAATCATCGTAACTATTAGGTTGTTCAGAAATTAATGCAGGGTTTCAACCATTTTATTTAAAACGACATATCTCAGTTAAGAATAAATTTTATTAATCGAAATAAAAACCATTAGAATCTACACATTGTTGCCTATAAGATACAAGTTTATTAATGCCAGTAGTATAGAATTCTGAAGTTCTGAAAGCGACGAATTCTTCGAAGGCATTTTTTGCGGCTGTTTGCCATTCAGCGACCGAAAAAAGTAGTAGTCGGTTGGCGAGAGGTGTGGTGAGTATGGTGGATGAGGCCAGCGGCGTAGCGAAGGGGGTTGCGGGGGGGGGGGGTTAGAAGTGACACTATGCCAGATAAAAGGTTGTTACATTTAAAGGATTTTTTTCCTATTATCTCAAAATTGGCCATTTTTGAGATGTGTCACTGTTCTCGCAAACCGACGATATATAATGTACTATACTATATACCGCACTTTGCATTTACATATCGTCGGTTTGCGAGAATAGTAACACATCTCAAAATATCATATTTTTGAGGAAATCGATTTGAATTTTTTTTTTTTTTGGTACAAAATAGTTGAATTCATCAAATTCAATGTCATTATCTATTGAAAACTATGAGTAGTTTAGAAGTGACACTATGCCAGATAAAATATTGTTACATTTAAAGGATTTTTTTCCTATTATCTCAAAATTGGCCATTTTTAGATGTGTCACTATTCTCGCAAACCGACGATATGTATATGTCACTTAATACAACTGATACATGAGCCCTTTATTTTGAAAGTGGCCTAAGTCCATTTTTCAAAAAAATCAAGTTAATGATAACAATAGATAAATAACAGTATAATCCTTCTTACGGTAAATAATTTATTGTCAAAACAAAAAAAAATTAATCTCTAACACTTGTGCAAAAAATAAGAAAATTCAAAATCCCATATGTCTTTTCATTTATTGTTTATCTATTATTTCTTTCATTATCTCGTTTCAACAAAATATGGACTTAAGCCACTTTCAAAATAAACGGCTCACATAACATCTCATTATAATTTGTGAAATACTCACTCATATATCTTATCTTTTCTTGCATTTCGTTTTTCTTGGTATCTTTATATCATCATCAACCATATGAAAATGGACAGTGCTTG
The DNA here is from genome assembly GCA_963556165.1 of Tipula helvola. NCBI lineage: Eukaryota > Metazoa > Arthropoda > Insecta > Diptera > Tipulidae > Tipula > Tipula helvola. The sequence goes on from OY744481.1 coordinate 211,174,671, forward strand.
CGAAGGATATAGAAGAAAATGTTTTAGAAGATAATTTTATGCAGTGTACTATTCATAGAGAAAACAATTCAATTACCATATTTTGGTTCCCGTGCGTAATTTTATTAAATTTAAACTCCTAACTACTAAACTACCAAAAACTTCTAAAACTTAACAAAAGCTTTTAGTTTAGTCATTTTAGAGTAAATTCGAACGAGCCTTGAGACCACGAAAAACAAAAACATTAACTGTCCATAGAACACTGTAGAAACGGGATTTATTTTTCGTATTATATAAACCTATACTATATATTACAACATTAAGAGTAAGTATAATGGACGGTAAATTTGTATTAAGCCGACCATCGTTCATACCGGAGTAAAATGTATTTTGAAGAGGTGGTGATGTTTTAAGAGAAAACCGACAAAATATACATTTTTCATTGTATGTTTGGGGGATGTAATACGTATTTTTTGAAAGGGAGATGTAACAAGAATTTTTTGATGTGGTCCTTTTAGAATAGAGGGTAGAATTTCTTCACCAATATACGAACTCATAATGGTTGCAGTTAGGTGGAGGAGAAGGTCTTTTAATAGAAAATATTTTGAAGTGAAGATAAATTGTTTTACAACATAATGGTATTTTAGAGAGGTGGTTTTCTTAGAAGGGTGATCGTCCGTGAAAGTTTCGCTGTACACGGGTTGAAAAGTTTCCTGTATTGATAATGAAACGCAACTTTTTTGCCAAACTTTTTATTTAATCTTTAATATAATCTCCTTTTAACTCAATACACTTCATCCAACGATTTTCCCTAAACATTGCTGTGAAGATATTTTCTATACATATGTACGTTCTTTTGAAATGTTTACGATATCAACAATCTCACCTAACTTCCCTATACGATTACTCAATAAAACATCATGAATTTTTTCTCTATTATATCTGTTATTGTCACCATTTTCATCAAAAGCACTTGTGCCACCACATTTAAGTTCACGGCCCTAAAACGACAATTTCATAGGAAGAAATTAGATTCATCATATCCTTTTTGTCAGACCGACTTGAAAATGAAATTGGCGCCTAATAAATGATTCTATTTTCAAAATTTAATAATGATTAATTACAGCGCTATCTATGTGTCAATACAGGGAACTTGTCATGTATTATATATGTATTCAAAACCATATACATATGTATGTAGTTGATAAAAATAAAAAATTCAAGAAAATCGAAAACACACAATTTTGAAAAAAATTATTCTTTGAAAAAAAATTGTTCTTAGAGAGTCGCATTTTTTTAGAAAAGTAATCATCCCTTTAACAAATAGCTTAACGTGTCATTTTATTTCCTATGGCGACATAAATTATAAATTTGTGATCAGACCATGTGTAACAATTTAATTCGTAAACAAATTTCATAATCTTCACAATCCATAATGAGATATTATTACTTTCTAATATTTTAGGAAAAAAATTGTAAAGAAGATTAAATAAAAAGCTGTTTAAAAATAGATTTCAATGAAACCAATTTACAAGGAGAAAAAAAAAATATTTCAAAATTTTTGATAAAATTAAAAACTTTTTTACTTATTTTTGCGCTCCTTTTCTCCGCTTTAAAAGTTTTTTAATGAAGAATTTCAATTTTTTTTTTATTTTTCCACGAGTTTTCTCTGTTACTTTTTTTATTTTTGTTTTTGGGGATAAAAAAAAAATACTTCAACTTCTTTATTAAAACATTAATTGGTCAAAAATATATAAATTTTGTTGTTGATGTATTTTTATTATTATCATTTTCGTTATGGAAAATTCTGACATCTGTTTACAAAGAAAAAAAAACAAAAGGAAAATATCGTTGTAAAAGTTTGTAGATAAATTATCAGTTAATCTAAATTGATTTTGCTTAACTTTAAGTACGGATATTAACGAACAAAACGAAAATATTCGAATTAAAATTTGAAGCTTTGCAAAATGTTTACTTAATATTTTGCGTTTAGATTGCTGAGGGGGGTAGTTTCACAGTTCCTTTAACAGATAAATTTGCCTGGAGCAATGTCGAAATATGAAGATATATGTATGTATATTCTGGGTTGAATAGGATTCAATCATTAGATATTTTGAAATGCAACCACTGAGCAACATATTATCGAGGAGTATTTGGTATGAACGACAAATGCCCACTAAAAATAAATTAGATTTTTCCTCGATATCAATTTAGATCTCTGAACGAAATAATTATTTATAAATTTCTTATATTTTGGAGCGCCTCTTTCTATTTTTCGTATTTAAAGGCGTTACCAAATTTTACCTTTAACCCGTAAGGTGCGTCGTGGAAATAGTTGCATGGAAAGAGAGGTGCGTTCCAGCGGAGCGCAATTTTATATTTATTATTTTTTATTCAATTAGAACGATACGAAAAATTTGGGTTGGTTTCGTTATCCAAAATAAAAAAATCCCAAAAAAACAAAAATCCCTAATAATCAAGTTTTTTAAAAATAACAAACTTTTGAAATATTATTTTAATTCGTTTTATACATTGGAGGATGGGGGCTGCAGCCCTCAAACCCCCGCCCTCTCGATTTTTGATATTCATAGTGATTAAACCAATTTTGGAAAATTTGTATTTTTTAATAATAATTCACATACTAAAATAGAGAACTCCCCAAAGCCGCTTAGCATTGGACTCTTTGCGCAAGGATGATAGGAAAACGTCAGAAAAATTTCAAAAATAATAACATTTGTAAAAGTATTTACGTTTGTATTTCACACATTGGGCGTGTGAATTAATTCTTAGACTTTTTTTATATAAAATAAATGTTTATTAAAAAATAACGATACAGTATATTTTATCCAATATATTCGCCATCGTTAGCTATGACTTCCTGCCATCTCCTGGGAAGTTTGTGAATTCCTCGTTTGAAGGAGCTTTCAACTTTCCCAGCTATCCAGCCATCGATCCAATTTCGCACTTTTCGGAACATCTTCATTTTTTTGCAATTGTTCAAATTACTTTCACTAACGTGCATCACAAATTCAAAATATTAGAAAGCTTATTCAATTTTTTGTATTTCAAGATGTGATAATTTTACAATTCAAATTAAATTTTTTGCAAAGCAAACTGAAAGCTCTGTTAATCCGAATATTATTTGAAACAGATTCCTTTTATTAGGTTACTGTTACTAAATTGTACCTTTGCAATTGATTTACCTTATTTTTTAGTTCATTTTGAATTGGACTCCGTACGTAGTCGCTCGTGCTATGTACCGTGAAATACATCTTATGTTGTTCATAAATTAAAATCAAATTTACTTGTATACAGTTATACGTAAGTTTTTCTAATTTGTAATATTAATAGTGTATTAAATATTCAGTATTACATGTCTAATTTTGAATACATAATATTTTCCAATCATCTATATCAACCAAAGAAGTAGAAATATTAAAGTCCCTCCCTGTTCTTTAACCCAAGAGTCATACAAAGTGTATCGACCCTGAACAAAAATTGAGAACTTTCCTTGTATGGTTTCGTACCGAAAAGTTCGCACGGACCCACGGACAAAAGTTCGATCCACTCCTCAGATAGCTACGACCGAACTACAAAAATGCAATTCTCACTTCATACATTAAGTTATGAGGCAAACTTACTGATCTAGTGAATTATATGCACTAAATCAAAAAAAAACCTCATTTCTGTGTGTATAAAGCTCACACAAATAATTGAAAGAGAAGTTTGTCTGTGTATTAAAATCAATTGGACTCTTTCGGCTTTTTATAGACAAAATATATTAACAATAATGGCATTCACATACTCATACTTTGCGTATGAAGCTTGTCTGATTTGGAATTTTTTTCTCCAATCTGTTTCTGTGGTCAAGACGGAGATTTGAAAAGCTTTTGAAGACTATACATCAAGAGGGTGGGGTACCATACGAATTGACCGAAAACACCTGGTTATATAAATACTTACGATTTTTTTAAATATGTTGATTTGATTATTGAATTGGGCATTGAATTTGGAGTTGATTTATAGGTTAAATTAGGGGCCAATTGGCGGGTTAAGTTGAAGTTGAGTTGGAGTTGGATTAGGATGTAGTAGTTAACCAACTTTTTATATATGCTGGTTTGAGGATTGAGTTTGGTGTAGAGTTTGCGGTTGAGTTGGGTTCCGTTTGCGGGTTGAATTAGGGCTGCGTTGGAGTTGGATTAGGGTTTATAGAGCAGTTAAATTGAGGATTTGTGATTTTTTTATAAAAATTTTATTGGGATTCTATATCTTATCCGATTTTGATAATATTCAGTATTTCCAATGGAAATGGAATTCTGAAATTTTTGGATGAAGTTCTGAAATATGGCCAAGTAAGATGGAACATGCTTATTTCTCAACCGATTTGAAATTTGACACGTGTGTTGGAAATGGGTTTTTAGAAGGATTTTTGGATACTTTTCTGGAATATGGAGAAATGTGATGGACTTGCCTATTTCTCAACCGATTATTATGAAATTCTCTTTCTTTTTGAATTTTCTCCCATCTGCATGTTTTTTTTCTATTTTTTATTTTTTTTTCCTCAGTTAGTTCTATTAAACATAATAAAAAATCAGCACAACATCTCGTTTCGTTTTCTTGCAAAATACATTTAAGTATGGCCGTCGATACTTTCTTTTTGAACTTTTTCAACGGTTAAACTGGCCTAGCATAAGATAGAATATGCGCTTTGGAATTTATAAACACTAATATCTATACTCTCTACTAATATTTTCCGAAAAATTCTAGATACCCCCTTTGTGTAGGGCAGCACTACTTAAATATCCGGATAAAGATTTAGAATTAGCACCTGGAATGTGTAGTCACGTGGAAAACGGGCGCTTTCGAAGATCAAATCATGCTTGAATGTTAGGGTATCTGCTAAAACTCATAGCTCTTGAAGAAATTCAGTGGTCTAAAGATTGGGCTATATATGTATGCATATTTTTATGTTGGTGCTGAAATTTTTATTGGACCCCAAATCCAGTGGAAATTATAATGCGCAAAGAAGGCCAGACAAAAGGACATTTCATTTGATCTGAAATATAGCTAAATTGAAAGCAACTGGCTGTTTATAGTCACTTGAAATTATTGGGTTCGGTTTTAGAACAGTGCCAAATGTGTTTACAGATTACAATAACAAAAATAAAAATTTAATTTGACAGTTACATAGTTGATGAATCTGCCCAAATGCTGAAGGAGAAATGCGCCACTTAAAGTTTTAATATCTTCAAGACCAAATATTCGTCACATAATATTTCTACAAAATTTAGTACTGGTGCTTGGCCAAAACATACAATGGCCCAGTAAATGCCTTCTGTAAGTTGTTGCATTAATTCCTTTATCTATTTCTATTTGGCATAACCAATTTCTATTCTAAATTTACAAGAAATATTTGACTAATCGTCATTTTTCATAAAGTAGGGTTAACGCCTGGGGTCATTCATTGGTTAGCTTTCTTTGAAGAAATTACAGTGACACGGAAAATGCAGAGTCTCAACCAACCTTTCAATTCCCCGTATTATAGCCAAAAATAGTTTTTAATTATTGTCGTTTTTGAAATCTGTATTGGGGTCATTGACGATATAAGTGATTTTGAGCAAAGTTCAAATTTTGAAAACCAAAAACATTTCATTCATAAGGGTTTCACGCTTAGAAAGTAACTCCTCTAGACTTTCTGATTTATCAGAATCGAAAAAAAGTGAAATCCTATATTCAGCGCTCTTTGAGCTAACTCGAAACTACTAAAGCTTTTCGAATGTAACGTTGCAAGGACTATAGTAGTATATGGAGTACACCGTTCTTCTTCGCTGTTTCTGTGCGGACGCTCATTTCCAAAATTAGGAATTCCTCGGATTGGTTGTTGAACTATCGCAAATCTACTAAATTTTCATTTCATATTTATCAAGTTTATGTGTAATTTAGTGCTGGAAAGAAATCTTTCTCGAGATTGATACATCCGCACAGCAACAGTATATAGTACATTTCTTAACTACTTCTGACTGATCATTCTTCTGAATCGTGAAATCGTAAATATTGGCATCCTTTGATTTTGTTATTGTTGTCATAAACCAAATATTTTATAAATTCATGTATCACAATTTTCATTTGCATTATTGGAGTGTATAATAAAAATGCATAACATGATAGAAATACATCTTTGCGTTGAATTTCCATTTACCAATAAGGTAAAAGGACTAAAATTCTCCATAGCACTGTTCTTTAAAATTCAGAACTATTCTATTATGAAGTTTAAATTGATCAAATTAGATGTTATTTCCTCCATTTATATTGAAATTACCTATTGAGTCTAAGAGACTCAACGCATGCTTTTATGTTTGTTTTTTGAAAATGGGCCAGTTAAGCCTACATTCGGTACGATTAAAAAAATATTAGTAGGTGATTCTAAATCTTAAATAATAAGTATTGGAATACACAAAGCTAAATTTTCTTAAAATTTTATTTTTCGGTTATTTTTTAGCTAATAAACTTAAAATGAGTCTGCGAGACTCAACCTGTGCTGATTAGGGTTAATTGAATGATATATTTGCTTTGTTTTTAGCAAATTTTCAATAACCCGAATTTAGAATTCATGAAAGAAAAATTTAGCTTATTTGTGCATTTTAAATTCATTCGGGTTGGAATTCTAATTTTTTTTTTTTTACATGGATACTATCTGCAAATCACTCCTAAACTGAATAACCAATGTCAAATAAGACAAAACTCAATTTGATTATTATTTGGGTTAAGCATTTCTAGTATGCGTTCATATTTTGTTAACCTGTTATAAATTTTGATTTAGCATTTGATTCCCGATCCCGGCATGTATTGTACATATGTTACATGCAATAACCAAATTTATTTCCAATACTATCAGACAATTAAATATCAACAGTACAACAGGTGCAGCATCGACCTATTTTAAATATTGAAAATTCCATCTTTGCACTTTTTTGACAGAAATTACATATTAGATGAAATAGTACAAAATAACATCACCCAACCTAATACATTTATATATTTAGATACTAATGTAATGATTATAAACAAAATAATCAAGGATTATCAAGTAAACAGAAGACCAAATATAAAAAAGTTTGATAAAAATAATTTAGACCAGCCGTACCGTACCTTAGATTCCAAACAGATATGTCTGATAAAGATAAATATAAAAATAGAATTAGACAATTTTGGTGGCATCAATGATTTCTGATGGATAAAAACAATAAATAAAATGCAGGGGGGTGATTATGTAAGCATTACGAGTTTCGAGTTTCTCGAAATTGCGAAAAAACGCGATTATGTAAAACTTTACAAGTTCTCATAAATGCGACTTTTTGTTATTGTTTTACTCGTACAGCTTTTTATGTATTACAGGCAACTCGTAATGATTGAAAAAAAAAATCAAAATATGCATAACAACCACAGTACTGTGCATAACAATAACAAAATTGTATGCCGAAAATGACGCTATCGGGCAACAAAAAAAAGTGTTTCTCGTAATTGCTTACATAATTGCGTTATGTCGCAGTTACGGCATACTAAGTTTCGAGTTCTCGAAACTCGTAATACGAGAGATACATAATCACCCCCCAGTTTGCCCATAAATTCATTTATTAAATTATATCGCCTACGCCTTTGACTATTGAATGCAAAATTAACAAATAAATAAAATGAAGACAGTATGTAATGTTATGTAAATTTTGTATTGTTGGTGACAAATTTCAAATCTAACGGCTTAGTCTGCGAGCTTAAAAATATATAAGGAGAGTGCACATTCCAAATTCCATGAAAAGAAAAGAAAAAAATCTTACATCATTTCATAAGGAGAAAGCTGAGAAGGGCGGATCTTGCTTAAAAATTTACTAATTTTTTGTAGTATATGATTTTAACTTTGACTCACTGTATATATTAAAAATAAATAGTCCATCAAACTTGTCAAAATTAATCATTTTGACTTAGGGAAGCAATAGAAAGTTGTATGGAAGATATTTCGTACGAAGTGTGCACCTATATCTATAACTCCACCTACATCTTCACCGTACTACATTAGCCAATATGTATCTATTTAGAAAGTAGGTTGCGATGTTTGCCGGACGCCGAAATAAGAAATAAAACAAATTAACGCTGTAATGGAACCGAAATATTTTGTAAACATTAATAATTTTACAATTAATTATTATTTTATTATTAATTATTTATATATTTCTCAACCTTCATTTTATTTTATTACTAATAAAGTAATTTATATTGCCTGAAATATGTAAGCAAAAATGTACCTGTAAATTAAATAAATTCTTCAGAACGCTATTGTCCCTCAACGGTTGTTCCATTGATAGCATCTCGGCCTAGCAGTTCACGATCAATATACCTGGTGGTTTCGCCAATCGTTGAATCTGTTGGGCGGCTTGTATTGTTAATTCGTCTGAAAATTCTAAACTTTGAAGCTAGAATTTCAAATGCATTTTCAATTATACATACGTCGACATCTAGATAACCGATAATTAAAATTCTCATTAAATGGCGACCTACCTGTATTAAAGGATGCATTAAATTTGGAAGCAGAGAAAAGTCAAAACTTGTTCCGTACCTAGTAGATTAGTATGTGCAGGAAAATTCAACTGACCGATCAATTTTGGATTCCAGATCCAAAAATGGACTTTTGGAAAATTCCTCAATTGCCAGCACTACCAATATCCACTATAGTAAACTAGTAACGGGAATCGTACACAGCCATTAACCCAACTTAATGCTGGGTACCAAATGGCTGAAATGAGAACACACATAAATTTGGTCATAATAATTTTATATTTATACAATTAATAATACCTCGATATTAACGTGTTTCTCTTCTAAAGCTCCTAAACAAATTGGAAAATTCCATATTACTTCAAAATCTGAGCTAATTGTTTGTCACTTTGCTTCTGCTTTGGGGGGACCAATACAACAGATAAAAGAGAGTCCCATATACCAGAACATGTATCACTAATTACTTTAACAGTAGTGGATTTCCCGAAGCGATATCCATATTTACCTATGAACACAAATACATATATTATTTTAATTACTAATAACTAAAAATTAATAATATAACGATTAAAATTAAAATATTAACAAGAATAATAAACACAACACTATCCACAAATAGAACCCTTAATGTCTATTAAAATATTATTAAAAACTATTAATCAAAACTCAAAAGTAATTAAATTATTAATTTAAATTAAAGCACTTGGTAAACAAATATCACAAATTATTTTGTCGCAAAATAACCCCACTATCTAAAATGGCAAAAGCTAATAATTTTTTCTACGTAATCGAAACAGAGACAATAAGTGTAGTAGTAAGTATAATGTACTAATAATGTCATGTAAGTGGAGAAAAATATGTAAGTGGAGACCAGCCATCAGGCTTGTTTTTATATTTTTGTTAGTTCGATTCCAGCGTAAAATTTGGTAACGCCTTTAAATTCTCCTACAATACTAGTATTATGCTCAGTGATACAACTACAAAAATTGCATTAGGAAGTTGATTTCCCAATAAGCGACAATAATTCTTAGTCTCTATTCGTCAGAATGAAAAATGTTAGATGGCAAAATAAGAATTGCGTATACATATAGTATTATTTTCTTTTAATATCCAGTAAAATTAATCTGCCAATACAAAAGACTTAATCCTTCAATTAATTATAAGGTATTAAAGAGAACAGAACATAAATAATACAACATTTTAATTAACGAGAATATAATTTCGAAAAGCCTTCCGAAAAATGTATTATATTCACGAAATACATAGAACACATTTCACCCATGTATTATTCATGAAAGCGAAATTTAATTACATCTTAATATATTGGATTTCATTTCAATAGAAATTGACCTGCCGCAAGCATTTTTGCGGTTTACACATCCAAATAGCAAATCACCATATGTTGACCAGTATACACAAATAATCGGAATTAACTCATCAATAACAAAAATAAATTTTCATTTAATTGTATGGTATTCACAGCTATCATATATATAAAACATCTTACATAAATATGGTTATTAGTGAATTGACGTATCTAGTCGTTTTCCATTGCTTTTTCATAAACTTTTAACTTGAAAATAAAACCTTCATATCTATATTCATATTATACATATTTCGCTGTTTGTTTTCATTTTTTTGTGGGGAGATTCGAAATTGATTATAAGTTTATACCCTTTATCCTGCTGATTAATTCGCATTGAAATGTTAATTTTTTTCTATTGCTTCATCGTTCGTCTTGATGGTGGATGTTTTTTACTGTTTTGTTCGTAGAAAGTTAGCGAACTTAACAGCGTAGTAAAATAAGCGCAAATTGTTATTTTTCAGAGCTTATCACTTTATAGGACCCGCGCAAGTTCCAATTATTATCGGAAAAATTATCATTTGGGCCATCTTGGACCTCTTATTCGGGAACTGTAGGAAATATTTAATTTCATTATTTAATTCATTTATCAGTGGAGTCTTACCGAAGAAGCCTAAGCGAACGGTTTTGTTTTTTTGCTGTGGAAATAATTTTACTAGGCAGTTTTTTCGAATTATTTTTCATTAAATTAATGACATTTAAAATTATAGATTTTAATCTTTATTAATTGTGTATTTAGTGTATTAAACTCAATTGTTTACTCGACATTTCTGTAAATCCAAACCGTTAATGTGTTAATGGGGCAACCCCGTAACTTGTAATGGTGAAACTGTAATAGGTAACAGTGGAAGTGACGTTATATTAAAAGCTCTGCGAATTAAAGCAGGAATTAAGCATGTGAAAAATAGAATTAAATTCGTAAAATATATATTGAGTTTAAAACTTTTCAAAAATTCACAAACCGAAAATGACAATAGATTATAGACTTTACAACCGCACTAGCGTACAAAATTAGTAACAAAAGTAATTACTTCCTCAGTAAAAATATACATTTAAAACAATTTTTTGAAATATTGGTTTAGGGCTCTTTATTTTGAAAAACTTAATTACAGCTTTAGCTTTCGATTCCTATTCGGAATCATTCTCAAAAGCGTTATTAAATAACGCTTTTGAGAATGATTCCGAATAGGAACCGAAAGCTAAAGCTGTAATTAAGTTTTTCAAAATAAAAAGAGCCCTAAACCAATATTTCAAAAAATTGTTTTAATTTTAAATCATTGGCTCAATAAAATAAAACTAAATATACATTTAAAAAACGATCATTGAATCAGAAATAACATCGAACATCAACAAAATATAATCAATAGATATTTCACTGACATCGAAATTGGCACCATTCAACATAAACAACATGTATACAAATATACAAACTCAAGAAACAATTCAAATAACCAATTATCTGTTGCAGAACAACGGAACCAAGCAGGAAAAATTGACGAAATTATCAGCAGTAATATCCCAAGGGCATTGATAATTTTCCGAAATAATTTTATTATATTTTTCGAAAGCACGTTGCTTGGTAACAGCCCGAAGCCGTAGGCTGAGGGCTGTTACCTAAAAGCAACGTGCTTGAGGAGTTATGAGGTATTTATCAATGCTCGAGGGGTATTCGACGAGAACATTTTTTGCAATTTTATTTTATTCTAGTAGTAAGGCTGCTAGATTGTAAATTGTTCAATGAAAGTGTCATTTTGAAACAGTATTTATTGTAAAATAAAACTATAAATTCTTTTCATGTAGTAGCTAGAGTATGTTTTTCTAAAATAGCAAGCTTATTAAATCGGTCAATTTCGAGTCACGTGTACAAAATATACCAATCAAAATAACATTACACTGATTACATCCCTAGGGAAATTATCAGTGTAATGTTATTTTGATTGGTTTATTTCGTACACGTGACTCAAAATAGACTGATTTAACAGGCTTGCTATTTTAGCAAAAAAAAATTCACTCTAATCGCATCAATAACAGATTAAAACTATTTTCAACACAGCAACAAATTCTATTCACAGACTGATGTGCTACCAATTTGAAATCCTCTTTTAGGAACGTTAGCTATCATATACTTTACCAACTTTGAAAATCAGCATATATTATATGTACAGTCAAACTTGGATATAAAAAATCGGGATATAACTAAAGCCTTGTTATAAGGAACTTATATAAAATCCCAAACTTCGATAAATACGTCGAACTTGGTTATAACGAACCTCAATGCACTAAAAATGTTGTTCGTTATAAGGAAGAAACGTTAGATCAAGAGATCTATTTACCTACATTTGTATGTATTGTACATATTTCTCGAAGCTTGGGATTTTATATAAGTTCCTTATAACAAGACTTTCGTTATTACACGATTCTGTATATCCAAGCTTATATGCAAATGTAGGTAAATTGATCTCTTGATATAACGTTTCTTCCTTAAAACGAACAAAATGTTTAGTCCCTTGAGGTTCGTTATAACCAAGTTCGACTGTATATGTATTTACGGAATTGATAAAATAAAACCAAATAATTAGGTACTGGCACAGATACCTGAACGATATTCTAATACTATTTAACGGCACAATGAGGCAGTCTCCACAAGACCATAAACAATAAACATCCAAACATAACATTTACTGTAGAATCTATACATACAACAACCACAATAAGGAATGTTAACAACTAGCATACTGTTACGAACTGAGTTTCTGAGTTCGTCTGGATTTTGCAATTAAAAACATTGTGTATATCATTATATCAAGTGACTTAAATTTATTTCACTTTACTTTTATACATTTTAATATTTGCTTTGATTTCACTATTTAAATCTGTGCGCTTGCCACTGGTGAGGGCTATGACAACAGATTTAATTCCTTGTTTAACGATTTAAAGTAAACCAAAAACGGATCTCTGCTTGCCATCGGTCGTGTTCATATACCAGTTTGATAATTCTCTCGAAATTTCCTGTATTGTGTGTCATAGTTCATTTTCATTCTTGCGTATTCTGTTTATGACCCATAATCATTTGGAAATATCTTTATGGCTTGACAGAATGACAGTATACAAGAGGGTTCATGCAATTATCGACCGTTACACCTAGGAGTCTGGAACATTTCGTCTCTTTCAATGTTGTAGGAGGTTTATTTGTAAACCGCGTTTCATTTATTATATGAGAATTGAGAATGTTAAGAAACTAGTTCTATGGAAAATTTATAAATGAAATCGGAAACCCAAAAGTCGGATCGAAATATTCACAACACTTGACGACAGAAAAACATAATTACACTGACATTAACACAAACTCACAGGTATTACACAGTATAAGAAAAGGACCACTAATGAATAGTTTAGAAGAACTACAAATAAAACAGGCATTCACAATGAAAAAACTTTTTACTTTTGACTTGCAAGTTTGTATGAATTTCCAACATAACGACCAACAATTTTTGTTCGTTATGTTGACAATTCATATAAGCCTGGAAGTCAAAAGTCGAAAGTTTTTTGATTGTGAATGCTCTGAAACAAGGAACAATACAACATCTTATTTTTTTTTTTTTCGCTGGCGCTACATCCCATGGAGGGATTTGGCCGCTTCATAGTGAAGTTTCGTAATCATTTTTACAACGGATAATGAGTGATTAGTTCATTGATCCTTACATTAACCAGCCGTGATTTTTTCATCACCCGCCGGGAATCGAACCCGGGACCGCCGGAGCTTAAAGCAAGCATACTAACAACTGTGCCACCGGGGCGGCACAACATCTTATTACTACACGAAAAAATTGGCCGCAACAAAATTTATGAGCTCATTGTAAGTCCGTGAAAAAAATTAGTTTTTCGCCACACACAGACCAAGCACCCTGATTCTCTAAAAAAATAATATAATTTGTAAAAGTGAAAACATGTAAAAAGCAAAGCAAGTATAAGTTTTCAATTTGACTACTATTAAAATAAAATTGAGAAATTAGAAATTCATTATGTTTGGTCGCAATAAACGTTTCACACGTAATTCCGTAAGAAAATAATTATGTACGAACTGTATTCCAGTCATATTCTGACACGGATGTCCGACAAAAATTCCAGTATGTGAATGTGTTAGAAAATGAGAATTTACGAATAGCATATAGATTTCCGAACGTAAATTATACTAATTTCCTTGTACAAATCTTACGTAATTCCTAATACATTTCACACAGATATCCATGTTATTATAACTTAGGAAAAGAATTATAGAACGGATTTCCTTACATAATTTATTCTCATTTTCCGCATTGTTAATAAAAACATATTGAAGAGTATTTTTTAGAGATAATATTTTATTTATCAAATAATAAATTCATTTATAATTCATATACGATATTGTTAAATCAATTAATTTATTTATAAATAGTTAATTAAATGTATAAGCTATAATATAATTTTACATATCGTGACTCTTCCTTACCATGTCTTTTGCTAATTGAAACCACCTCCTAATGATAATGGTGACTTCTTCATCATTTAAATCTGTAAAATGGCGCAAAGCTGAATCTACAAAGAATATTTAAATTAGAAAACAATATAAAAGCTATAACCACAAAAAAGTTAAAGATAACATTAACATGGTTTTTATTTGTCTAGAATACTCTCTTTTAGACATTATTTAGCTACAAAAAAAACAATACAATTAAAAAATTCAAAACATTGTTTTTGTTTTATTTAACGGTTTTATAGTAAAATCCTTTCTTTTTGTGACAATATTTAATTAAATTAAAGGTGGAGGACCAGCACAGTGTCAGATTTTGTTAAGAAAGTGGTCAAAATTATGAAACTTGGCTATTAGCGGAGATACATTTTTGAAATTTTGAGGAATATAGAAGATAGAACACAGTTTAAGAGAAACAAAAAAAAAATGGAAAACCAGGAGTGGAACACACTTTTTAAAGGGGTGGAAAATCAAATTAAAAGAAGAAATATTGGATATGATTTATATAATAATTTTTAATTTTTTTTTAAGTAGTATCACAAATATTAAGTACATAAAACGTATTAAATAACATCTAATTCTATAAACGTAATATACTACTTATTATGTAGATTTTCAGTTCTATTCAATAATAACTGTAAAAGTCTGTATCTTCATAATCTCTCTTTTTCTATAATTGGTAATAAACCAGTGATATCACTGGCTCAGAAGATATTAATAGTATTGAAAATAAATCTTTGTTTTGACTTACCCTTGAATTTTATCTATTATTTAAAATGCGAAATTTTCGATAGTAATTATTTCGAGATTCCTGCGCTTTCTCAAATAACTCTCCGTTTGGTAAGATGTGATGCCGAATAATAGAAGATCCATGTCGAAGAACTTTGTGCACAGTTGATGACATCGTTCTTCAGGATCCATGATTGTTTATATAATATATCAGCGGTGTCACTCGCGTATTTATGACATTTATCGGGATCAATTTCTCTTGTGGAAGATAATGCATTTGAGATTACTTAAAACCTCCTAATCAGATCACAATTAACTTTAGTTATTTTTGCTGTAAGTTCTGCATTCGCAAAAAATCTTCTGGCTGTGTTCCAATCATTAGTATTTCATCATTCTCATGCCAGTTTCTCTTTTAAATTCTGTCCAAATTCGTGCCTTTTCTTCAGATCGTTTTATATTATTTTCAATATTGCCTCTAATATTACCTTTATGATAATATATTATAATTATAATTTCGATGTTTATTTAACTAATAAATAATTTTTATCAGAATTTTCAAATAATATTTCACAAATGTCCAAATATTTCACAGATACAGGTTAGAAAGTATTCGCATTTATATAGGCAAGATTTATTGACGATTGGAGGGTCTCGATTTTTATGTATCCGCTTCATTTTTTCTATTTTCCGCCGAAGCGCTGATAATATATTTACTATGGTTGCGTCGCAATTTGTATGTATCCGGTCCACTTTTTCTATCTTCCGTAAGAGGTGCTTTTCTTACTTTTACAATCGTCAATTAAATATAATATAATCCATTAAAAGCAGGTAAATTGTAAGATTTTGGGTACATAGTACCATAAACCCTAAGACTATAAATTTACTTATTATATTAGGAACAATGCAACAGTTAAAATATTGTAACTTTTTTATGCACTTTTACGCACCTAAATTTATTACATGCAAAAAGATACATATTATAATACTCTTTCATTTGCCAAAAGTCCCATGGTGGAAAAACATGGAGCAAAAAAGGTAAGCTTACCTAACCACAGAAAATAGTTCAAAAATGTGTTTTTTTTACATCTTAATAAAATAAATTACATTCATAAAAATGAAATAAGTAGACTTTGCTCAATTTCACAATAGACCCAACTTTCAAAAAACTAACCTTTTATATATATATATATATATATATATATATATATATATATATATATATATATATAATACACATATATCACTTATTGCAGTCCTTTGGTGTTCAAGTAATTTAGTTAAATGACAAAAAAAAAAAATTAAAAAAATTATTTTCAAAAGTGTGTCATCTTTAGGGTGATATAAAATCTAAATAAAAAACAATAATATTTTTGTTCACTTTTGCTGAATTCATTGGACATTCTACTAACTAAAAATCACAAAAAAATTAATTTTCAAACAACTAAAAAATTACAGAATCAGTACTTTTGGCCTATTTTTAACACGTTAATCGCCACGATACATTCAACAAAATGTTCATCTGAGCCATGGTAATTTACATAATTTAGAAACAATTTCATGAAAATTTGGCTACTTATATGCTTAGCTTAAGTTCGGACATAACTGAAAAATGTAAAATTTATACGCTAAAAACAATATTTAGTTTTGAAAAGAAGAAAATAAGAAGAATATGTGTTGGATGTTATGCCCAAATAAACGAAGCAGAAGGTCGAGAAGCAGCAAAAAAAAAAAATGAAAAAAGTTCCAATTTATTGCTCAAACTGCAAACAACAGCCATTTTATTGCTTAGAATGTTTTGGGCAACAAAATCAATGTAATTTCTTTTATCAAAATAAAAATTATTGGAATGTAATTTTTAAAGTGTAAAAATATAGCATTATAAAACTAAGTCTATTTTATTTATTTTTAGGTAGTTATGGTATTATGACATTGACTTGAAAAAAGTGCCATAAAAATAAGCAATGGGTGACTAGTACAGAAATAGTGATGTAAAAAGAGACAAAATTGTTTTATTTACAAAAGTCATATAATTAGACATTTTTAAAATGGCCTACTGATAAAATAAAAAAAATTAACTATTGAACTGTTCATATGTCCGCAAAAAGAATACAAGCCCTGAAAAATACTCTGCCATGATTCTTTCTTGCTAGAATTGTGTCTAGGATAACTGCTGGTAAAATGAGCTATTGATTTTTGCTCCTGGGGCCCTATTCTGGCTATTCCCTGGGAATTGGGAATTGGAAAAATATTGCAATATTTCGAAACTTCAATAATTTCCAATTTCTTATTCCCCAATTCCCAAAAGTGTATTCTGGCGTAATTGGGAATAATTTCTAATGGGAAAAACATTATTTCAAATTTTGCAGGCGCAATTATTTAAAAATTTTATTTTATACATATATAAAATCAAACTTTACCGATACTACGTTGTAAATAAAATAATGAAAACACACAAAACAACCAGTTTCATCTAATTCCCCAAAAAAAGATTTAGGGAAAAATAAACGTCAAAAATTCTATAAAATGGAATTATTTTTCCCTACATTCAAAAATTCCCCATCGCCAGAATACACTTTTGGAAAAATAATTCCCAACTGCTAGAATATTGCCAAAATATTTCAATTCCCAATTCCCAGGGAATAGCCAGAATAGGGCCACTGGTATGTAAGGCTCTTGAAAGATACAGCAAATTTATCGTTGTGTCGGATATCAGTGACTGAAGTGGCCGTATACCAAATCTCGTATGTCAGACGTACATAATGTCTGACATGGCTGATGTAGAACTTCTTAGTGCCAGATACATATGACTGACGTTGCGATTAACGTTTCTGCTAACCGTGCCGTCAGCTCCGTAAATGTTACTACTGACCCAACAAACATTTTTGGGTACTTACCCGACCGAATACTATTTCCGCACAATATTCCCTACCCAAAATTTACATGTATTTCAGTAATTCTGTACAGAATACGTGGTATTGCTTTTTTAAATACTATGCACACATACTTGTACACACCACAAGAAATTGTAAGGGAATCACAGTATATTTGCTTAACTTGTTAGACTCACGTTTGTTTTTGAGACGCCATTAAAGTGATTTTCATACCGGCTGCGTTGACTTTGCACTTTGTAAAGTCGTTTTGTAACTTTAAAGTTTTGCAATTTAATATTATTTGATTAATAGTGTAACTTTTTATATAAATATTAGGTTGTTCAGAAATTAATGCAGGTTCTCAACCATTTTATTTAAAACGACATATCTCAGTTTAGAATAAATTTTATTAATCGAAATAAGAACCATTAGAATCTACACATTATTGCCAACAAAATACAACTTTATTAATTCCAGTTGCATAGAATTCTGAAGTTTTGGAAGCGACGAATTCTTTGAAGGCATTTTTTGCGGCTGTTTGGTCGTTGAATACTTTTCCTTGTAAGAAGTGGTCGAGATGCTTGAAAAAGTGGTAGTCGGTTGGCGAGAGGTCTGGTGACTATGGTGGATGAGGCAGAGATTCGTAGCCAAGTTGGTTCAACTTCTGCAGCGTCGGTTGTGCAACATGTGGTCGAGCATTGTCGTGCAGAAGAATTGGGCCCTTCCTATTGACTAATGCTGGACGCAGACGTTTTAGTTCTTTGTGCATTTTGTCAATTTGTTGACAATATTTCTCTGCTGTGATATTTTCGCCAGGATTCAAGAAGCTGTCGTGGATAATTCCGGCTGACGACCACCAAACAGTCATCATAGTCTTTTTTTGATGCAGCTCAGATTTGGAGAAGTGATTAGGGGCTTTGCCACGGTCCAACCACTGCGCTGAACGTCGTCGGTTGTCGTATAGAATCCACTTTTCATCACACGTCACAATGCGATCGAGAAATGGTTCGTTTTTGTTGCGCAAAAGAAGTGAAGAGCAAACTTCATAACGGCAATTTTTTTGGTTTTCGTTCAATTCATGCGGTACCCACTTGTCGAGCTTCTTCGACTTTCCAATTCGGCTCAAGTGTTCCGAAATTAATCCAATACTTACGCCTAGTTCCCTTGCAAGCTTTCGAACAGTCGTGCGTGGGTTTGCTTCCACCAAAGCCTTCAATTCATCGTCGTCAATGGCAGAGGGACGTCCGCGACCTTTCTCATCTTCAAGACCGAGTTCACCACGACGAAATTTTTGAAACCAACGTTGTATTGTGCATTCGTTAACATTTCCTTGGCCCCAAACTTCATTGATGTTTCGAGCCGTTTGTGCTGCACTGCGGCCGAGTTTAAATTCATACCAGTAAATTTGGCGAAATTCTTGTTTTGACATCTTAAATTCAAAGTTTAGACCTTTAATAAATAGACAAAACTACAATTTAGATTACAAATAGTTTATGTGATAAGAAAGAGCATAAAATAAGCTTTAAAATGACTTATAATGTTAAACTCTTTGCGTAATTATTTATTATTGAAAAATTGTTGAAACAAATAAAATCATAAAACCTGCTTTAATTTCTGAACAACCTAATATTTTGAAACTGTTATAAAATAAATTATTTTTTAGTGATAATTATTAAGAATAAAATGTAAATTTTTTAAAGTCCAAAGTCAACGCAGCCGGTATGAAAAGCACTTTATACTCTTTACGCTATACAGGGTGTCCGGGTTTGGGATGCTGACCCGTCAAGGGGTGATTCCTTTGTTCATTCTGAGAAAAAAATCGTAAGGGAAGGGGGGTCCATTTTTGATATCCTTTGAGATACAGGGTGTTTAAAAAATTTGGTTCAGAAAAAAAGTACACTCAAATATTTAACTGTAACTTCCAAAATATTTATCGGAGAGCAACTGACTTAGTCTTATTTGACTGGTAATTGTATAGGGTATTATTAAGATCTAGGTAGTTATCTTGCATCAGAATCCGTTTGAGAGCTATGATGATTTAAATTAAAAAAAAAATATTTTTTTTTTATAAAATTGAGTTTTTCTCAAAAAAAAAACCGTTTTTTTTTTATTTTTTTTTAATTCGCCATGATCTCCCTTACAATCCCCCAATACAAAGTTTGAGCCTAGGAGTTATAAAAAGTGCTCAAATTGCCCTCCTTTTGATTGAATATCGGCTAATATTCGTTTAAGTATACCTTTGGTTATTTCATTTCTTGGTAATTCTTTCCTTATCTAGTGTGCTGCTGTGTGAATTCGTTGTATGAGTTCTACTTTTGTTTCATTTTTTTGGAGTATACAAGCGCCTTCATTGTTCCCCATACATAAAAATCCAATACCGTACGATCGGCCAATGAGTTGGATCATTTCTTCCAATCCATTTATTTGGATAATTTTGGTTTAACCAATTCTTAACATTTTTATCGTAGCGACAAGTTGCGCACCATATTGTTGGTATGTGTGCGAGACTCTACTTAAAATGGGAACATCATCACAAAGGAGTGGCAAATCCTTTTGTAAAAATTGTAAATAACGATCATTATTTAATCTCGATGGTAATATGAATGGTACAATTATCCCCAATTACACCAGCACATACGCGGTGCTGAAATAATGTTTGTTTTTTCGAATGAGGATTTTCAACAGCCCACTCGTGTAGATTTTGAAAGTTTGTTATGTCATCTCTTTTGAATTATGATTCATCCCGCCACAGGATACGTTTCACAAAACTATCATTGTCCAAATTCCTTTCCAACTATTAAACCCCAATCTTTTATTGCGGTCTATCGCTAATAGTTCTTGAACGGGTGTTATATGGTATGGATGAAGATTCTCCTTGTGTAATTCTTGATGAATTCGGTAGCAAGAGACGTTCAATTGTACTGCGAACTTCCTTATGCTAATAGAAGGATTTACTGTTACATTACGAATTATTTCTTCGTCGACATCCAAATGTTGTGGTGAGACTGAAAGGGGCTCCGCCCGGGTATGTTGTTACGATATTTCGCAGTCTTCTATGAATATTTGTAAATACTCTTGCGTCAGGAAAGCGACCTCTCCACAAAGTTTGTAGGCAAAGAGGTAAGAAACGAGGAAGTGTTGCGTAGCAATGCATGCAGGTGTAGACTTTAGTATGAAAATGTTTAATTTTTGTTTTTTCAACATTTAAACGAAGGAAGTGATAATCGCCTACTGTTTTAGTGATCAAAAAAAAAAATTGTTACAATATTAACACTTCAACATCTCTTAATTAGATTGAGAATCTATGTAATCGATGTACGTAAGAAACTATGGTACGTGTCTACAAATAATGTATTGGGAGATTGTAGTGGAGATCATGGCGAATTAAAATTAAATAAAAAAATTATAACGGTTTTTTTTTTGAGAAAAACTCAATTTTATAAAAAAAAAATATTTTTTTTTTTTACTTTAAATCATCATAGCTCTCAAACGGATGCTGATGCAAGATAACCACCTAGATCTTAATAATAGCCTATACAATTACCAGTCAAATAAGACTAAGTCAGTTGCTCTCCGATAAATATTTTGGAAGTTACAGCTAAATATTTGAGTGTACTTTTTTTCTGAACCAAATTTTTTAAACACCCTGTATCTCAAAGGATATCAAAAATGGACCCTTCCTCCCCTTACGATTTTTTTCTCAGAATGAACCAATGAATCACCCCTTGACGGGTCAGCATCCCAAACCCGGACACCCTGTATAGGTAAAAAAAATATTTAATTCTATTTTAAATTATATTATTAGATAAATAATATATATCAAAATAATATATATACGAATATATGTATATTAAAAACTAAATTCATAAACTTATGTTTGCAGAATATAATTACAGGCGAAACTGCAACCAAGTTCTCGTGGTTTGGCCTGCAAAGAAATATAATGATGCCCAAAATATAATGCCCAGAAATATCCTGCTGCTTCCGAGGAAGACATAATAATTTGTTGAAACTCATTCTTTTTTTTAAATTACTTTTCAATTTTTGTGGATATTTCACTTTTATTATACATATATAAAAATAATTAAAAGGCAACTCTTATATTATTTTTAATTTATATATTTTAAATGAGTATGTTCCTTATAGTGAAATTTTATTATTTAAATTTTCGATTCAAAATCGATTTCGATGCCAACAAACATCATCTTCAGTTGAAGCAATACTTATTCTGAATAAGCATTGCTTCAACTGAAGATAATGTTTGTTGGCATCGAAATCGATTTTGAATCGAAAATTTAAATAATAAAATTTCACTATAAGGAACATACTCATTTAAAATATATAAAATAAAAATAATATTAAAGTTGCCTTTTAATTATTTTTATATATGTAATTTATAATAATGTGAATAAAAACGTTGTGTTTGAGCGAGCCAAAGAAAGGATAAAGATACAAAGCAAGGCGAAGGCCAATTAATTAGTTCTTTAAGTTAAGTCGATATATAACACTTTATTATTTATTAATATTATACATATTATGAATTTTTGTATATAGATTTTACAATAAATAATTTTAAAAATATTTACACAAAAAGTTAAAGGTTTTGTTTATTTACTGTTATAAAAAATTGCATTTCAGTCTTTTATTGAATAAAAAAGTACATTTGATGTTAAAATATTCACTTGGAATTATGTACGGAATATGCACGAGATCGCATTGCTTAATTTTCCATTATTGTAAGAAAAACCAACCATTTGATTTACTTAAATTCGTTCAGATTTTATTGCGAAATTGACAAAGAAAGAAAACGGAATCAGCAAGGAAAATTCGCGGGCACATACACATGTACACTCTATAGAAAAGGAGAAGAGTGGAAAAAAATGACAGTTTCCTTCAGCCGATTGTACTGAATTACGTGCATTGTGAACTACTTTTCCCTGAACGCTGTGCGATTTAATAATGAAAAATGTTCTACTTTCCGTGCGCAACGTTTGTTGGGGACATATGTATGTAGTTGAAAAAATTGCGCATACTATATTTTGTCTTGGTCGCTGTGTTTTTTGCAAAATCAATTCGTATAATTTATTGATGTTGTTGAGTTACAATGTGGTTAGCAAAATTTGATTTAAAAATTGTGTTTGTGTTAGATCCCTTCGTTTCCTGTATGTGTTCTGCAAATATTTGTGTAGGTAAATGTTCTGCCAGTTTGCCCTAAGTAAAAGATAGGGCAATCATTGCATAATTATACCGCTGCCAATTGTTGGATTATTTTGTAGTGTTAATTTGCTTTTTAACTTGTGTGATGTTTTATGCGCGAGTTTGTAGTTATATCTTCTGAATATTTTATTTGGAAGTGGCCACTCCCTTGGGCCAGAAAATTTGTTTTGCAAATATCTCAAAAAGTATAAGGTTTACAAAAAACTACTAAAACAAAATGTTTCCAAAAAATAAAAGTAAAAAAAAAATAAAAAATAAAAATTAAAAATTAAAAAAAAAAAATTAAAAAATTAAAAAAAAAAAAAATTAAAAAAAAAATTAAAAAATTTTATAAAAAAATAAAATTGATGTGTGGCCAACACATTTCTTCTACGAACAGGGAATTTTGAGAAACCAATTACGCAAACTTCTTACACATTTATTATTTTGTATTACATACTTTCTTTTACATAAGTAAAGCTTAAATCTAAAGTTTTTGTTCGATTGGTTAAGCCATCTGGGCTATAGAGAAGACACAGACTGATAGACGGACGGACAAACGGACAGACAGAAATCATTTCGAAACTCACATTTTCGGACTCAGGGGACCTCAAAACAGATATATCTTCATTAATCTCTTACATAATATTTGGGGTTACAGCTCCCATATTCCGTGAAACAGAAAATTTATTTTGCAAATATTTCAAAAATATACAATTTACAGAAAACATGAAAAAATAAAAACAATCTTAATTAAGTTTGCAAGAAATTTGTATTATAATAGTTTCTTAAAATTCGCTGTTCGTAAAAGAAAGTCGTGTGTTGGCTACACCTCCATTTTTTATTAAATTAGTAATCAGCCAGCTTTCAATCGTTGTTAACCTAAAAACAAATTAATAAATTAATTAGGAATGACTTTCAGAATATTCTTCTAATAATCAAAATTAAATTAATTATTTAATCGTTCAGTTTGCTTAAGCCGTAAAGTGCGTCGTGGAAAAACTTGCATGGAAAGAGAGGTGTGTTCCAGCGGACCGCAATTTTATATTAATTATTTTTTATTCAATTAGAACGATACAAACAATTTCGATTAGGAAGATACTGAAAATTTCAGAAAAAAATTAAACGGAGTGGGGATAATTTTTTTTTTTTGAAAAGTACAGCGGTCCCATGGACCGCACAATGCTCTTTACGGGTTAACAAATTTACTGTAAACTTATTTTCAATTTGGAACGCATTAAATAGACGCCAAATCAGGTTCCTAGAAAACTTCATTCAATCTTAATTAGTTACTATACGCCTAATTAAACACCACTCAACAAACCACCTTAAAATAATATATGTAGTGTACGGATTATAAATTGCAGGTCAATTTATTAATTCATAAATTAGATCAATTATTTCAACAATTAACTTCTTAGTATAAAACAGAGAAGTTTTATTAAATCTGAAAATTAAATATAAACATAAAGAAAATTAAAATAATCAAAATTCTAAGTAATTTTATAATTATACCAAATAAAAAATATATTATTTATAATGTAAGAACTGCAACCGAAACTCTGGAACAGATATCTAAATTAACATAACACTCCACTCTCCACCCAATCCGACTTAAACAAATGAAAGGCTCGATTGATTATTTGGTTAGGGTGTATGTCCAAGCTTAGCTGGTGGTTTGGCGTCTATTGGAGGAAGGGGAGGGGCAAATTTGACTAAATTAACCTACCAGCTCCGCAACCTTCCAGTAGGTTGCGCATCACGTGAGCTGTTCTGGTCATGTATTAGGCAGCTGAGTGATGGATACAATTGTGTAAGTGGTAACCTGGTTACAATTCGCAAGTGTACGTGCAGCCTCCTCGTGGCAACCACTGATAACTGAGGCCATTTGGCACATTTTTGGCCATTTTACGCAGGCTAAAATATGGTGCTAGGGTAGAAACCCTTGACAAAAAACCCTAATCTAAGGTGGAAAATAAGATAGCCAATTGCAATGCATTGCTACAATGCCAGCCTCTATATATTCCAGTCATTGACGGTAAAAATAGGCTATCACATCAGAATTCTTACGGACAATACCGATTTTCGTGAAATTTGGACAGTAAGTAGGGAATGGCGTGGTGATTATACTTACAGATAAAAGTTTGCTGTTTTAGTTCCTCAATGCGTGCCCCATGTTCTAAATTTAGAAGGGTGCACGCATTGAGGGCTTTGCGGAATTGTATCCGATGGTGCTTGCGTATATGAAGATCGTTAATATCTTTAACTTCTTCTATGCCGATTTCGGCCTCGATCATATCATTTTTCATCGTCCGGTTTAGAGAAATAAATTCTGTTTCATTTGCTGTTTTGATCTAAAAATAAATAATGAATAATAAATAAATAAAATCTGCATTAAATACACAAACAATTTTTATAATACTTACAGCAGGCCAACAACCTTAATATTTTAAGTACACAAATTTTACTAGATCCATCCTCAATGAAACTTCGTCAGGTAGTTCTTTATGATTTTACATATTCAGAACAGGTAGCCGCATATGCCGATGGATGAATGGCTGATAGGTTAATCAGTCCGGACAAGTATGCGGACTCGGTATACTAGGCACCCTCCAGTTTTATTTAGCCTTCTTTTAGAAAAGCTGGGCGACCTACAGGCGACTTAGCATTTCCAGCAATTCGTAAGAGTAAAATCAAAGCGGTACACTGGGTATGCTACCAGAACCGTCTTTCTAGCAGAAGTACATGCTATAGTAAATATCTAGGAGAGAGAGCAATGAGCACAGATAGTATGTATCGCGTACCCGGAATATTAGCTGGACGGATTATTAAGTAGAGTCCGAGCACAAAAGATCTTTTAGGTCGCGGTGCGAGGTGACTGAACGCCCACATGGGCCTTCAATAAGAATAAGAATAATGTCCAAGCCAAAGCAATTAATCCCTTATAAGAAGGCTGGATCCCTTCGTCCAATCTTTTTGCACATCACAAAGGAGAATGCTAAACATTACCAACGGTTAAGAGTTATTGTTTAGAAAGTTTGCTCAAAGTATAACGGTGACCCACTTTCCAGTAAAATTAGCTCTGAAATGTATAAAACCCAAAGTACTCAGATTAGTGGGGAAACTTGCTTGTGAAGTTGTTGAAGGTAAATCTTTGGAAATCTTCCATATAAAAATTTGGTCGTTAAATATCAATCCCATAAATACTAAATGACTAATGCAAATAATACAACACAATTACATAAATGCTTAATTGTATTGTATTATTTGCATTAGTCAGAAATTTCAAAACCTTAAGGTTTACCCGGCTTTGAGACCCGTTCCAAAACTTATAATTTTGTTAATTTGTCTTTTAAAATTAAATTATCAGGTTAAACTGAATTAATTATAAACGTAATTTATTTTGGGATTTAGTTAAAGTTACTAAGTTTAGCAAAAACTATCTATAAAAATTAATTGAACATTTACTGATTTACATTTGTATTCTATTAATTATTATAAATTATAAATAAGAAAAATACATTATAAACAAAAGTTAATTAGGTATGAAGGTACAGTTCGATTGGCTAAAGGTTAAACCATCTGTGCTGTAAAGAGGGCCCAGACAGATAAACGGATGGAAACCATTTTGAAACCGAATTTTTCGAACTGAGGGAACTCCCAACCCAAACTTAAATGTAGTGTATTGATTAAGTAAAATAAG
Organism: Tipula helvola; assembly: GCA_963556165.1. Taxonomy (NCBI): domain Eukaryota; kingdom Metazoa; phylum Arthropoda; class Insecta; order Diptera; family Tipulidae; genus Tipula; species Tipula helvola. Next base: position 211,201,568 of record OY744481.1, read on the forward strand.
ATAATATTACTAAGATATCTGCCGCTACGTTTGGTTAATGTCTCCACTAATCACTTAAATAGAGAAGAAATTGGTTGAGAATGGATTCCTTTTCTAGCAACATACAAACTATACAATTTAATTTATATTGCTTCTCTTCATATAATGTTTGCATTAGTATAGGTTTGTCATGAATATTTTTGTTGTGTTTTTCTGATGCAAAAAACAAAACTGGTTGACATTGACAAATGGTTTTCTTTTTATAGAACGAGCAAAATATTTGATATTAAGCGTATTAGGTTGACCAAAATTGAATTCGAATTGTTTTGGGTTTATCTTTTTCATAAGAAAATAGCCCATTAGATTTAATTTGTTTTTTAGGTGTTCCCAACAAACATTCACGGATACGTACCCAAAAGAAAGCAATTTTCGCACGGTATTCCGTACCCTTTTCTGATTGTCACTTGAAAAATTTAATTGAGCTTTGAGACTGTGTGGATATATAACAAAGCGTAGTATAACAAAGTAGTATTTGCAATTGACCTTTTTCCTCATATGTCAAATACAGATTATTTGAAACGTCAAACGAGCGCGTAGGACATGATAAAGTGAAAAGTGTATCAATTTGAAGTAAAAAAGTATTAAATTAGCGAGTATTAGTAATTTTGAAGGTTTTTAATTTATTAATTAAACAAAACAATTATAATTATAACATTTTATATCATAATAAATAAAATATTTTAATAGATAAGTGTTATATTTTGTGAAAATGCCACTAACGTGTAGTGTATTTAAGTGCCAAATGAAAGCAGATAAACACGATGGAATACAATTTTATAGGTTTCCTGTTATTCCAAAAAGGTCCACAAAATACAAAACTCTTGCTGAAGGACGCCAGCGAGCTTGGGTGAAGGCAATTAATCGGAAAGATTTAAAAAAAACAGCCTTAAGATACTCTACTGTTTTCTCCAGATATTTCATATCCGGAAAATCTGCTAAAAGCCTAAATTAGATGATATTTTAAACCCTGACTGGATTCCAACTCAACATTTGGGTTATAAGAAAAAATCAACAACCTCTACATCCAGATATGAGCGAATGAAGAAGTATGAGCGAATGAAGAACCGATTATAGCTATTTCCAAAAAAATTAATGAAAACATGTATTTCGATTATATGGTGAAAATATCTTGCGCAGTTTTCAATTTGAACTCACCAATTTTAGGAGATAATGAATAAAAGACAATACATTATAAATAAGATTATTTAATATAAAACTAAAATTGTATAAAATCACATAATAAATTCATTTAATCAGTTAATTCATAATCAGAAATAAATTTGTATAAAATCACATATGTATGTGTATAGTTAATTCTCATTTTATCGATTTTATACAATACGGCCCTAATCTGGGAACAACACTCTCCTAATCCTGCCACACAAGTACAGTGTCCGTTGTGAATGAAGCCCGTAACGTCATGATGGGTCCATACTTTTAATGGTGGTAAATTTAGTGACTGATAATGAAGTACCTGCTCAAAAAAATTTTAACATTATTAATTTTAAATATGTAATTTTTTTAAAGAATTTACTTTACCAAACACAATGTGTGCATTTTGGTGCTTTTTACCGATTAAATATTGGACCCAACCGCTTTTATATACAATAGTTTGTGGGCCTCTAACGACTTGAACGCTTTTAATTCGTTGGACGTGTAATATGACTTCTTATTTACCAGATACTGGAATATTTCGAAAAACGTCACATTGTTTGCAGACTTTGCTCATCAAGCTTCATCAAGTATTAGTCACTCTTGAATCCTGAAATTTTCACCTCGTACCGCTGTCTCTCAGGTCCCGAAAGGCTCATGGCATATTTAGATAATACCGAGATCCTCTTGTTATCATCCATTTCTAGAAATTTACAAAAAATTATTCAAAACATATAAATTTGTTATAAGAACATAACCTAACACTTTTTAAAAAACACTCTTTTCTACTTGCTTTTCAAGAAATTTTTATAAATTTCTATTAATTTTTAATTCTAATAAAGTTTAGAAATAAATCACAGTTTAAAATAAATTAAAAATCAAACTAATTAATTAAAAAACACAAAAAATTCCACAGCTCAAAATTATACTTTGTCCTACACGTTCACAAAACACCAAATTTTATCTGTCAAAAATTTTGGAGGGAAAAGGTCAATTGACGAAAGATGAGAATGCCATTTTTTAAATGCGATTGTTCGTGCATTTTGTTTTATTGTGTTTTTATTCATTTTGTTATAGGTACACGTCAAAAACTTTTTCTCTTGAAGCAATTAACTTTAAAGTTTAAAGTAATGGCTTTAAATACTGATTTTTTGACATTGTATAGGCCTTTATTATAGATTTATTTCTTCAATAAGAAAGGCAAGTTTAATAAAATATTTATGAATATAATTATTTTTTTTCTTTTTTCTTAAGTTCGAAAAGATTATGTTTCCGGATCAAAAAGAAACCAAGATGATGCCGTAGCTGATGAAAGATTTTATTGGTCCGTTTCAGATATCGGCTATACATTTAAATGTTTTTATAAGAAAAATACATATTATACATATTTTTAAAATTTATTGTTATTAATTAAAAGAGGGTTGGAATGGGTACAATAAATTATATTAAATTAGCACGGAAAGTGTAACCATAAATATGCGCGTAATTCATAGGGAAAGTGTCACGATTTCTAATTCAAAAATGTACGGAATGAGTACGAAAAGGCTTGTGATTTATAATGTTTTAAGGTACGGAATGGGTATGGAAAGTTTGGACGCACCAATACAGTCATATGACTATAAAAGAATATAAAAAAGGGGAAGTCGTGCGACAAAAGTGACAACTTTCTTCAGCCAGGTGCACCGCTTTCCGTGAGTTAATAGTCTCCTTTTCCGAGTACCCTGTGCGAATTCGCGCACGAAAGGGTACCGCTTTCCTTGCACTTTGTTTGTTGGGTTAGTACAATTAAACTTGCTTTTCAAAATTTATGTACGTCGAGTAGCCCATGTCCAGTTTGTTTAAATTTTTAACCAAAAACCATGGAAAATTTAAGAAAACGTGCATATTAAGTATACATAAAAATATGATTAAATTATTTGTAATAGAAAATACAGAATTTTTTTAATAGAAACGATACAACCCAAAACATGATTTTTTAAGAAATTTTTTTTTATGAAAATAGTGACCGATAAAAGTATTTTTAATAAAAATTGGCTGATATACAGTCGTTCCACGTTACCTACTTTTCTTGCGATTTTACAACTTTTTACCTTTATACCATGATATTTTTAATTATTTTTATTCAACACAAAATTATGATATACAACTTGTTGGTAGAGCATTTCACAGTTTGGATATGGCTTTATTCATTAAACTAAACGACAAAATTCCCATAGAGTTACAATCAAATCTAATATGTAAATTAAAATGTTCGTGTGGAAAAGGGTATATCTGTCAAACTAAACAAAATTTTATAAAACGAATGCGCCAACATGATTCTACGTATGAGTTAAAACCGTCACACAGTGCTTTATCGAATCATCTACGTGGAAGTAATCACTCCTTATCTATAGATGACGCTGAGATACTTGATAAGGAGCAAAATCTCAATAAAAGGTTAATTTTGGAAAGCATTTACATTAAAAAACACCTAATTTATCTCAAAATTTATTAAAAATCCAGGAAGTTTCAAAACATTTGTTAAATTAGTACGACAACATTTTGTAGATTTTCTAAAAAAATTTTTTGCCACTCAAATTGTAATAATAATTATAAAATTTTTTCGGTTAAACGAGTAATTTGTAAATTTTAATTTAAACTCTAGTTACATGAGGAAAACATTCGTTATTCAAAAATAAAAAATTTCTTTCAAATTGTAGTAAAAATTGTACCTCTGAGAATGACGGAATGTAACGTCGAAACATCGGGTTTTTATTAAATAATTAATAAAAAAAAATAAAATATTAAGCTAAAAACCAAATAAAATTATTTTATTATAACAAAATTTATTTTCGGTTTACAATGATAATGATAAAGGTAGGTACTTGTTCAAATTGTTTATATTGGGCCCGATTCTGACAATTTGAAATTTTATGTTATTTTTTTATGTTATAAATAAATTTTAAAATGGAAAATAAAATTTTTTATTTTTTCGTATTCTGGTTACATCATTTTATAGCGTATTTTATAATAAAATGTTCTGGTACAATTTAAAATTTCAAAATAGAAAAATGTTTTTAGGGTATAAGAAATCTATTACTTTTGTGGTTGGTACATGACATTTGACAACCAAAACATTAGAAGATGGCTGCAGCTGTGAAAGGTAAGTTTATATTTCCAAATGTATATTCCATATGTCCGAACATTTTTTAATTGCACCATAACGTATGATTTTTATATTTACAAATATGGTTGTTTTATTGTTTATATTACAGAAAAATCGTCATGCCAGACGAAAACGACAAAGGAGCAGTACGAAATGTACGTTGCATTCCTAGAATGCAACAGGGAGATGGCAAGCAAAAAAGACTGCGACAATTCCGTCCAAAAATTGTGGCAGGAGCTGACGCAGCTCTTAAATTCCGGTGCTGGTCCGAACCGGACCACACAATGCTGGAAAAAGGTAATTAATAATTTTACTCATTGTGTTGTCGTCAACAAAATTTTTACGTGTTTTTTATGATAATTAATTTACATATTTGTTTTTTTTTAGACTTTTGAGAATTGGCGAAATGCCGTACGGCATAAAAGTCGAAAAGTGTTTACACATTTAAATGGTACTGGTGGGGGTCCGGAATACAAAGACAAATTAAAACAATTAGAAGAGCGGGCATTAAACGTGTGGGGCAAGATAGTTGTGGCTGGCATAGGGGATGTAGAAGCGAGGTTCAATGATGTAGCTCCGGATACCCCACCAGTAAATTTAGTACCAGCTGAGTTAGAGGATGTACCACAGGAAGCCCCACGTCCAAGGAGGAAACGCAAAAACGGTAATTTTATTTTTTTAGGTTAAAATGAAACGATTATCATTTTGTATTTTTAATTTATTTTTAGATGATGAATTATTGCTAAGCCGGCTAAACCAAATCGAGGCGAAGCAAGCGGAGGGGTTCTCCGAAATAGCGGAGGGGCTACAGAGCATTGCGGACTCGATAAATAACTTGGCGGAGGTCATCCATATGGCATTAAAAAAAAATTGAAAAATTGAAAACTATGTAAATAAAAATAAAAATAAAATTTAATTGAATTATAATTATTTAATTTATTTATTTGTTTAAGAGTCAGAAATATTTATTAATATAGGAATTTCGTACTCTGACGCCTAATGTGTGCCATGATTCATTTTCCGGCACTATGTTAGGCGATTCGTCTGTATCATCGGTTATCGGATTATCGACTCCATCTGCATAGTTAGGTGAATTATTTGTTTCCTCATCGTTTTCGTTTGGGAATTCATCTTCACTGCATTCTAAAGTATCTTCAACATCGTTATTTTTTGTAGCTATATGTATATTGTGCAATGTACAAACAGCGTATATAATTTGTGACGCCATACGTGGATGGTAATGAAGGGTTCTGTGGCGTAGTAGACACCGAAAACGGGATTTTAAAACCCCAAAACATTTCTCGATAATGTTACGAGCCCGAATAAATTTTTCATTAAATGCAAATTCGGTGGTATCTCTTTGTGGGTTTGAAAAATTGGTTAAAAGCCACGGCTCGAGTGGAAAACCGGAATCGCCAATTAAAAAATTTGTTTGATGCTGTATAGAACTAAATTTTTCTAAAACATGTGCTCGCAACTTTGACATCATCCAAATGGCGGAATCGTGCACGGAACCGGGGAACCGTGCATTTACATACAAAATTTTCATATTTGCATCTGAACATATTAAAGTATTAATACTGTGGTAACCCTTACGGTTACGAAACAAATTACCCCTATAAAATTCATCATGTTCGGGTGGTGCAACTATAGATACGTGGCACCCGTCTATAGCCCCAATAATTTCGCTCATTTGAAATTTCTGGTTAAAACTTGATTTAATTTCAGCAAGTTCTAACATATTTTGGGGAAATTTAATGAAATCATTCATCAAATTTTCCACTATAAGTTTTGTCAATTCTCTAACTGCCCGAGATACGCTGGGTTGAGAAAGTGCGATAATCTGACAGCTTCCAACCGACACTTGATATGACCCGTGTCCAAAGAAATGAAGAGCACACAAAACCTTTAAATTAAATGGAATCTCTGTTGGGCGAGATTTACTTTCCAATTTTTGTATAATAAATTGTACTGCTGCCTTATTTAATCGAAAATGTTTTATAAATTTCGTTTCCGGCAACTCAAAGGGGTTGCTTGCATCTCGCAGGTGTTTTAAGTTGCGCCTGTACCTTTTTCTGAAATAAGATTTTATTTTCCTGAATCACTTGAAAATATAAATGACATAAACAAACCTTCTTCTTCGTTCTACTCGAGCTAACAAAATTGCCATTAGTATATGATATAATTGGGCATATTGATTTCAGTGGAAAAATTTAATTGAATGAAAAGTATGTAGGTATTTGCTTTTTTTTAGATAAATATTTAATTTTATTGCAAAACTTTAAAAAAATAAATAAATGTTCAATTCAATTTGTATTTCGACTTGATAAAATCTTATAACATGCTTAAATTTAATTCTTTTATTTTTGACAGATGATAACATAAAAAAAAATAACATAAATTTTTTTTTTAACACGAGAATACCAATTTACTATGTTATTTAAAAAAATAACATAAAATTATAAAATTTGTATGCCAGAATCGGCCCCATTATCTTAGATATAAAACATTTTAATGATGTACATACTAATTTATATCTGTTTTAAAGATATTTCTTTGAAAATTACATATCTATTATATTTTTCCTATAATGTTTTTGAATTGAATATCTTTATTAACATCGTTTTGTACATCTTCTTCCGTAACTTCTGAAACATCAATGTTTTCACAATGTTAGCCCATACATTCTTTGTAGAACATGGAGCAACTTATTCCTATTTTCTGCAGCCGCAATTTCCGTGACAACCTCTTGGCAAGAACTTGGCAAGCTATTTGCACCAGTAAAGCCTGCCAGGCAGGGCAGGAGGCTTGATTGTGCTAATTGGCAATAATCCATTTTTAGATATTTTTCAATCCCACTCAAAAGGATTTAAAATATTTCTTTTCCACTGTTGAATTTGGAGATTTTTGTGTACATATATTATGCGTGTACATAAAAGGTTTGTCACGGAAATTGCGGCTGCAGTTTGGGTACAACTGAACATATGAAACAATAAAATACCTGTAAAGAATTAGTTAAGAAAAAAAGTTAGTTAATGTATAAGAAAAAAAAAAGCGTGTATTCGAACCTTGTCGAAAATATGACAAGTTCAGCGGTGTCGGTATGAACAAACATGCATTCTATTTGGTTAGTTATATTAAATAAAATTAAATTGTTTTAGTTTGTACCGTTTATCGAAGATGAATTGATAAATAAAATAAAATCTCTTAAAAAGGCATATAAAGCGGCCCTTGATAATAATTCCCAAACAGGAAAGGAGTACGCAGTAGCGCCTTTTAAAAATTTGCTAGAAAAGTTCTATAATCAAGAACGGCTAGCTGAATTATCAAACTTTAGCATCGGGGTTGCTGGTTCTGCAACTGCGGCTCCAAACCGGAACAAGATTCAAATGTTGAATATAACCTCAGATTGAACAGCGTAACTGCTGTATCGAGTGTTGCAGGTCCATCAGCTCCTCTAACAAAAAACAGTATTCTGTCGTTCAACAATATGATTGAAGTGTCCTTACCGGAAAATTTGAATGATCGTCCACTCAACCCACCAAATAAAAAAGAGACCTGGCAAAAAGGCAAACCTAGCCATGGAGCTAGAATTTGATAGAGAACCGGAAAAAAATTGGCATAGAAGGTACGACGAATTCCGCGAAGATCAGAGAAAAATTCAACTGGAACGGAAAAAGTGGCACGAAGAGCTAATCAACAGTTTAAAAGATAAATAAGATCCTATTTTATTTATTTTTTATGCTGTCGATTAACTAATTCTTAGTATATATACCACGGACCACTTAAAAAAAAACAAAGACTAAAATTATTATAATTTTTTAAACATATGTATAATCACTTAGGTTTTTAAATGAGATGTTTTTTTATTTATAATAAATTATTTAAAAGTAACCTGTTGCCGACGATCCACTTCATTATTTACACTCTCACCTTCCAAATCGGAGTTGTCATTGCCTAAACTTTCATCTATCCCAGCTTCCTCGCAAGTGTCGTTGCCTTTTATGCATATGTTGTACAAAGTGCAACATACAGCAAGCTACAATAATATTTTTTATAGTGCCTAAATCTATATATTCTGTAAAATGCAGAAGCATACGAAAGGGGCATTTCATTAAGCCAAATGCATTTTCAACGACAATTCTGGAGGACGAGTGGATTTTATTAAAATCTTTTTGTTGTCGCTGTGTCTTTACATAAATGGAAGCACAAGCCAAATATTCGACGGATATGCTTAATCTCCCTTTAATAAAATATTATCTTTGAATACTGCGGTTTGCGAAGCGAGACAAAATAGTGGAGACCTTCTTTATCTTAGTACTCATGCATCGAGCCGGGTTTGCCGCAGTGAACATCTATAAAAAGTTTCTTGGAATCTACAACTGCTTATAGTCACACTGTGGTACCCTTTTCTATTAAAGTATGCTTCCTGGTTTAACGACGGTTTTTTGATTTTGACATGGCAGCCATCCATTGCCCCGAGTATACCAGCTATTCCGCCCATCACTTCGAAAGATGTTGTTGTGCGCTGAATCAAGATAGATAAATGTGGCCATACAATGTATTCATTTGATACACTGACCGTCCATGACGCCACCCTATTCACTATTTTCCATGTTGTGGAATCACTTATTCCAAACTTGCCAATAGGTTGTGGTGTTGGCCACATACCATAAAAACAAATGGATTTCCTTTCTGGCTCCGACTTTAGCTTCATCACCATGATTATGGTTTGGGCATGTATCCGACGATTCGTACAAAAATTAATAAAATCAAAAATACATTTACTTTAGATTCACAAAACAAACCCACTTACAAACGTTGCAGCGGTTTCACGAGTAAGCTGGAAATGCCTCTTGAAATCCTCATTATTACAAGCAGAAATTGTATTCATAAAATTTGTTACTGTGATACGCTTATTTGGAACAAAATCATCCCAGTTGGAAGAATTCGATGAGGAAGAACTAATCGGGTAATATGAATAATTATCGTCCATATAATTGGCGATAGCCAAAAATCAAAATAAAAGAATTATTATTTATATACTATTCCAAAAAATTAAGGGAACACAAGTTTATTTGAATTTTTTAGTGTTTTTGAGAGCTGCATCTTAATATGATATGATATTCAAAAATTATCTACGAATTTTAAATTTTCCTTCAAGATTATCGGGCCATAATTAAATATAATTTAATTGGAAATGATTAATAGAGTAGATATGTGTTCGTACGAAAGATACTTCGAGAAACTTCGTAAATTATTTGAAGACGTTGAAACCGATGGCGAAATTAGTTGCATGGATGGAACAGAGCATCTAAATTCTGAAAACAGTGATTCCGAATCTGAGCATTTTCTGACAATGGAGAATTCAATGGTGATCCCAATTACGACCCAAATGAAGGTGAATCAGAAAGTGAAGGAGAGTTGCTAGCTGATGAGATCCTAAATATGGAAAATTTTAATAACAGTGCATCTGAAAATCAGGAAAATTGTAATGAAAATTTAAAATAATTCGTCATTTTTCATTCTCAAATGAAAATGCTGGGCTTAAAATTAGAATTAACGAATAGTCGAGTCCGAGGAATATTTTCGATGAATTATTTATAAATGACAAAACTAAAAAATACTAATAATGTTAAAAACTTAAAAACACAGGATTTGGTATTACCATTAATGTATTGGTATTACCATCACTGTTCGGATACTAACAGAAAAGGGTTTCCCAAAGAAATAACTGGCAAAAAATTAAAGAAAAGATAGCTGATTTGGAGGAGACGAGGTCAGATATATGCATCAAAATAGAGAGATAAAAGAGAAGTGTTGTCGACTAGTACTGCTCAGCATTCTAAACTTGTAGAAACAAAAAACAAATATGGCCAAATTAAATTCAAACAAAAAGATATTGCACATTATTTTTAAAGACCTTACGGTGGTATAAGAAGATAATATTTCAACTTTTAGACGTATCCGTTTGGAATAGTTTTTATTTGGATAAAAAATGTCACAATAAGACAGAATTCCTAAGGTTTAGAGATTTATTAATCAAATCTTTGATTAATCTTCTCGCCGATAAGCAAGATGGCCGTAGCATGACCAGCATAATTCGAGGTCGGCCAAAAGATTATCCCGCAGTATATCCATCATTACACAGAGCTGGTTTGCTTAGCACACCACCACTTCCTCCCAGAAATAAAACATATCGTAAATTAATTTATTATATTTTAAATTACCTTTAGCTGTTATGTGATTTTTTTTTAAATCACAACGTTGAAAGAAATCAACGCAGGAGTTCCACAGGGCAGTGTATTAGGGCCGGTTTTATACCTACTGTACACTTATGATCTTCCTGCATTAGAAAATAAAACAGTGGCGACTTTTGCAGATGACACGGCGATCTTAGCTGTTGGCACAAGCAGCGAAGAGTCAACACAAAACTTACAATCAGCAATAACTAAAATTTATAAATGGACAAAAAGATGGCGAATAAAACTAAATGAAACTAAATCAGTTCACATCAACTTTACAAACAGGCGATTCGAACATATCCCGAATATCATAAATCAAGAAATAGTACCGTATGCGAACACAGCTAAGTATCTTGGCATGACCTTGGATGCTAAATTGCGATGGAAAGCAAATGTCAAGAAGAAAAGTGAAGAACTACGAATTAAATACAGAAAGATGTATTGGCTGATGGGAAGGAACTCTTCTTTATCAACATACAACAAGCTGCTACTTTATAAGCAAATATTGAAACCGGTTTGGACGTATGGTATTCAACTTTGGGGTTGTACCAAACAGAGCAACGTAAATATCATCCAAAGACTTCGGAATATGGTATTAAGGAACATTGTTGATGCACCTTGGTATGTCAGGAACAATGATCTCCATAGAGACCTTAAAGTGAACCTCAGCGTAAATGAAATTCAGGGGAAACCGCGGAGACATGAAGAGAGGCTCCGCCATCATGTGAACATTGAGGCAACTCAGCTTCTAAGCAACACGAATTTAATACGCAGACTTAAAAGAACCAAACCTTTTGAGTTGGTGTAATTGTTAGCTTAAACAGCATTGTGCTGTGTAAAGCCCACTACAAAGATGTGGTTTAATTCAATTTACCAGACTCTAAGGAACGCCAATGGGAAGAAGCCATAGATTAATATTAAGTTAGTAAATTAAGTCAGAAACAAATTGCTCATTAGTCCAGGAGACTAGATTGTAATAACATAAAATAAATAAATAAAATTTATTTTAACAAACAAAAAAAAAAAATGTGATTTTTTTTAATTTAACTTAGGTATATTTTGAATTATTATTATTTATTTTATTGAAATAAAAAATTCCAAATAAATAAAATTTCGTATTTATATTGTGTAGTATTAATTTTTGTATCAAGAACTGATAAGATTCAAATATTCATTGATTAGACTTTTAAAAAATAAAAAATGTATAACTGTTAGAGCAGCATAGTGAATTGTCAAAACATTTGTCGCAGTCAAATGACAGCTCTGACAGTCATAACAGAAAAAGCAGTCATTTATAAGGAACCTGAATAAAACATAATATGCACTGGCTAAATTAATGCTATAGCCACAGTACACATATGGTATAAGGTAATATATTGCGCAGGATGTCAAAAAATTACAACAACAACAATGGCGGAGATCGTGTCTGAAAGTTTATGAAATATTTAAACAATTATACATTGTTAATTATTTTGAACTAGGGGGTACAGCCCGTCCTAGGACGGATACAATTTATATATAATGTTGATGTCAAGCGGCCGCTGCCATAATCACCATTTGACCATTTGATATTTTTTAGCCAAATAGGAATAGCTCGAGACAAAGGCTTTTAAGGATTATTGTACTTTAAATAGACCTTAAACCAAAGAGTAAGGGCGTTTAAGGACGATTTTACATGCGTTGGCGCATCACACAATAAACCTTATAGACAGAAAAAAATAAATAAATCGGAGTGGGCTGTGTCATCAACACGGCCGTAGGTGTTTTGCGTGATAACGTTTATAACATGTTGAGATTAATTATTTTAATTTAAACTAAATTAACCACCACTGTTTCTTTATGCAAAAATAGACTTCCAGAATTGCTCGGATCGGATGAGCCATTCTCTTACTACAGTTGTTGAAGGATTTAAATCGCGTGAAATCATTCGATAATAATATGTATGAGGCATGAAGCCTAAGGACCAATCTAAGAAATTATACATTTAAATTAAAGGTAATGCTTACAGTTGATTAGTAATTGCCCACGACCAAGGGAAAACTTTCTTGTCAATTTTCTGAACATGCGGTGTAAGACGTTATCACGTCAAAAAAATATAAATTGAAAATCAAAACTAAAATGCCTTGACCACAATCGAACCCCGGACTTTAGCCGCTCTAGTCCAAAACATTTCTTTTCTACTAAGCCATATCAACCTAAGGAAATTTATTTAATTTTCATTCTTATATTGATTGAAACATATAGCATGCTTTGAAGTTTATGAAAGGAAAAAATTTTTTTACCGAAAAATTCTCATGGCTTACTACAACTTATAATATATGAAAGTGTTTAAATAATTTGTTGTATAGTGTTTAGGGGCATCATAAACGCGGACCACGTATTTTCTTGTGTAATTGCTGTAATAACTATAAAGCGGAATGTTTAATTTACAGTAAAATATTTGGTCATTACATGAATACTAAAAAAAATAAAATTAGATGAGGATCGATCCGAAGACCTTTGCCGCTCTAGTCCAATGCGTTACCACTACGCCACAGACAATATAACAACTTTTGTTTTATTTGCATTGTTAAATTGTTTTATTTTTTCAAAGCGTTTTACATCCTCATAGCTAAATATATATGTATACATATTAATTAAAGTCAGTAGAATTTTTCACAAAATTTTAATTATATTCACTCAACAATCAAAATTATTACGCAAAACTAACAAACACGATTTGTTTGGTCACTATGTCCGCCATATTAAATTTTTTTTACATAGATGCGCAAGAAAGAACGGAAATGAAACATCGGAGTATATTACCTTATTATGTGTACTGTGTGCTATAGCAGCATGACACTTTTTGGTTAAAACAAGCTTTATTTTTTATAGTTTTTCAATTCAATGCATATCGGTACTTTTCGCGATGAAAAACCTAAACAACTGCAAAAGTTATAAAAAGTGTGTTTCCGAGCAACTCAATGATTCAAAAAGTGTCCGCGAACGTGCTAATGTTTTTTTTTCACACAAAATTTCTTGTTTATTTTATTTGAACGACGTTTTTGGAAATGTCATATTTTTATTAGTATAGCCAACCTTTGGAAATAAAATAATAAATTTAATACGTATTATGACATCTGGTGGCAGGTATCATTACCAAAATCTAGAATTATGTTTAAATAAACCCAATTTTTCTTTGGGTTAATGTTATTTTGCGAAGATTTATCCTATAAAACTATTGTTGTAGATTTATGAGGGAAATACACTAATTATTGTTTGGAAATTTTTCGTTTTGTAAGGCATCAGTGTTGGTTTATTTAGCCTAGAAAAACTGTAAATATTTGTTATCCCTGTCTAGCTACATTGGTTCATCTTACTTAAACCAAACATAAAATTTACGTTGCTCTTCTTCGTTCATGTAAAATATGAAACACAAAATTAATTGTTGTTGTTTTTCGTAGTGATTTTATCTTTTATTATCTATTATATATTTTACAATGATGTAACTAACAAAACAGAAAGTAAAAAATTGAGGTGTGGCCAACACACGACTACCTTTAAGGAATTGGGGAATTTTGAGAAAATTATTTGCAAATTTCTTATTTTTTTTTTTTTTAATGAGGGGGCAAGTAGACAAGTGCTTGAGACGCAACCACTTCAACAACGATGTCAAGCAACATTTGCTAAGGTTAGAAAACATATGGGCGACCGCTTGGGAACATGATGACGAAACGAAATCTGGCCCCTCCCACTGCCCAACGGCCGGCCGCTGGGAAAAATTGTGGGGACAAAAAAACATAATTAATAATTAATTAAATTAAGGTTTTTCAGATCTTGCGCAACAGGGGGCCAGTAATAGAAAAAAAAATTGTATTGTCTTGTGCAAGTGTCAAAAAAAATATTAACAAATTTACTAACTATCGACTACTTAGGTGTATGGAACTGGGACGAGTTATTCGCAAAAAGGGTATACGGTGGACCCGGCGTATCCGGGAAACTTACCTTAGGCTTGATCGTACATATGTATGTTTATTAATATTTTTACCAACGTAAAAAGAAACATTAACACATTGCATTTGGATTGCGTCGAATGCTTTTCATTATTTTTAATGTTTTTTATTCTAAATCTTTGGTTTTTTCAGTAATTAGTTATCTCTGTTAAAATCTTTAATTCAGAGCAAGGAATCTTGTTTACATGAACCAAAATTGCTATCCTATTGCGATGATCCGTCCAATGATGCCGATTAAACTGAAACATCTACATATTTAGCGTCTCCATTAGGAAAAAAATGAAGATGCATTTTGGCAGATAATCAGTTGAATAATAATTCAATTTTGTTTTTAAAGTAACATTAGGTATTATTTTATTTATCACATTTCATTTAAAAGATATAAAACTCTGGTTACCAAACTTGTTCGGAAATCGATTGGTAAATGCGAAGTTAGAATTTTAGCCTCTTTACCATGATCAAACTACGAAAATGTCTGATGTAAACTAACTTTAGAGAAAATGTTTTCCAAAATTTATGGAAGCGAAGGCTACAATGTAAAAATGCACTGAATTAACCACAAAAAAAAACAGTAACAAATCTTATTACTAACGAAATTTTCTGATTGACCACTTCGAAAAATGTCGATCGGAATGTTTCTATACTTTCCTCTAATCCGTACTCTGTACTCCGCTATCTCATTTTATACTCCCCTTCTATTCTATTAAACAATATTACATACGTAGTTGGGCGTATCGGATTTTATTCGCAATAATTATAAGTTTGCTTAGATTTAAACCATTAAATGGAAAAATCTATAAAACATAATTCCACATTCAGCTACCCGTTTAATTAAACATGGCTATACTTTTTACTTTAATGATGGCCTAACAAGCCGAAATCAATCGAGTGATTTTTTAAACATTTTGTAATTTTTACTTTAACTGAAATTGTCTACAGGTTCAATTTATTTTGACAGTAAGGTTTTTGTAGGGTGTTGTAGAGTTGTTGCTTTTCAAAACAAGTCGTTCGTACTTTATAAATTGGTACAAAATATGGAAAGGTTTATAAAATATGTAGTGTGAAATGATTGTTGTTCATGTTTTCTTTAAAAATTCTATTAATAATTAGATTTTTAATCAAATATCGAAAGGATACATTACGAGCGGATCTCATTAGTAATATTCCTAGTACGTCGACGGGAATATCTCAAAACTTTGTCCACTAGCGCGACGTTAATCTTAATAAAAAATCCAAAAATGATAAAAATTATATGGAACCATCGATGTGGATAACACCAACGAATTGGAAAATATTAAGGTTGAAAAGGGTAAGAATAAGCGCAAACAAAATTTTCGACCGATTTGGATTGAAAAATTTAAGTGGGTCGAGAAAAGCAGATAATTCAAATTGAGTAGGTAAACCGTTGTGCAAATTTTGCAATAAGATCTTGACGAACAATACAGTTCATTCCATTGTGAATGAAGATTCAGAGCTACATAAATCAACAATTAGTTCTCTAAAACGTTAACCGGAATTTTTTAAAAAGACATATACTTTTCTAAAAAAATTGATCAGGCTAAATCAGCAGAATTAAAAATAATTATGTTACTTCTCGAACATTATTTACCGTTCGCATTAATAAACCACTTAATTTCTCTAGATCCAATCCATCGCTGTATACTCAAATATATTTAAGGAACTAAAATGTCGGAAAATCAAAGTGGCCGAGACAACCAATACGGTAGTTATTGAAGAGGCACTGGAAAAAATCACGGCGCTTCTCCGGAAAGAAAAATGTTCCATTATCATTGATGAAACTACGGATGTTAGCAACAAAAAGTGTTTAGTTCTAGTTGTCCGATTTATTAATTACTCTGCTGGTAATGTAACAGACAAATTTTTTAGACCTGTGCAAATAGAAAATGTAGAAGCTAAAAGCATACATGATAAAATTATTAATTACTTTGAGTTGGTTAAAGTGTTGTTATCAAACATAATAGGTTTTGCTTCCGATAACGCGTCAGTGATGATGGGCAATAAAATAAGGGTGGTGTAAAAGTTGTTTATAAAATTATATGTAATAGTTTGCATAATTTGCATATGCCACTATATAACCGTGTCAGCAAGTGGACGTCGGTCCACAGTGTTTTCGTAGCAAAATATCTTTAGAACAGTAGATCGGGGAAAAATTAAAATGTTTGGTAATTTCTATAGAAAAAAAAAATAAATTTAATAGCATAAATAGGAGAACAAATTTTCTTGGAGAGCTTTTATGAATTTGTGCATATAGACGGGGTCATATCGTCCCTCTAGTAATGAAACAGCGTATAAGAAAAATAGCAGTTTTAAAATAATTCGCATTTAAATGTTTATTGAAAAATCTTTTTGAAATAAAATATTTTATTTTATAGAAAATTTAATTTTCTATGAAATAAAACATTTTATTTTCAAATTTTTTTTCAAAAAACATTTAAATGCGAATTATTTTAAAACCACTATTTTTCTAGTACGCTGTTTCATTACTAGAGGGACGATATACGAGTTTCGATATATGTATGTTTTTTTTGTGAATCAGTAACCGTGTGTCATACCCACATAAGTGAATATATAAATGAATCCCTGTAAATGTATGTACAGTCAGAAACATTCAGATGTATACGGCTCTTATTTAGAGGGAAATTTAAAGATAAAGTTAAAAACCAAACAGAAGATATCATATTGAAAATTTTATTTTTTATCAATAATGTTATCACATATACATATTTACTTCATATTTATGTATTTTTAAAATAAAAGGAGTAAGAAAAAAAAAAAGTGTTTCGTTGATTTTAATTTGCCGTATACATCTGAATGTTTCTGACTGTATTTATATATTTATGTATTTACAATAATTTTGGCTTAGCCAAACCCATACTTCCACAATCTATTTTGAGCTAAAGCTCATTCGTGATACATTGTATAAGGTAGGGTAGATCAATATAAAAATGATATGTTTGTAGTTAAAGCATCACAGTTCGGCCATAAAATTCTTTCGGTAAAATCAAATGTTTTTTGTGATTGATGTCTGCCATCGTTTCCCGGAAACTCTTGTTGCACGATTGTTGAATCGTTCGAGACGATATGGGGTCCCACGCGGTTAGTGAATTTTCGCATTTATGATTCCAAATAACTATAGACTTTAAAAATATGTTACAAAAAATTTAAAATAATATTTTTTAAGAAAAATAAAATGATTCGGCTGACTCGAAAATCAAAGCCTACTCGAGATATTGGCGAACAATAATTTAGTTTATGCTTGAAGAAAAAGTGTGGGGTTTGTTCTTTGAATGTGCTAACGTGTCATAGTGAATAGGCAAGTAAGTGAATAACCACCAAATTCAATAGGAATTCTTAAAAGTGCAAGTGCCAGAGTATCGAGTATATAGCCCAATATCGAGCAACTACTTATTTGACATTTCAGCCATATTTTCCGTAAGACTCTTTAAGGTAAATGTCAGTGATTTTTGTGCTCATATTGAATTTAAGTTATTTTGAATTTAATAGTTTGTGTTTCATTAGATTTTGAGTATATTTTCGATTAGTTTGTAGAATATAGTCAATAGTGAAGTGTTTTGAATTTTAAATTAATAAGATAAATTAATCAATTTATTTTTTTTTTTTAATTTAGTATAGTTTTGCTCATATTTTATTGGGTTAGGTCTAGAGTAATATTTAGTAGTTTATTTTAATATTTATAGTCTTTTATAAATATTATTATATAGAATATAAGAGTTTAGAAAATAGTTTTAACGAATATTTAGCTTATACCACTGACAGACTAGGGATTAGCTAAGCGCGATTAGTGAAACGAGATTAGCTAATCCACCACAAATCCATATGCGTTGACAGACTAGGGATTAGTTTCTTGCAGAGAAATAAAATATTATTATGGTGATTCGGTAAAATATAGCTAGTAAATCAGCTGGACTCATTTTTTAATTCAATATTTGTAAGATTTATACATTAAAACACACTAGATTTTCTTTTTCCTCGAAATGTATTCAGCACAATTTTTTTAAGATGTCATTGATTTTATAACTTCTATCGTAAATTCACGCCACTTACATTTTCAGCAATGTTTAAATAATTATTTCACATTATAGTGCCACTTGTACCATCGCTAAACCCAATACAACGAGATAAGCTCGAAAATTTTCAAGGATTAGTGCACTAATCTCGATTAGTGACTAATCCTCAAATAAAACGAGATTAGCTAATCTTCAACTTGACACACTACAGCTAATCTCGAAAAAATCACTAATCGCGCTTAGCTAATCCCTAGTCTGTCAAGGGTATTAGTTTAGATTAGCCGTTTCCTATAGGGTTAGGTTTCTTAAGCATATTTAGTAATTTATTTCGATATTTGTAGTTTTAGTGAATAGTTTTTTTGTATCTATAATCAAAAGTGAATGCAGAAAGGCAGTTGGCTCAACTTGAAAGTCCTAAGTACCATTCTTTCCAATTTAAAAACATTAAAAGAATTGAAAGAAAAGAGGAGTCGCAAACAGTCATGTAGCGTACGGAAAATAAATAGAACCAGAAATATCCACGGTTACTATAAAGTCATGTTCCTGAAAATGAGAGAGGTTGATGCGGTCAATTTTTCATTTAGTTGAGCTTTTAAGTTATGTATAGTTACCACTTAAGTGATTTTATCACCAAATTTTTGAACGACTTGCGAGATATTACCAAGGCGTAACAAAAACTGACCAAGTGCACACAAAACATAAGTGACTAAATCATAATTTTAATTAACCAAAAATTATTTTAAATTTAATTGATTTACCGTTTTGTTTCCATATTGTACAACAAAATTTGCGTACACAAATAATTTGGTTGAAAACTAATGTCGATTTCGATTCACCACGTTTTTCCTGCTGTCAAGTTGTTCGATTCACCCAATAAAAAAATCAATCCGTCGAGCAAAATTTTTGCTCGGTTAGAAATCTCGATTTTTTTTAAGATTTACCCCTCATTTACTAATACCAACAACAAATACTGTCATTTTCAAAAGAACTGTCTTTTTGTTGTTATGTCAACTCAAATATTATGTTCAATAAAATTTTTGAAGAAGTCAGGAATACCTATACTCATAAAAATTACCGGGCAATTCGATTTTCTTATTTGATTTACGGATGATTTTTGAAAGAGGTAGTAAAAGTGAATCGAAGATGACATATTAACGGTTATTTTTCCTAGAATTAAACTTTTAAACATATTTTGATTGGAATGTAAATACCTACTAATTCCAATAAAAAAAAACATTATATTACATATTAGGATTGCTTCTGATAAATTTAAAAAAATACCAATATCAGAAGGTGGCTCTATTTTAATTGTCAGGGATTGTATATTATTTTGAATGTTAGTATTGCTGAACTGATTTTAAACAAATACTTAATACCAAAAATTATTTGTTTCTGAGACCTAATATTTGTTGGTCGGTTTAACTTGAAATACTCCAATGAAAATTTGAAATTTACTCGTCCTAAATTCTTCAAAACGACAGCACTGATAGCAACCTCCGAGCGATCAAGTTGTGTTTTATAATTATTAATTAATAATTAATATTTATTTTGGTTTTTATATATGCAGTTGTGTTTGTCTATTGGACTAAGTGATTTTTCAATAACTCTAGCTGTGCTTATTTATGATACTGTTGAATTTGACGTGATAAGTATATCATTTAAAAACTTATTTACTGATGTGGTTTGTGCTTAGAAATTATTGTGAACGTTGTAACACAGCGGTACCCACCTCTGGGTTACAAATGTTATACTGACTGTACCATCCATGTCGAGAGTTATGATCCTCTATGTATGTGGGATGCGTCAAAAATCTGCATGGACAGTGGATGACGGTGGTAATGAGGATTGTTTTGTTTTTTTGGGTCAGTTAATAAATTGCAACGAAATCGAGTGGATGATTGAATAAAATCTATCCCACAATAAAATCTTTTGTTAAACATTTTAAATAATTAAATTCATTTTGTTCGTGGAAAAAAAAACGTTTAAAGTTAAAAATAAAGTAAATTCAGTTCAGTTTATGAGAGATATTGTTTTTTTTATTGCGGCAATCAATTGTTATAATGATAATTAGTGTATAAGAATAATTTTAAAATCAATCGAGAAAAGTCGAGACGTTTCATTATGAACTTATTAATGACATATCGTGATTGGCCTTGCTAAATTCAGTTAGACGTTAACTGGAATTTGCCAATTTTGTGAGTGTATCAGTTATGCACCTATGCAATTTAACATAAAAATATTGTATCTGTTTATGTTTAGTTTTAAAGCAAACTTTTGGTATAAGACGATTCTGCATTATATAGTAATTATCGTTAATTAAGTTATACAATTAGAATCTAAGTGAAATTGTACGATAATGAGGTCTCAGGGACATTGTTTACGTTGAGACAGTTATGATCGTAAGATCATAAAAACGCTATTCCAGATCTACTTTGAATAAGCGTAGTTAATAATTATTTATTTAAAACATAATAATGATAAGTTTATCTTCACTCTAATACATAAGTGAATTTTTATAAATAAAACGGTTGAACTAAAGCTTCAAAAATTAAAATCAAAAAAAAAAAATATAATGTGAATTGGTTAAGTGAAAAAAAAAACTGTTACAAAGTACCATATTCACGTACCGTTTAGTTTGAAGTGAATGGACAAATGTACAATGAATAAAGTCATAAAATTACATCTAATAAAAATAAACTTTCATGATAATATCTATTTAAAATTTAAGTGAAATATTTTAAAATTTAAAACTACTACAATAATAATATAATTATTAATAACGAACTAAATTACAGTGAACTATTCACAATTCTAAATGGTGCACCGGAAAAATGTAATGTTAACCCGTTGAATAGTTAGATACTCATTTAATCATCGAAAATAATCAATAAGAAACATTGAATGTATAATATTAAATCGAATATGCTGTATTCATCAAGTTATATTAACACATATGCGCAATTCATGTTGTAACAACGATTATATAATGCAACATTGCATATAACATAATATTATTATACCGATGCAACATTCAACATTCAACATACAACATTCCAGTATACCATCACAAGATAAGAGTTTTGTTATTTGTTCTTTATTTACATATATTATATTTCAATTTATTATTATTATTATTTCTATACATTTATTATATATTTATCATTATTATTATTATTATTACTTCTTTAATTTCCTAATTTTAAGTAGTTGAGGTATCTAATAAGTTTAGCTAGGGTTTTAGTTTTAATTTAATAATTTGCATATACGTTCATATCTTATTCATAATTTTGCGTTATAAACCTTGGAATTTTAAACATAATTTGAAATTAAATACATAATGATTTTGTTTTTGCGAATTGAAACGTCATTGAATTTTCTTTATACTAGTGAAAAAATAATATAATGAGATAATAATCCAAGCGTAGTGGGACCGAGGTGAGTGATGCCATGACAGGTTTGTTTGATTCCGTTTTCTTTGTGTAATGTTCTAATTGGTTGATGATGAGTCTTTATTTGTTTTCCCATTTATTTAGTGTCTACAACATTTAATTTGCGGTCTTTCAAGACTGTGTTCATCCTTTGAAAAGCCCACCCCATTACTCCTGAGCTAAAGCCGCGCTAAAATGACCGCTCAAAGGCAATGAACCAGTATAATGTATTTTCTGATGACGAAGAGTTTTTCTACGATTCTGCCATGAGAGTTTTTGACGAATTTGGTAGAGACGGTTTCAAACGGCATAACTTCGTTACAGTGGCGTCCAATTTATAATCAGCACCATTGTAACTTCGTTATGGAATTTCGTTACAACGTGTTACTGTCAACTTTATCTTACTTGTTATGTCATTACTTAACTGTGATGGGTTTCTAATAAACATTATTCTACTTGCTCACATAATCATATAATTTACAACTCTAGAATTATTGGCTCAGTATTATTTTAATAATTTATTTAATTTTTTATTATTATTATTATTTTTTTTTTTTGGAACGGTGATTTTTGTCTGCACTTGGAACTGCTTAACCCTCCTGAACTTCTTCTTCTTCCGCTGGCGCTAAATCCCATGAAGGGATTTGGCCGCCTGAATGATGCTCCTCCAAATAATTCGATCCGCCGCAAGAGTACGCCAGACACGGTGACCGAGTGTGTATAGGTCCCTCTCAACGTCGTCCATCCATCGGGTAGGTGGTCTCCCACGAGGTCCTACTTTCGTTGGTGCCGACTTCAAGGCCTGTTTAGTGGTCCGATTTTGTGAACGTAGTACGTTCCCAAGCCATCTCAGCCTTGACGATTTTATGAATCCGATGATGTCGACTTTATCGAGATCATTTCTGATCTCGTGATTCATTCGCATTCTTTACGTGGCTCCCTCTTTAACACTTTCGAGGACATGACGGCAAATGCCGTCAAAAGAAAAAACTTTCGTTTAGGACATGACGGTATATACCGTAATCGAAAATAAGTTGCTTTGGGCATGACAGTTAGCACAGTCAAAAAAATAGCACTTTTATGTCCTAGCAAAATGTATTGCAATTTTAATTAGGACCCTTTTGTAGAACTTCTTTCGTAATTTTGTTTTGTTCAATATTTTTTTCGTTTCGACGATCACAAAACGGTATGACGGTATATACCGTCATGTCCTAAACGAATTTATTTTGTTGACGGCATTTGCCGTCATGTCCGCGAAAGTGTTAATGGGACCCTCCTGAACGCCTTGTACAATATATTGTACAGCAACTTTCATCGCTTCGACTAACCGTTATTTTTAATTTTTGTCATTCTTTTATGTATTTATGTTCATATTACCATTGTATGAGCAATGCCATATCATAGCAGTGCATAGTTGCGTTTGTTCTACGTAATTTATTTTTTGAAGTAAGTTAATTTTAAATGGCGTTCGACAGGGTTAATACTAGCTGTGCCTGTGATTCAGTAATTCTTATAATAAAAAATGAAAAAAAACAATATTAACAATAAATATAATACAGTTGTGCCTGTTTCAACATTTAACATTTAAAGGTTTAAATATTTATATTCGATATACATAACACCGAAATTGTCTTGCTACACATGCAAGAAAAAGTTTGTTGCTACGTTTATGGACATCGCTTCATGTACTCTATGCGATAACCAATTTTGCTATGATTGCAGTGGGTGTGGGATGCATCGTGCTGGGAACAATTCAATGAAAAAGTATTGAAGTATACGCTATTTTAGCAACTGCTTTATACCATTGGTTGCGAATAACAACAGGCCCAAACTTTTGAAGAAAATTGACGTGATTGTGGAGAGAGCCGCCGAAATGTTGGACTGCAAATTGATTGAATCGAAGGTTGCTGAAAATTGCCAATTAATCAATGCTTTAATAAATAGGTTTGGTGACGATACTAAGGCTTTAACCGCAGTAGTGGTTGAGTCTGGCTACAATTCCAATAAAAGCAATTCGCTGATGTCAGTGCAATCTGTCGTAGAGACGGGCACACCCGTCAATTTGATTAAAACTGTCTCGTTGCCTGAAAAGAAATACTTATATATCAGGCGTATTGATCCTTACGTCTCACCTGACCTGATTGTTAAATACATCTGTGAAAAACTGCAAAATTGCTCACCGGAGGAATTCAATTGTACAATGTTACTCTCCAAAAACGGGTAATGGACAGTTCACTGACGTTCGTTTCCTTTAAAATTGGATTGAAGGAGTCCCATTTCGACTTATTCAATAACTCCAAAGTTTGGCCTCCTGGTGTATTACTCCGGCCATTTACAAATTATCCACGCATAGCACAAACCGGACACTTTTCGCCTTCTAAAGTAACTTCTCCTACACCCAGCACACCATCATTTATCCGTTGTAGCAGTAAAGCTATTCTCCAGCCACTATCATTTTTAAATATCTACTACCATAATTCAAATAGTATCTGAGCCAATTCAAAATCTCTATATTTGCGAATTTTGAAGGAAGATTTCATTCGCATCCTTAAGTCGCGAGTTAACAGTCCATTTCAAAACTGAGGAAAATTTTCCGACATTAGATAGTTTTTCGGAGGGATAGATATTTGCAAATGGACACTTGTAGCAAGTGTAGTGCAATTGTACTCGCAGTTTCTAACAAATATTTATCTAGCCCGATAACGTTGACTAATTTTGATGCCGAAATTGTTGCGAAATTCATACTCGCTAATCGTCTCTGAAATATTTTCATTGGGTTTAAAACACTGTTATGAATAATAGTGGCAACGTATTTGATCTGGCTTTTGTACCATGAGGTGACAGTTTCCGCGTGTGATAATTTAATTGCATCGTCTATTATTTTCCACTCTTCTTTGAATATTTCTGTTATATTTGAATTCTGCGAGTTGGTCGAAGAAAATGTGAACTCATGGATTTTCATTTTAAAAATGGGCGATTACAGTCCCTTAAATGCTTTTCTAGATGTGTATGATTGGTCGTTGTTTTGTGCATGTGATAATATCGACGATATGTTGTATGAGAGATTTATACCTAGACTGAAAGCTTCAAGTGCAATGAAGGAACCATGGTGTAATAATGAGTTGAAAAATTTTAAAAATAGAAAAGGCTCGGCTCACAAAACATTAATTACCCTAATGTTGTTAATTACAACTCGTTTGTTGTAAAGAAACCGATTTCTTTACAGTAGTTATATTCTGGAACTTGAACCAACAATTAAATCAAAGCCAAATCACTTTTGGCAATCAGTGTCGACTGTAAATCGTCGATGCAACGGGATCATATCTGCAGCGCGGCAGATAAAATTTAAAGTATCTATACACACAAGTTAAAATGGCTAAATTCAAATTCATTCAATTTTGGACTTCAAATTTGTACTCGAATGGCATAAAAGTGTTTGCTTATTTTATAACCTCTATGAGGTT
This sequence comes from Tipula helvola, assembly GCA_963556165.1. Taxonomy (NCBI): domain Eukaryota; kingdom Metazoa; phylum Arthropoda; class Insecta; order Diptera; family Tipulidae; genus Tipula; species Tipula helvola. The sequence goes on from OY744481.1 coordinate 211,227,082, forward strand.
CTTTATCTGTATCGTCGGGTTTTCAAATTTGCAGGCATACTGTGTACTAGAAGCAAAAATTCAAATTTAACCACTTTGCGAAAATGGCCATTAAAATTAAGAAGAACTTATGTAAAGTTAAGCCAGTTTCCCAAATTTAACTTCAGATTTATGAAGCAGTAACTTTGGCCATTTTATCAAAATTATTCAAGGGACTACTTTTAAATTTATGTAAATCAATTTAACAGTGATAAAATACTAAATACATACACTGGTACTAATAATCGAAATTATCAGTAAATTTCATTTATTTGATTGTATAAAATATAAACAGACACAATTCAAAGATAGTAATTTTTATAAAACTACCGTATGAAGAAATTGTTAATCCAACTCATCGTCATCGGTAGTTCCTTCATCTTCAATATTTATGCTGGGATGTACATCATTACCACCTATCGTTGACAAATTTTGGTAAAAGCTGTGGAAAGCCGGATCTATTAAAGGAAGTAAATCTAATAAATGTCTTTTTTATGTTTGGTAGAACATTTAGGGTACTAGTTTTGGGTTCATGTTACAAGCTGCGTTAGAATGTTATGTTAAATGTTGCGTTAAAATGTTACGTGTCATGTCGAATGTTTAAATTAGATGAGCCGTTTATTTTGAAAGTGGCCTAAGTCCATTTATTTTTAAATCGAGATATTTGACGGTTTGCGTTTTAATAAATTTAAAAATATTGGTAACTGATAATACATACGGTACTGTAATGTTTTTGTGTTTCTAAGGGTATGTCTAGTTATCCAACCTAATTAAAATGATCCACATTGTTTAAAAAATAACTCGTTTTTGATGGCTATAAATGGACTTAAGTCATTTTCAAAATTAATGATATCATTTTTTAATTTTTAAAAAAGCTTAAGTTCCTTGAAAAAAAAAATATCTTTGAAATAAATGCCTAATAATTTTGTTTGATATAATTGACGACTTGTATGGTGTGCTCTGGCGGACGATATTGAACTAAGTAAACCATGTAAACAAAAATGTGCTACATGAAGTTATATGGAAATAGAGTCTATTTCATTTTAATTTTTATTTATTAAAATTGTCATGATTGGAAAATCTAATGAATCCATTATGTTGTTTAACATGTGATTTTTATATATTTGATTAATTTGGAACAGTTTTATCATTAAAAATGCCAGAAAACTGTACAGAAAATTGCAGAAAATTAATTTTAATTTCACTATAAATATATGTTTGAGTCACTAAATATTTTTGAAATTATATTATACCACGTTTTGAATGATAAATACATGGTTAAATTCAATATTTTTAAAATATTTATGTTTTTAGTAACATTAGATTAGTATGAAATTTCTCCAATTTTCAAGAATAAATTTTTGTTATTTAAAATGATAAGACTGTCCAAATTAATCAAATATATGTATAAAAATCACATGTTAAACAACATAATGGATTCATTAGATTTTCCAATCATGACAATTTTAATAAATAAAAATTAAAATGAAATAGACTCTATTTCCATATAACTTCATGTAGCACATTATTGTTTACATGGTTTACTTAGTTCAATATCGTCCGCTTAAAGCGCTTTTCCAACATTACCAGTCGTCAATTAGAAAGTATTAAATTTTGATTCCTATACGGTAAATGTAGATTTTTAGTATTCGTTTTTTGTTAAATTACGCATTTGTTTCTATTTTATACTCGTTCAGGGTGGATTCGCGAGAAAAATTTGCTACCTAGCTCGTGATCATGAATTGTTGAAATTGCACACGCACGATAGTAGTAAATGCGCTCGTTTATGTATGTATTTCGCGTATGTGCTTTATCTACTCACAAACCATTAAATCATCATTTTCAAGGAATATGATTGTTTAAAAAAAAATTCACAACGAACGAACGAAGGCAACTATGAATCCGCCTTAAATAAAAAAATTTAATAAAAATCCGATGCAAAACAAAGCGTTGAAAACAAAACCTCGTAAATAGAAAAACATAAACAAATTAGATTATCCTTGTCTTTCCAATATAAAAAAACAAAAACTAAAAAAAGTAAGAAATTATATTTGTTGTTTCACCTGTAGAAGACGCATTTAGAAATAAATAATAGTAAAAACAATTGACATCTTTTCATACCAATAGAAAACTACAATTTATACGCTCTACATCGCACCTCGCGTGACTGTTTATTATTTGCGTTTAACCTTTGTGATGACACGATTACCAATCGCAAAAAGTCGTTTGACTTTTCATCTGTCATGGTGGATTCAGCGAGAAAAATTTGCTAGCTCGTGATCACGACTTATTGAAATTTCGTCATCTTTTTTACCCCCTCCAATTTTTTGTTTACTTTTTCTTATGGTTTCTGTTTTAAAAAAGTAAACAAAAAATTGGAGGGGGTAAAAAAGATGACGAAATTTCAATAAGTCGTGATCACGAGCTAGCAAATTTTTCTCGCTGAATCCACCATCAGTGCCCAGTTGTTCTTTGCGTGAGCAATCGGGAAATTTTGTTTGAGATGGCACGTTAAAAACATGAAACAGAAGTATAAAGCAAACAAAATAGAAATCTTCGGCTTTTTAAATTCGTTTTTCATGAGTAAATTTACAATGTTGGCATTTTATTCGTTTTTTTTTTACGAATTATGGGGACATGTGATGATCACGGTGAGGTATAAGGGAGCATCACCGTGATTGATCATCGATCGCTCTTGGAGCACTCAGTCGTACAACAGGGTGTTTAAATTCATTTTTTCGTTCCATTCTTTTATTTCTCTCTTTGTGAAAGAAAACCAAAAATATTTTTGTTGTTTCTTTCCCCGAAAACGAAATCGAAAAACGTAAAATATCTCTCCTCATATAAAACACAAAGGATAGGAGAAAAGAGATATTTTATTTTGTTGAATTTCGTTCCAGAGGAAAGAAACAAAACAAAATATTGTATCTCTCCTTTCGCAAAAAGAGAGTAAAGCAAAGAACGAAATTTGAATTTAAACACTGACAATTTTATCAGGGATTTTGAATTATTCAAATTACAATATTTAATTAGTTTAATTATTATTTATACATTTTAAAACATATATGTACATAATATACTTAATGTAATATGTACATAGTAAAATAAAAAACGTTGAGTTAAAGAAGTGATTGTAGTTTGGTAGTTTTGTGTAGAATAAATAAAATATTTTGATTTTGAGTTTTCATATTTTTATTAAAAAATATTTTGTTTATATGTATGTACATATAAGCATAAGTATAAAGGTTTTGAATTGTAGTTTATTTTAGAAATGCTTTCCGAACTACTGGAAATTGGTCATGAGGAGGTTTATGAAAAGAAAATCATAATCAAAATCCATGAAATAATGAGCTATTATGGAAGTGGCAAACGATTCATTCAGGCAGCTGGAGAATTAATAGAAGCAGGCTTTATATATGCCATTGGAATAGCCCCCCCCCCCCATCATTGGGTATTGTAGGTTTGGTAATTCAAACATCCGCAATGACCAGCAGCCCACACCAGGTTAGTCTACATAACGTAGAAGACGAATCGCAACACTGGCAATGTTCTTGCACTTGTAAAGCCGGCGTTGGACTTAAATGCAAGCATATTGCAGGTTGCTTGTTGCATATTTATAGGTTAGTTAACTGCAAGTAAGTTACGTATCTATTCGATTAAAAAATAACTTAACCCTTTAATGCATGATTTTTCGTTTTTAATTGAAATATTTTTTTTCTTATAAAGATGTATTTGGTTGAAACGAATGTCAAAGTAAAAATGGTTGAAGCAACTAGTTTTCCGGGAAAATTGATTTTATGACATTATGCCTATTTGCATCATTATGCATTTGTGGTATACAATTTAAATATTTTTCCATTTATAACGCTTCTTAATAAAAAGGCAATGTTCAAAATTAAAATAAATAATCAAAAACAAAAATTACATATGTAAATGTATGTTTACTACTAACTGTATGCAAAACATCGACTAACTAATTCTAAATGGCGATTTTATTTTCAAAACGCAGAAAAAAAACAAAAAAATGTGTGAAACGAGATAGAAAAACAAATGAACAACAGATATACGAAACAAAACAGAACAAATATGCTCAAATGTAGATGCAGTTCAAATTAGAATAACATGATGCAGATATGCTACATTATGCATTAAAGGGTTAAAGTGGTATGACTTAGGTTTCCTTATTTGAGACCCATCAGCTGTACTGAGTTAAGGCAACAATGGGGTAAAAGTGGCCGAAAAGTTCAGTGCTGTTGCCATTCGAGATTTGTGTTGCGTTCCTAAATATGAAACCAAATCGATAAATATTAGTGAAGCTCAACGTCCAGTCGTCATGGATATTATTTTCGAAGGTATACGATCGGGTGTTGTTCATTTACAGTATTTTAAAATTAATAATGTACTTACAAAATTGTTTTAGGTGCTAAAAATTCTGAAGCATTCAGTATGAAATTTTTACATCGAACTGTAAGACGAGATAGTACACAGCAGCAGATAGACCATTTTAATAAATATTTCGACCTAATTTATCACCACACTGGTATATCTAACTATATTCCTAGCATGAAGAATATAATTACCCCCCAACAACAGCTGTTTTTTGATAAACTGGTTGCCAAAAGTCGTAATGAAGCTCTTGAAATATGTAAAAATACCTTAACTCAGGCTAGCGCGTTGTGGCTGATAGAAAGGAAAGTGCGTATTACAGGAAGCAATGCTTATAACTTATTTACATACGCTAACCATCGCAATCCTAATATGCCACAGAAAATTAGAGGGATCTACAATAATACATTTAAGGGCAATGAGCACACAAGATACGGCCGGTATGCTGAAAAATTAGCAAAAAAAGCTTACGGAACCTTGTTTTTACTAGTTGATTGTGGCCTATTAATATCAAAAGATATTCCACTTTTCGCCATTAGCCCAAATGGAATTTCTTTTTGTAAGGGTGAGTGGAGGCTGGTGGAAATAAAATGCCCAGTTCTGGGGAAAGAAAAACGAATTGTCGATATTATAACCACCTTATCGTATGTAAAAACAGATTCGAACAATAATTATACAAGCTGTATTTTTTTATTCGCTCCCGATAGCTGCTATCGGAAGCCGATTTTTGTATATGCCTAAATTTAAACTAGGTAAACTAATTTTATTTAACATCAAACTATCATTTTTAATTCAATTGTTTAGCGAAAACTTGATATAAAAAATATTTGGCTCTACCTATTTATACGGAGCGCTATCGGGAGCCACATTTTATATGACGGCTCCCGATAGCAGCTATAGCACCAAATATAACGATTTTCTAGTAATTCAAGTTATGAAAAATGATTCGTTTGTTGAAATTTTTATAGAACAATTAATTAAAATTTATTTTTTGTATATATTTAATGAAATTATTATAAATAACTTGTAAATGTGATATGTCTATTTATTATGTAATATGTAAATTTATGTGATATGTAAATTTATTTGAATCCTGAATTTTATAGATTGGTATTTATTAACTACAATTTACATTAGTATATTTTTAATTTTAAACTGATTTTTGTGATAATGAATTTAATAATGTGATATGTAAGTAGTTTACTTAATATGTATCAGGAGTACAAATTGAAAATGCGGGATTTTTTCTATTTTTGAACGTTTATTCTGAAAAAATGGTAACAAATGAATTATTCAAAGTATTGTCCATCGCTAGCCACAACTTTTTCCCATCTTTCTGGCAATTTACGGATACCGTCGCGAAAAAATTCGGCCGGCTTGGCTGCTATCCAGTCATCGACCCATTTTTGGGCTTCTTCGTAAGAATGGAAGCGCTGGTCAGCTAGGCCATGTGTCATCGATCGGAAAAGGTGGTAATCGGAAGGAGCAATGTCTGGGCTATACGGCGGGTGGGGTAAGACTTCCCATTTCAGCGTTTGTAGGTATGTTTTGACCGGCGCTGCAACATGTGGCCGAGCGTTGTCATGTTGCAAAATTACTTTGTCGTGTCTTTGCTCGTATTGTGGCCGTTTTTCTTTGAGTGCGCGGCTCAAACGCATCAATTGAGTTCGGTATAGTGCTCCTGTGATGGTTTCGTTCGATTTCAATAGCTCATAATACACCACACCCAGCTGGTCCCACCAAATACAGAGCATGAGCTTGGCGCCGTGAATATTTGGTTTGGCCGTCGATGATGATGCATGGCCGGGGTAACCATATGATTTTTTGCGCTTCGGGTTATCGTAACGGATCCACTTTTCATCACCAGTGACAATGCGATGCAAAAAACCCTTCCGTTTTTGCCGTTCGAGCAGCAATTCGCATGCAAAAAAACGGCGCTCGACGTCTCTCGGCTTCAGCTCATACGGCACCCAATGTCCTTGCTTTTGGATCATTCCGAGGGCTTTTATACGATGGGAAATGGCTTGTTGTGTCACTCCCAATGAATCTGCGAGCTCTTGTTGAGTTTGACACGAGTCTTCATTGAGTATTGCCTCCAATTCAGCATTCTCAAACTTTTTCACTTGGCCCGGCCGCTCTTTGTCCTCAACGTCAAAATCACCACTTCTAAACCGCACAAACCATCTCTCGCACGTTGAAACCGATGGAACATGACTCGGATAAGTCTCGGAGACCAATCGATGTGCTTCAGCAGCACTTTTCTTCAAATTAAAGAAGTAAATTAAAACTTCCCGCAAATGCTGTTTTGTTGGCACGAAACTCGACATATTGAGAGCTCAAAAAAACTATGAATTTGACACTGCGACATATTGACACATACTGAAAATTAAAGCTATAAGACGTAGCTTTGACATGAACATAGTCACAGTACTGCCTGATGCGTATAGCGTTAGTAACGCCATCTGTTATCAATCCCGCATTTTCAATTTGTACCCCTGATATATAGGATTATCCGCCCAATTGAATGTGTTCCTTATATGGAAGTTGGTAAAAGATCTGTCGCGTAAATTATACAAACGATATTTAAAGTAGTTTCCTTACTTTACTCGACAGACCTTATATTAACGAAAATTTGTGTAATTATAAGCAAAATTAGTTTGTTTGATAAGTGAATACTTATCTATACAATTCATTGAATTAAATAAAATTGAAAATCTTCCTTAGACATTGTGATGTACATACTAAAATAGTAACATTATTCAATAAAACAAAATACAATTTATGAACTGAACTTAACCATTTTTATTCCTTAAGTAATTTTAACTTTGTAGTTTGAACATTGTTATTTAAAATAATTAGCAAAACTTATCGTCACTTAGAATAGGTGATGATAAATTTGATAAACTGTAAATTATTCTGATTATATCATCGATATACTGCAAAATAGAAATATGAATTTTGTCAGTTAGTATGTTAAAAGATTTAATGCGGGCAATGCGCCACTCAACGTGGACCCTTGCTCTGGCAATTTTGCTGCTTCTTATAACTTCCTCTTTTGTTATATTTTGAACCATGAAAGAAGGTCTAATCATCTCAATTCCAGCGTTTAAGAGCTCGTCAGTAATCATGAAGCCCTTGTCTACCATTACTGCGTCACCCTTTTGAAGATTTTTTAACAAATCCATGGAGTTAAAAATGGCTTTATCCGAAGCCCTACCAGAAGTTTCTGTGCTCACAAAATTAATTAGGCCGGACGGCGCCACACCAATTAATATTTTTACTGTATGCCAACCTTTATAATGGGAGTATAAACAAGTTCTACAGGTCAAACATTTAAATGTTGCTGTTTTTATTTCCGTGCAATCAAGGACCGTCATGGTATTAGGAAACTCCCAAAAACATCTTGGTAAATGTTTTTGATTTTGCTCTCGGGTCTGCTAAAATATAAAATGTTTTAATATGGAACTTACACAGTAAAAAATGGGACGTTCTTCCCAAACGGTGAGTTAAAATCAATAGTAGTTGATTTTAATTTAACTATTTTACGAAATAAATATGTTTTTGCTCTTAGTAGTTAAAATTTATCTTCAAAAAAACCATTTCGCTAACCCCAAAAAATTGCTAGGGGCAGTTAAATCGACAAGAAGTTAAAATTTAATAACGATTTGTCATTAAAAACAATTTACTTCCGAAATGTTATTCCAAATTTTTCCTTACCAAATACATTAATACAGTTACCTCAATAAAATATCACAACTTTACTACCAGTTGTTGTAAAACTTATTATTTTCATTTATTTACCAGTGTTAACTCCATTAAAGTATGTATTTGGTACACAATTTCAGATTATGCTTATTCATAATATTCATTCTCATTACAAGCATTATTATGTACCGTACGAGTACATCATGTTTGTTCTATTTAATATTGTTGTGAATTGTATTTTATGTTTTCTTTAAATACGAAAAGAAATGAATGAATTTATGAAACAGTTCGTTTTTCAGTTCACCAAGTATCACGACTTCAAATATATTTTGATTTTTTTTAAACTGCGTTAAAAGTTTGAATTTTATTTTATTATAAGATTAACTATGAAAAGTGAAACAAAAATTCTAACCTTATCTGGAACTTGATAGGTGTGGGCTACCTAAGTTCCAACGATAATTTTGATAAATGGCAAAAAAAACTTGAAACTGATGAATGAGTCCAATTTTGTTGTACTTGGGTCGTGTAACAAAAATCCAACATGCTTTAATTGCATTATTTCTATGCCATAGAAATATTTAAATATGTTTGTCTGACATAGAAAATAGGTACCAGTTTATTAAAATATTTCAGTTTGTTTATTTTTGTTTTTATTTTTTTATTTAATATAAATACTTTATAGAAGTTCAATACTATATCATCAATACTATACTATATCTAAATTGACGTAGAAGCATATGACAATGGGCGATTTCAGGTCTCGCAACATGTTGGCTTTGGAAATTTTCAATAAATCGAATGCATTCAGGAAACAAAATGTTGATTTTGCTCAACATGTTGTCAACAGTTGGCGGACCTGGAAGCGCCCCACGTAATACATGCCGAAACAACGATCATATACTTACAACCATACCAAAACGCTTGATAAACCCTCTAGTGAGAATTATTCGCCATTTAAACTTACATGTCTTTTTATGGATAAGCCGTGTTTATAATTTCAGTAATTATCTATATTGCATAATCTCAATTTTTTCGTTTTAGTTTTATAGTATTTAACAAGCCAAAATAAAAACGTAATAGTAGTAGCAATCCATGAGAATGTAAACTGCATATCTATCGTATACTGTACTGTAAGTCTTCAATATTTTAAAATATGTTCAACTAATCAACTGTAACTTAACATGTAATGTTTTTAAAAGAATTTTAATGTTATTTGGTTTGTAATGTGTCAAAAATGACTTCGTTGATGGCCAGACAATCATATACCTAAACCATTGCAGTTTTAGTTTTCATTGCAGAAGGTTCAAAGTGTAAAAATTGTAAAATATAATTAAAGTCAAAAAAATAATTAAAAAATTGTTTATTGAAATAAGTTCAATCATATTATGTGATATGTGAAATATATATAGTGTACGTTAAATTTTAGTTCAGAAATTTGGCCATTATAAAGCGGCAAAGAAAAATTAACTCGTGTAAATTTTAGTGGTACGTGCAATTAGTTTTTCTTTCTTCAGTGACTTAAATGTGTTTCAAGTAAATAGAGTAATGTGTTTCATGTACATAATTTTCAAATTTGTAACGACCTTTTGATTAATAAAATAGTTAATAAATTATGTAATATATAAGTGTGCGATACGTCTCATTTTATTATTCAAAAAGCCGTTGCAAGTTTCAAGAATGTATGTATATGTCGTTCTCTTTTTGATTAATTCAAATTTATAATTTTGAGGAAAGAGACGTCAAATACCTCACAATGAAAACAAAATCTAACGGGATAATTATTTTTCCCTCGCATTATGATCCTGTATGCAATTACATAATAATTACTTTACAATTACACAATATTTTTATCTACAAAAAATAAATAATATTTTAAATCGGAGTTAATTTTAATGTTATTTGGTTAATAATGTGTCGAAAATAAATTCGTTGATTGCCAGGCAATCGTATACTTAAATCATTGCAGTTTTAGTTTTCATTGCAGAAGGTGCAAAGTGTAAAAATTCTAAAAAATAATTAAAGTCAAAAAAATAATTAAAAAATTGTTTATTGAAATAAGTTCAATCATATTATGTGATATGTGAAATATATATAGTGTACGTTAAATTTTAGTTCAGAAATCTGGCCATTATAAAGCGGCAAAGAAAAATTAACTCGTGTAAATTTTAGTGGTACGTGCAATTAGTTTTTCTTTCTTCAGTGACTTAAATGTGTTTCAAGTAAATAGAGTAATGTGTTTCATGTACATAATTTTCAAATTTGTAACGACCTTTTGATTAATAAAATAGTAATTAAATTATGTAATATATAAGTGTGCGATACGTCTCATTTTATTATTCAAAAAGCCGCTGCAAGTTTCAAGAATGTATGTATATGTCGTTCTCTTTTTGATTAATTCAAATTTATATCTTTGAGGAAAGATACAGTTGTAGCTAAAAATTATTATTACTAACAAAAAGCATCAATACGTCAACGGTTCAACAATTTTCTTAAGGACATACATTGTTTGAAGTAACTTTAAATTCAGCAAAATAACAATTAAATACAATCAATTTTTAAAATGGAAGTCAATAACTTCATTATTAATGAAAGTGAAATTTACACTGAGGAACTCATAAAAATAACATACATGAGTAGTACAAGCTGGGTGAAAGTCTCTTATATAATAAATCAGAATTTTCCCACATATGATGATATAATTTCATCAGGTTTGTTATATTTTACCTAAATATATGAAAAATATATGCGGTATATTCAAGTATATTTGCACCAGCTAATTTTTGTTGCAACGTAAAAATAATATTAATATACAATTTTTGAAAAATGCTAATTTGAACATAATTTGAAGTTGTATTCTAGGGAAAAATACTGTTAATTTACTTTTGTAAAAAATATTTCCCCAAACCAATACTCATAATTATTTAATGATCGATTTTCATAAATCAATTAAATTTCAAACTACTATTGGATAATTAAATAAACATTAAGGCTTTGTGTGTTCATGCTCAGTCGTATTTATAATATCTCGCAAGTAGATATTTCTTAGAAAACATTAGTTCTAGAATGTTATCTCACTGTTTTGAATGCAAGTTTTTATATCGGGATGACTCCGCTCCATCTAAATACCCATAAGATTAAATCGGAGGTCTGACTTACATTATACATATAACCAAATAAGAAAGTTACCTCATTCAATTAACCAGCCGCTATTTGAAATCTACCAAGACCAACATTTGTATTAGAGTGCTGAAACCATGTGAAATTATTTTTGTGATTTTATCAACAAATTGTTGAACCCTTTGCGAGAAGTAAAACAGTAAAACAAATATAAAAGTCTTAATCTCAATGAATTAGCCAAACAAACTTTAAATTTAATTGAAAATAATTTTAAATTAAATTATTATTTTTTCATTGATCAAATAATTTTTTACAACAGTAAATTAACTATATCTTTCCTTAGAATTAAAATTTATTATGAAAATTAGATTGACTAATAAATTTGAATGCTACCTCTTTATTTTTATGATTAACAATTTACAAATGTATACATACGTATGTAAAATGTCTCAGTTATAAATACATTAACCTTAGTTGAGTTAATCTAGGTTTTGCTATTTAAATGAAATATTATGTTCCAAATCCCGATTTTCATTCATAATTCAAGGACTACAACTATCTTTCATTCATCTAGGTAAATGTATGTATGTAGTAGTTCTATTAAATTTATCTTTCGATCGAACTTATTTAATTTCCCCCAACTGTACTTTAATCCAAAATAGTTTTTTCTATTAAATAATTTATTCATAAGAAAGTTTGTAAATAAAAAATAAGACCAAAAAATTCAGTAACATTTTGTGATACTAATCATCCCCATACGAGTCGAATTTACTTGACAAAACCAAGTTCAAAATAAACATTTTCCCGATTTATTTGTTGTTCACTTTGAATTTCATTAAATCTTATATTTTAAAATTGGGTTTGTCTATTAAGTTCATCTCTTAAAAACTTTAAAAATAAGTAGTTGAGAAATTTTCGATTTACTTTAAGGTTAAAAATAAGCTCTTAAATTTAGTGTACTTATTACTGGGGCATCCTGTTCGTTTAAAACTTACCGTGTTTAATACTAATTTATTGTTAATACCTTGTATTTATTTAGCGAAACAACAATTTAAAATTTTAAAAGAAGTTATTTTATTGGATACATGCGACGTGATCATACCACGTGAAATATTCGAACATTTTATTAAAAGCTACGACCGTATAAATTACGGATTTAAACTAGTACCAAAAAGTACACCATTGGATGTATTAAATCTGGATATATCCCCAATATCTCCGTCACCATCATCAGCTTCAACGATATCAAGTAACTGTTCCTGGAATTTTTCTGAATCAAATGATGATAATTGTCCAGTTCAATTTCCAGAAAGAAAAAGATTAGTAGAAAATTTATTACGAAAGGTGAGATTAAAATCATACATCACGGTGCAATTTCAAAATGAACTAATTTTGAATAATATTTCTTTATAGGATTTGGAGCAATATATAAAACACCAAAAAAACATTGACATAAATGGACAAACTTTATTGGAAAATTATCAAAAACACAAGTTTCTCACGACCAAAGATCGTATTAAGGTTATTAATATTATTGCTGACCATATTCAACTAAATAATAGCCATATTTCAAGGGATGATAAAATTCTTTGGGCCAAAGCAACCATCCAAATATTTCCATGTCTTCGTGATGAGACAACTGAAGGAAAATATGTAAGATATTAAAACTATAAAATAATTTTGAATCGCAATACCTACTAAAACATAAACTTATTAATATTAATTTTTCTGTTATTCCACAATTAGGAAATTGTTTATGATCCAAAGACCAGAGGAGGCTTTTTAGGAAATAGATTGAAAACATTAAGCAAAATTTTAATAAAAAAAAATAAAATTTTTAATATTTCTGAAGAAAAACATTCAGCAGCTACTGACCCAGAGCAAATTTCAAATGATAATTTGGAATTTCATATACAATTTTTAAAATCCGCAAGCACTAGCTCAGAGACGGATGATATTAAAAATAGTTTACGTGCAACCGTTCAACATCGGCAATCTCTAATCATCACAGAATCGAATAAAATACCCGAAATATATCCTATATTATTGAAAAAAGTCGAATTGGTAAGTAGTTTTTGTTTATTGAATACAACAATTTTTAGTTTCTTTTAATTAAAGCAATTTTTATTATAATTTTTAATTTTTTTGCTGCCAATGACTTTATTCTTGGATCTCCAAGAGAAGGTAAAGAGATGTATTCAAATATTATATTAAATTTACTATACGTAATTTTTCTTATAAAGAAATTATTTTATATTTTTGGTATTGGATAGATTTTGATATTACCATAGACATTCATAATAGATATCTGATTTGACTAAAAACACAAAAAAAAAAATAAAAAATTTCCATTCAAATGTTATCGATGTATTGCATATAGGTATTATATTTGCAACGCATTCTAAAATCATTGCCTTATAAAATACACAACACAACGATACATTGGAATTATCAGAAGTTTTTGTTTTTTTCCTTTAGTTACTATGAAATGAGAAATCTAGTATGATTGTCTATGATATTACTATATCATTTAGAGATACATAACCTTAATAATAAAAATCAACATAAAAGACAAATTAAATTTATAAAAACTGCTTTAATTATTGTATTTATTTTAAATAATATTTTTATTTTGTATTTAATTATATAAATAATTTTTTTTATATTTAATATAATTTTATTTAGATTGATTTCGAGTTCGAGTTAAATCAACCGGGAAAATGCAATAAGTTGTTAGAATTTTGGAATGAATCTAATGCAAATAAAATTATTTTTTCGGCAGAACAAAGCAGAAATGGTCCAATTGAAAATTTAGGTAATGTAAATTAGTTAGTTAAACTAGTGTGTTCCCAATCTTGAACCAAAATATTCTAAATCCAGAACTATACTAATGAGAAGAAACATTTTTCAGTCATTTGATTTAGAGAAATATTTATCTACTTATATTAAACCGGCTAAAATTTAGTTTCGAAAACCATTTCACATTCTTCCTGTTTTTTCATTTTTTTATTTAATCGATAAAAAATATTATAAAGTGCATTTTGAACAAATAATATAAATATCAATAAGGATAAAAATATAAATCAATAAAACTCATAAATTCTTGAATTTTCCTTAATGAATGGTGATTTTCAACTGAGTTACTAAAATAAATCATTGTTCTTTGTAAAGAAAATTTAAATGGTTATTGAAACTAAAGCTGTTCCTAACACATAACAGAAAATAATTTTTTAATTTTTCGTTTCTTTAATATTTCTTTACAAAAGGAAATTAAAAACAAATACAAATTTTCACTTTTAAGTAAAAATTTCAAAAATATTGTTGCTTCAGAATATTTTGGCTCATACTCGCAAATAAAAGTTGTGAATTCATAGTATATTATAACAAACCAAAATTATTCCTTAATATTAATGTTTTTGTAAATTTAGGTTTATGTACATCTTTAAAAGCTCTCTTCTGTTTACTAACATTATGTCCACCTGCAGTTAAGGGTCGCGGCAGCTCAAATAAATGTGGCGTTGCAACATCATTTGGAAAATTAGTTGTCTTACATGAGGTATATTTGAAATTTTGATTAAAATTTAAAATAGATAAACATTTTTGTATTTTAATTTCAGAACAATACATCACTTGAACAGAAAACAATAATAAACAAACAACCATATATTATAGCATCCGGACGAAACTTAAATGAGATCAATAACTACTACGTTGCCGTGGACGGGAATATAGTAGATACAGGAAATGAATTAAAGCACGCCATCGACATTTGTTTTAAGGTTCATTATATTTTAAACATCGAATATGATGAAAATTTAAGAATTTTATGGGGATACATACAACATTTCATTTATCAAATTAACCTTAACCATATATCAACTTGCATGAGACTGTGCAATGCCTTATTAAATAATTAAATCAAAGCCGTAGGTTAGTTTTATATTACTTAATTATTAATTTATGTTGAATTTTCACGTACTAAATGAATAATATAATAGAGCTCTGCAACGACTTATTAAAAAAATAATCAAAAATATAATTCTCAATTTTATTTTTCATAATAAACAAATTTTAATTTATGTTCAATTTTCTTTTCACACTAAGTAATTATATTAACATTTAAAATATTCTGAAAATATGAACAATATATAACTGAGCTTCGCAATTATTTGTTAAATTATTTATTCGGGAACATGTTTCATATTTTATATTTCATATTCATAATAATCAAATTTTAAGCAAAATGTTCACTTAAAACTAATGAATTACAGTATCAATAATTGTGAACAATTTAATAGAGCTCTGTAACGCTTTTTAAATAATTTAGTTGAAAACATAATTCAATATCCTATATTTTATAATTAACCAATTTTAATTTATGTTCAATTTTTTTAATGAATTATTTTAACATTTAAAGTATTCTGAAAATATGAATAATATACATATAACTGAGCATCGCAATTATTTACTTATTCGAGAACACGTTTAGTATTTTATATTTCATATTCATATTTAACAAATTTGAAGTAAAATGTTCACTTAAATCTAATGAATTACAGTATCAATAATTATTAACAATATAATAGTGCTCTGTAACGTCTTTTTAAATAATTTAGCCGAACACATAATTTCCTTTATTTCATAATTAACAAATTTTAATTTAAGTTCTAATTGTAATGTAAATTTCATGAAGTACGTTTCACATTACATCTTTGTGTTAGAGAATTTTAAGTCGTAGTTCTTTTATTTAATTGTTCCGAAAAATTACAAATGAACTTCGTTTGTTACATATGTGGTGAGACTCGGTCCACCGTAAAGGAAATGATCAAACATTTGAAAAAAGATGTGCATAATGTAGAAGAAAATGGAGAAGATAAAATTATCTGTTTAGTTCGAAATTGTTCATGTAAATTTCAAACATTTAGTGGTTTAAGACGACACATGAAAACAATTCATATCGACAGATTAAACGCAGTAAATGAGCCTAGTGAGAGTAGTTATGACCGTGTACCAATGGTAGATAATTGTATCGTTAGCCCGGAAGATAATTCTTCCCTTAACCTGGAACCAAGTCCAAATATTGAAATGTTGGACCTAATAAATCATTCGTTGGATGACATACTAAAGCTTTCTCTGTCCGATTGTGCTATCGATATTATAGTGAATTCTATACTTCAAATAATAAAATTATTATTTTTATTTATAAAATCATCAATACTAAATAGTCCAGAACAGAATAATCTAATTTCCTCTTTACACAAATCAGTTATCGAAATTATCGAAGAAACTAACTCAAGCTATAAAAGAAGGAAAAAGGCGTTTAGTATTGTACCACAACCTATAGAAATTGACTTGAATACTCGTTATGAACAAAGATATAACAAACAAAATCAGCTGTACATGGAAGTTCCAATAATAAATAAGTTTGTTTATGTTAGTATAGTCGATACATTAAAATTTCTTTTGAAAAACAAAGATATTCAAAGCTATGTAATGCAAAGTCCGCCAATAGAGGCTAATAATGTGATTGAAAATATAAATCATGGGAAATATTTATGTTCAAATGAACTTTTTGTAACTTCACCAAATGCTCTACAAATTCAACTTTACTTTGATGAATTTGAAGTTGTTAACCCAATTGGAAAAAAAACTTCCATTCATAAAATAGGTGCATTCTACTTCCAAATAAGAAATTTCCCGGTTCGCACTTATAGTCAATTAAATAATATACATTTGCTGTCACTTTGTTATTCAGAAGACATAAAGTCAGTGGGGTTGAACACAATTTTATCTAGATTTGTAGAAGAACTTAAAATATTAGAACTAGACGGTATAGAAGTTGATTTTTTAAATAACCAAAAAATCATAAAAGCAGGTTTAGTTTCTGTGTGTGGCGACAATTTGGGAATGAATGCAGTTCATAATTTTGTCGAATCATTTTCTGCAAACTATTTTTGCCGTATGTGTCTAATTAAAAAAGAAGATATCCAATCAAATTTTAAAGAAGAAAATGTTGAGTTGAGAACTAAAGATAATTATGATTTGCAGCTTAATTATATCGAAGAAGAGTTAAAAAGCAACATAAACAATCATTTCGGAATTAAAGGAGCTTGCATATTAAATAAACTGAAATATTTTCACATACTTGATTCTCCTGTGGTCGATATAATGCACGATCAATTAGAAGGTGTCGGGCCTTATGAAACTGCACTTTTTCTGAACTTCATTGTTAATGATCAAAAACTGATATCGATGTCAGACTTAAAGTCTAAATTCCGAAGTTTTAATTTCGGTTATTTAAATCGTTCAAATAGGCCTAGTGATATTGTTATTGATATCCAAAATTGCAACGTAGGGCAGAAAGCCGCACAAATGTGGAATCTGTTGCCGTATGTTCCTATAGTTTTGCGAGACATATTTCAGTCGTCAATCCCAATTGTGAGAAGTCATTGTAATTTAATAATTATTTTAATAAAAATTTGGCGCCTTATTTTTGCAACAAGATTTTCTCAGCACATGATTTTAAAAATAAAGACGCTTGTAGAAAAACATCATCAATTATTTAAAGTATTATATCCGAAATATCCTTTAAAGCCGAAGCATCACTTTATGATACACTATGCTAGTACTATTGAGAAATTAGGGCCATTGATACATTTATGGAGCATGCGATTCGAAGGGGCTCACTTACCATTTAAACGAATCAGTAATATAAAAAAAAAATTTAAAAATATTTGTAAGACGTTAGCAGTTTCACATCAACTAAATCTTTATAATATTTACAACAATAATGAATTTAGAACAAAATTGGAATATAATATCGATAGTAAAATAAAATTGGGGACTTATGAACACCAATCTATTATTTTGCAAGGAAAACAAAATTTTGTAACTATCATATTTTGTAAATCATTAAATTACGGATTTGAATATAAAAGAGAATTTTTTATATGTTTAACAGTAAATTCTGGGCTACCGGAGTTCGGGGAAATTATTGATATTTTATTAATAGATAATGAAATATACCTAATGGTTCAAAATTGGATCATAGAAGCTTATATTTCTAGGCTAAATTGTTTTAAAATTAAAAAGGGAAACCATAGTATAACATTAATAAAATTGGAACTTTTACTTTACAAATGTGTTTTTGAGAAAATTTTATTAAATAATGAAATATATATTTTATGTAAACAATTTTTATAAAACCATATTATAAAATAGATTTTTTAAATAAACAAAAAATTAAAAATTTAATGAATTGTTGTTATTATTATTCCTAAAAAGGTATAAAATTTACTACTCAAACGTATAGATACTCCTATTAAATGTAGCTAGGCCTATTCTTTTTCTGGAGATTAAATGACGCCTAGTACGGAATTGATTAAACCTATTTTCTGGTGTCATTTATTACTCTGTGAAATTATTTAGTAATTCCGAATTATACTTAAATTAATTTTTTCCGTTGTTAATTCAACTTACTCGAAGGAGGTAAAATGAAAGAACACTTAGGGGTCAATTTGTGTTTTTTTGTTCCTAAAAAATGATAAAATCTACTACTCAAACGTAAATAGATACTTCTATTATATGCAGCTTAACCTATTATATCTCTGGAGTTTAAACAACGTTTAGTACGGAATTGATTAAACTTATTTTTGGGTGTCATTTATTACTCTGTGAAATTATTTAGTAACTCTTATTTAGTATTATAATTAAATTAATTTTACGTTGCTAATTCTATTTGCTCGGAGGAGGTAATATCAAAGAACAACTAGGAGTTCACTAAACAATTTTTCGTTTTCATAATACTAAATAATAGATAAAATCATTAATGGACTGTAAATAATCTATACTCCTAAAACTAACACGTTTTGCTAAATTATGATGTCAGAATGAACTAACAAACTATCTAACTAAATTTGGGTAATAGTTTACTATTCTAACTTTTTTATGGAAGTATTCTATCAAAAAACGATCCTCTCTAATTAGGAGTCAAATTTAACAATCATTTTGACCCGGTCCCTTTTTAAGATGGTGTTTGGGGTTAAAATAGGCGTCTTATTTCTAACTGTGTAATATTTGAATCGTTTCAACAAAATATTTTTTCGCCGTTTTTTCGTTGAACAATTTGAAACAATATTGCAATTTGCATATTATTCAAATTCGTTTTTATACGAAACATTGTTAGTAATATTCTATTGTGAATACTCATTAGGAAATTGTCTGTATGTACGAACTCTATGGCTTTTACAATTTTCTCTAGAAGGGCAATTGTTGGTATTCTTGTCATAGAGTTTAATTTGTTCTCGTCGTTGAATAACATTTGGAAATCACCGAAATGTAGTGGCTCCCCTATTACTTGAATGCCAATAGATCTTGATGGAAGTTTGTTTTGATGGCAATGGCAGTCACAATCAGCATCCTCATAAAGATTATTTTTATCAGCTTCTTCACTGGAGGTTTGTATGGTACATTTTTGTTCATTTAATATATCACAATCGAAATCACTTATAAGTTCATCACTAAAAAACAAATATGTCATATTTATTTAACGATAAAAAGTTAAATTATTGTAAATCATGTACCATTTAGGTGAATTGTTATCCACAGATTCCCATTTCTTATTGCTATTTATGGTTGCTCTAGTTTTTTTCTGGCGGCTAAACGCTGGAAATTGGTAGATTTAAGCAAGAAAATGCAGTATTCGATAATTTTCTTTTTTCTGTTTTAGAAAATGTATGCATTGACGCCATAAACTGAGAATCGTTAAAATGTTTACTGCAAATTAAAAATTGTTTTGGAAAATCCTTGCCCATTTTCAGAGCAATTTTCCACTTCAATTTTTCATTCTTAGACTCGACGACTCGTTTTGGGATTATATGCATGAATATTCCAATTTCATTGTCGTACGTCTTACATTGCGGAACACTACATACATGACGACCGATATTGGTTCTTTGGAATTTAATTGGATCCATTTGAGTTTTAAAAGCCCTAAATTTAAATAAACTCTTTAAAATTTGACTAATGTCATAAAACAAACAATTATAAGGATACCGTTGTTTCACTTTCGAACAAATTTATATAGTAAATTACTCAGCTGTCAAACTTAATAGAAGTCTGCTAGTTCAAAATAATTCCGAAAGAGGATAGGCTGGCACTCATCAATTTACGTTTTATGTTTTTTAAAAACAAATTTTAAAAATCAAAATCTTTAAGTTCGTTTAGTTTTTTTAAATTTTTTTGTTAAATTTATAGAAATTTATATTGGTTATTATTTATTATAATTTATTGAAATAAAAATTGTCTGTGAAAAGTTTATGAATTTTTACGATGAATCCCGGGAAATCCCGGGATTGCCTAAAACTTAATCCTAACTCCCGGGATTTGAAAAACATCCGGGAATAGGACCCACTAGTCACAAGGCATAACAGTTTTAACAGCCTAAGTCAAATTTAATAATTTTTCCAGAGAGGTAGGAATAGAAACACTACTATGCGTACATACATATATGGATTATGGACTAACCAATCCTAAAGTATTTTAAGAAAAAATATTTTCTTATATATACTTTAGGTATATAAAACGCACAAACACATAAATTTAGTGCTCAATTTTTTGGAAAAATTTAGAAATGAAAAATGTTAACATCTTCAAGCGCAATTTGGCAGCTGATCGTTGAATTATATTGAAGTAATATTAATTTCCTTCGAAAAATATTCAAAATAACTGAAGAAGTCAACAAAGTAAACGAAAACTGTAAAAATGAACGATTTGTTACACATTTGAAATTCTTAGTGTTTTAGAATTTTAATTTTGTTTTTTGTTAGGTGTTCATCGAGACTTCCCTGGAAAAGGCAATCGTAATATGTAACAAAATTGTGGTGTACAGATTTGTAAAAAGTATGGAGAAACTACTGGTATTTTATTTAATTTTAGAAAAAACACGTTTTACGTTCTGTTAAAATATTTATTATAAAAACATACTTTTGCTAACCAATTTGGCATCTCAGTTAAACCAACTGAATAACTAAAATAAGCTGTATAACTAATGATGTCAACATGGTTGACGAAAATATACTTTTATAATAAAAATGTTAACAGAAAGTGTTTTTTTCTAAAATTAAATGAAATAAATATTTTTCTATGTAGTTCAAAATTCCAAAAAGCATTTCGGGACCAGGGACAGGGACCCTATTCTCGAATTCCACATCCATTTTCCACATGTGGACAAGGGGCCTCAGATTTTGGTAACGGTAATACTAATAATAAATAACTTCGACAATAGATATTGATAACTGTAATCTAAAATATTGCTCGTGTGGTGGTATATGGAAATGGCTAGGAACAGGATAAAATAAGTAAATAAATAAAAAATTACAACAATAAATAAATGTACAAGTAGAATTTCTGCTTCGATTACCGAATCCATCAGTACACATACATCTTATTTTATTTACCTTTAACTTTTTCTAGCAATTTATATTTTAACACCTTTTGCAACTCTGTATTTTGAGGCAATTGGTTCTATGTGAGATTGAAAACAAATAGTTTTGTGAAATAAAACGCTGCTTTTAACGACCTTTTAACTGGTTGCTTACAACGTGGTCAAAATTATATTTTTAGTATTTACTTACAAACAACTTTTAAGTTGTCAAACCCCAAATAATAATCTTAAAATGACAATAATACCCTTCAAAATATGAGAAAAAATTGTTTTTCCACATGATCAAATTTTCTTGATTCGTTTCCACATGATCAAATTTTTGTAATACTTTATATGTAGAAACATACGTAAAAGAGCTTTTTATTTAATTTTTATTCTGAGTTGGAAAATAATCGACAAACTCTTCTACCAAATCAATTTTTTAATTTACTCTATATAGAAAATCTTTTAAATTAATTGAATACTACAAACTTAATATGATGGAGGATTAATTTTATTTATATTGATACCTTAAACCACACAAGTGCTTCCTACCTTCTTACAACTTACCTATGTTAAATAAAAAAATAAGGTTTCAGAAAGGTACCCTTCATCATTTACGGTTCCATTATTTAGTAAATCTTTTAAAACACTATTTTCAGGATATTGAGTGAAAATTCTCAAAATAAGAACATATCACTTGTGTGAAACTATCGATATACATATTTTTCTTATTAGATTGATATATTGGTAATGATAATGATTCTACGGACCATGAATTCAGATGGTTAAGAGCATTTGTATCACCATATTATTCGAAGTGTAATCTCTTTGTTTGATAACATATGGAAAATCTAGTCTGTGAATTCATAACAGGTTATACAATAGAGGGTCTACAATATGTTGGTAAAAAATATTAAATTGTTGGAAATCAAGTATTAAATTGAATTTAGGCTAATAAATGTATACATAAACGTAAAATAATATTTTTTGGCTAACCAGCAATCAGTAAGTTACTTCTAGAGATAAATTTTCGCAAATTCGATTTTCGTAAACTCAGTGCTAATAGAACTCCACCTTATAGTCATTCTTTCCTTTACTACTAAATATTGTTTGTGTTTAAATCCGAGAACGCTTGACTACAAGCGTTTTTAAATGTAGATCACCTACAAAGAGTTGGGAATAATGTCGCCTACATTAATTTGATTCCAGCATCTCATCCTGCCCCAAACTCCAAAGCTCAAACCACTGTAATTATTTGGTCGCTTATTTACGGCCACTCTACTTAACAGCTTTGTGCGCTGTTATAAAATGCAATATTATTTTAAATAAATGTTATTACGATTATTAACTGATGTAACGTTGTTTATTATTGTTTTATAGCATTTAAAGTTAAGTTGTTATTTTATTTCAAAAATGTTTGGAAAAAGCACAACCACAACAGGAAACTAAACCATCATGTGTGCAATAAACATAATAATGGCAATGATAATAACAGTAAATAATGGAACATACATTGTAAAATATCACGTAAATTTTGCTGTCTTTTTTCTCAACAAATTTTTTTTTCTAACAATCGTATTCCTGTACGAAACTCGTTTTTATTATATATGTTTATCAAAGAACCGGGAAGGTGGGAAATATTTTTTCTTGTCTTTTTTATTCGATAGCATGCATTTATCATTGAATTTAGGACCTAACATGGGATGAACTCTTTAAAAAATAAGAAGAGGAGAAATTGTTAAGAGTTTGCAATTCAGTTTCGATCTGCGAGCATGTGAAAAATAAATCATCTTTCAGTACATCTCATCAGGCTATAGCGACTGAACTGCTAATTTATTACACTGATTTTTTCCTATATATAGGAATCAACCGTGCACTTGTACTTGTAGTATTAGCGAATTTTTACATTCCCCTTTCTAAACTTTTAACAATTTCAATGTTATTGTATTTAACGCATACATGCGGTTACTATGATCAAACTTTAAATTATTTTGGTATATTCCAAATTGATTTTTATAAGAAGAGGAGAAATTGTTAAGAGTTTGCAATTCAGTTTCGATCTGCGAGCATGTGAAAAATAAATCATCTTTCAGTACATCTCATCAGGCTATAGCGACTGAACTGCTAATTTATTACACTGATTTTTTCCTATATATAGGAATCAACCGTGCACTTGTAGTATTAGCGAATTTTTACATTCCCCTTTCTAAACTTTTAACAATTTCAATGTTATTGTATTTAACGCATACATGCGGTTACTATGATCAAACTTTAAATTATTTTGGTATATTCCAAATTGATTTTTATAAGAAGAGGAGAAATTGTTAAGAGTTTGCAATTCAGTTTCGATCTGCGAGCATGTGAAAAATAAATCATCTTTCAGTACATCTCATCAGGCTATAGCGACTGAACTGCTAATTTATTACACTGATTTTTTCCTATATATAGGAATCAACCGTGCACTTGTAGTATTAGCGAATTTTTACATTCCCCTTTCTAAACTTTTAACAATTTCAATGTTATTGTATTTAACGCATACATGCGGTTACTATGATCAAACTTTAAATTATTTTGGTATATTCCAAATTGATTTTTATAAGAAGAGGAGAAATTGTTAAGAGTTTGCAATTCAGTTTCGATCTGCGAGCATGTGAAACATGCATTGCAAACTCTTAACAATTTCTCCTCTTCTTATAAAAATCAATTTGGAATATACCAAAATAATTTAAAGTTTGATCATAGTAACCGCATGTATGCGTTAAATACAATAACATTGAAATTGTTAAAAGTTTAGAAAGGGGAATGTAAAAATTCGCTAATACTACAAGTGCACGGTTGATTCCTATATATAGGAAAAAATCAGTGTAATAAATTAGCAGTTCAGTCGCTATAGCCTGATGAGATGTACTGAAAGATGATTTATTTTTCACATGCTCGCAGATCGAAACTGAATTGCAAACTCTTAACAATTTCTCCTCTTCTTATAAAAATCAATTTGGAATATACCAAAATAATTTAAAGTTTGATCATAGTAACCGCATGTATGCGTTAAATACAATAACATTGAAATTGTTAAAAGTTTAGAAAGGGGAATGTAAAAATTCGCTAATACTACAAGTGCACGGTTGATTCCTATATATAGGAAAAAATCAGTGTAATAAATTAGCAGTTCAGTCGCTATAGCCTGATGAGATGTACTGAAAGATGATTTATTTTTCACATGCTCGCAGATCGAAACTGAATTGCAAACTCTTAACAATTTCTCCTCTTCTTATAAAAATCAATTTGGAATATACCAAAATAATTTAAAGTTTGATCATAGTAACCGCATGTATGCGTTAAATACAATAACATTGAAATTGTTAAAAGTTTAGAAAGGGGAATGTAAAAATTCGCTAATACTACAAGTGCACGGTTGATTCCTATATATAGGAAAAAATCAGTGTAATAAATTAGCAGTTCAGTCGCTATAGCCTGATGAGATGTACTGAAAGATGATTTATTTTTCACATGCTCGCAGATCGAAACTGAATTGCAAACTCTTAACAATTTCTCCTCTTCTTATAAAAATCAATTTGGAATATACCAAAATAATTTAAAGTTTGATCTTTAAAAAATAATTACTTGTATGTGCTTATGTATATATGATTAGTTAAGCTCAAGCTAATATTGTATATTTTGCGGTTGATGTTTGGTGGTTTTCCTGTTTTATTTTATAATTTAACATTTAAATTTGTTCCAATATAAATTAAAATTGTCAATGTATGAACATTTATAACTAAAACTTTAAACCAATAATGAGTGGTTGTTTGTAATTTATATGTGGATATTTATTTTGACCACTATGTAACATACACTTTTTATAAATTTATTACCAGTTCTCATTAAATTACAATAAAAACTTACCAGATGTTTGCCCATAATATTGTTGTGTTAATACGAACTTTTTAGATATAATGGACTTTTTTGTGCAATATTTTTTTATGCGGTATAATTCCGAATAAAAAAATCGTACAAAAGAATCGCATACAAAAATTGCATAAAAAAGACCGCACAAAAACTGATATCATTTTAATTATGTGTTTAGTTAATTAGTTTAATTTCCATTATTTACAATTCTAATAATTATAACTCAGAACATGAATTTACGTATTTCATGTACTATTTGATAAAAATAATTATAATAAATTGACCTAACTTGATTTATAAATGTAGTGCAAAAAAATGTTAATTTAAAGAATTTTATTTTGGTATGAATTAATTAAGTTTTAATTAAAGATATTTGTAAAATTTTTGGTATCGAATTTTGTGCCAACAATGTCGAAATTTTTATTCAATAAAATTACACCATCGATTTACTTTTGCTTAATACCATAAGCGAATTAGCTAAATCGTGAACTGATCCGGGAAATCGAGCGTTTGCATATAAAATGCTCACATTAGCATCATAACACTAGAACCATCTTGATGTAAATAGAGCCGGCATGTGAAAAATGAACTTAAAATAAGGGGTATAGAAACACCAAATTGATTTATTTTCATAGAGTTTGTATGAAAAAACGCGATTTCGATTGACGATAAAACATGAATTAAAAGTTAAACCCAGTTAAATATTTTTTTCTGAAATCGCTAACAAAAAACTAAATATCTTACTCATATAAAACACAGATTCTCAAATTTCCCTATTTTCCAGCAATAATCAAAAGATTAAATTAAAAATATTCACGCACAAAAATGACGAGGTTATGACGACTTCGAATCCGTCCAGCTCCAATTCTTCGGTTCTTAAAATTTTTTGGTTTTGATGTTAGATTAACCGAAATTGATGTTTAAATACACTTCATTTGGTTAGCTTATTGCCTAATGCGAAGTCAACTGAAACGTGAGAAAGTAATGATAACGCTAATTTGCAGTTTTGATAAACGATATTCGGTTACAATAACCTCACAACCTGCGGCTCTTTATCCTGTAATGGGGCCACCACTACTAATATGTATGGTCTCAGTTAGTTATAGCCTGATGAGATGTACTGAAAGATGATTTATTTTTCACATGCTCAAAGATCGAAACTGAATTGCAAACTCTTAACAATTTCTCCTCTTCTTATAAAAAATCAATTTGGAATATACCAAAATAATTTAAAGTTTGATCATATTATTTTTAAAATTATATGGATTCTTAGATCTTTTACCAGAATACGCATCATTATCTACCATTGTAAATATTAGATTTGTTGGGAGCTGTCCTAGAACAATATTATCTAGTGAAATTGAGTTTCCTCCGGCAGGAATTGTAAATGATTTAATTTCGTTACGCTTATAGTGATATTTTGCTGTTGTATTTTCAAGCATTTTATGATGTGCAATTAAAATATTTGGATTTACATGAGCATGTCTCAAGTAAAGTGTAGCTTCTGTAATTTTGACAATCGAAGTATCTGTATCAGCACCGAGTAAATAAAATTCCGGTTTATTCAATGTTAACGAAATTCGTAAATCTACATTGTTTAATAATAGCAAAGGTTGATTGAGCATGTCAGCATGCAATTTTCCATATACTTCTACAATTCCACTGTTTTTAGTTAATGCTGTTCTTAATTTTAATCCATCGTTTTCAGCAAGATTATCAAGATTTTTTGTCTCCAAACTCCATCCTGATAATTGCAAATGTGTTTTGTAAGCATCATCACCATAATTTAATAGTTGTTCTAAATATGCTCGATAACTGTAATTCCCATCTGTTGAATTTATATTCTTTCCGTTTAAAGAAATATTGACTTGATGAAACAGGGAATGCAGCATATTGTTAACTAAACTAGGCTGATCTTTATCGGTCTCTACATATAATTTGCCATCATTTTTAGTTACTTGAAATTTCAGACATAAATTAACAATATAAACAATAATCCGTTTCTTGTTTGTTTTATTTTTTAATATATTTTTTCTCTTTTTCACGCTGTCGCGAACAACTCTCAACTGTTTACAGCGGCTTTTCAAGCAGCCTTTTATTGATTTTTTAGCTCCTGTACCAGACATTTGTTTAATTTTTTCTGCTGCTTTATCTCGTAATTTATCAACCACTTGTATTGATCTATCACGAAGTATTTCATTAATCGGCTTTTGTGTCTGAAGAATGTCTGAACCAACTTGAAATGCTTCACTTGTTAAGCCATGAAGGGCTGATGTTAATATTGGTTTTAAGTAGCGGAATATTCCGCCGAAAAATCCTCCTAATCCTCTTCCCTTTTGATATACTCTTTGAGATCGTAATAGTGGACCAAAATCTTCATTGTTATAGCCACCACCGCCGGATTGGTTAGCGTAGTACTTTGTGTAATAGTTATCCATTTGTAATTAATGTAATCCGTAAGATACCTCTTTATATACCTTTGCAAAAGTGAAGTACAAGGTAGGTCATAAAAAGTCCATCTTTAAAATTAATTTGTTCACCAGTTTCATCAGTTATTAAAATACTGATCTCTGATATATTATACTTTTCAATGGGGCAATATTGAACATTATCAATTTGATATGATCGAGATATGCTTCTATCAACGTCTGTTCCTAGGGGATGCATATACAAACATGATACAGATACATCCCCGATAGTTCTCGGTTTGATTATATTACAATAAAAACACATGTAAAATGGAAATGGATTGATCTTAGTCTTCACATCAATATAATTATCTTTAATATTTTTTATTTTAGCTTCATTCTCTTTTGTTGCTTTGAAATTTTTAATTTCCATTTGAAAAGATTCTATAAACTCTGGCCATCTCGTTATTTTAATCTGAGAAAATATTACATCAAAAAATTCCACAAGTGTGTACTCTTGATGACATTTTATTAAAGGGTTAACACCTTTCAACGCTGGTAGCTGAATATATGGTTCTTCTTTGTTATAATTGATTCTAACTAATTCAGTTGATGAGTTATACCGATCAAAGAAATTAGCTTCTTCGATTGGTTGATAAAATTTAGGGGCAGTTGCATATAAAAATATTATTAATTCAACGTTTAAAGGAAGTATGTATTTTGATGGCGTTTTAATTGTAATTTTTGTTTGTTCACTTATGGAAGTATGAGCAACGTTAGTTAGACCAACATACCATTTCTCATTAGGATCCAAATTTATAGTGTTAGGAAGTTTAACCGTGAACCTCGATAATGAATTGTTTGGGTAATATTTTAAAGAACTGTTACTTAAAAGAGTTACGTGTGTGAAATTATCCATCACTGTTCTCATTAATAACTAATAAATTAATAAATAAAAACACCGATTTTATCCTTTATATAACTTTTTATTTTTAAATTTTTTATTTCATTCTTGTCCAAGGTTGATTCCGTAAGCGTTCTTGTTCACTACGTTTTATTGTTTGAACTGTTAACGTACGTTCACTTTTCCTCTTAGGTGGGCCTTGAGTTGATTGCATTGATCCTGGTTTTGGAGGCTGAAGATCTTTCCGGTTTTTAAAAATATATTTTTTTGTTGGAACAGAGATTGTTGCACCGTCTTTCATTTCAAATGTTCTGTACATGTTAGAGTCTGAAGAAGCTCTTTCCCGCAAAATTTCTTTTGGATCAATATACTCCTCAGAAACAATCCTATCATCATCATCACCATCATCATCACCATCACCATCAAATACACCGTCATTATTTTCAAATATTTCTTCTGTGTCTAATTGTGTAAAATCTGGTTTAGTTTTTTCATCAACATTTGTGTACACCTCTTCAACTTTAGGTATATCAGTTTGTGTACCAATATCAAAGCCTTCTGATGGTGAATCTGTATTTATTTCTTGGTCTGTAGAAAAAATTCTTTTAGTTTGAACTCCCACTCCTTGAACATGACGTATTGCTGGTTGATGCCAATTAAATTTATTCTTATACGCATTTTTTCTCTTCATTGATGAATATGTCAATAAGTTCTGCCTATATAGATGCCACTTATTCAAATCAGTTAGTTTGTTGTTGTGTAGAATTGATTTCATATTTTTATCTAATTCCGATAGTTTACTATCATCAATTAAATATTTTTTAATTTTTTCGAAAATTTCTGGTTGTATAACAATCATCCGTTGTAAATTACTCATGATGACTGATTAATTATTTGGCCTATCAACCCTGATAAAATAGTACCGATTAAAACGGGTAAGAATCCACCTTTTTGTACAAGAATTTTACGCTTTGAAGAGAGACACAGTTTTGGACAAGCTAAGTTGCGAAGTTCTCTTTTATACTTTTTTAATTTTGTTTTACACTGTTTAGAAATTCTATTGTTTCCATTTAATGTGTTCAGTGATATTTCACATAAAGTTTTTATAACTTCCGGGGAACAGACCTTAAGTAGCGCTTTTCTCGTTTGTGGGTTACACTTTTTTAGCACATGCAGAATATGTTTGTTTGCCTTCAATCGTTTCATTTTTTATACACACTTTTTTATTTTCAAATAAAATAGTTGGACAATAACATGTAAAATAATCTTTTTTTAAGATATCTGTACGGAAGCGAAATAAATCATTGGCTGACTGTGTTAAATCAAATAGTAAATAACCGTGAGCTCTCGAAGTAGCCTCGTTATATACCCTCATAAGTTC
The DNA here is from genome assembly GCA_963556165.1 of Tipula helvola. Classification (NCBI taxonomy): domain Eukaryota; kingdom Metazoa; phylum Arthropoda; class Insecta; order Diptera; family Tipulidae; genus Tipula; species Tipula helvola. Next base: position 211,257,336 of record OY744481.1, read on the forward strand.
TGCTGTGTTTTCAGGGTATATTTGTCTTGCTAGAGAACAAATCTGAGATCTATCTCTAGGATTTTTAAAAACTACCAGATATTTACAATTTAAAGAAATATCTCGACAATATTTTGCTTGGTGAAACACATTCTGAGTTACTAAAATAACAGACAAGTTATTATGATGTGAACCTTTGGTAAAAAGTTCGCAAATATTTTTATTATAAGCTTCTGTCATTAGATCATCTAATATTATGATACTTCCGTCTTCACAATTTTCAAAAGTGTCTGGGATATTTTGAATAATTTCTATTTGATTTGTTTCATAGATATCTTGTGGTATCGCTTTTGAGTTTCCATTACACCATACAATTTTATTTACTTTTTCACCATCATTCAAATGTTTTAATAAATTTATAACGAAAGTAGTTTTTCCACACCCTGATGGCCCCGCAACCATCATTGTAAACGGTCTAACAATATACATTATTCTAATGTATCATACTATAAATGCGTACCCTTTTATAACTTCTTAATAGAAAATAATTTTACTTTCGTCAAATGTATAGTTTAAAAAGATGATATACAGATAAAGCTGGTAAAATAAAAAATTATGATCAAGATTTCAATGCCAAGGTTAAATTATAAAATATTAATACATATAACGTACTATCCAATTTCAATTATGCAATTTTTTTTCTTATCTTCTTTTCTTACTTTATGCTGATTACATTTTACAGTTTTTATTTATTGTACGTTGAACTAGTTTTTTTTCAATGCCAAGGTTAAATTATAAAATATTATTATAACTTTATAGTATCCAATTTCAATTAAAAAATAAATATTATTCGTTTAAGTTACAAACCATATTTACAGAATATACATAAACTTTGAAATGTGACATCTACAGATAAAGTTTTAAAAAATAACAATATACAGTTGAATACATGATTTTGGATAAATTCATATAGAATTTTAGTTATCGTGTAACAATCTTCGAATAACTTTATAAGTTTAAACTAGAAGACGGTTGCAGACTCAACCGTGGTACACCAGACAGCATTTTTCAGCCGGCTAGGTTGCAGTCGCTAGGGTGGTTCTTTCCTGGGACCAACGGTAGAGCTAGAATTTGCTGTAAAAAAGAATGAAATAACGAAAAAAAACTAATAATAAATAAAAACTCAGAATTTGGGGCACTGTATGAAGTTTACGCCGCCGCTGCACACCAATGGAAACACTATTGAACTATTCACTCATACTCCCGAAACGAAACAGAAATCAAGAACATTTCACTCATAATAAATAAAATTATAAATTGATAATAAAAAAAATAAAGATTATATTTTAAAATTTATTCCACCAAGAAAAAAACTAGAACTACGAATTTAAATATAAATTGATTTTTGTAAATGAACAAAAAAACTCTAATTTTAGTACCTATATGAAATAAATTTAATTTACATTACTTATATATGTAATAATTCTGAATAATAAAAAAAAAAAAATTAATTAATTTCATACGTAATATCAAAAAAAAATTAGAATTTTTTTTTTTTTATAAAAACTTATTCTAGAAAGTAAATTGAACTTAAAATCTAATACGTAACATTATAATCAATCATCATAAAGAAAAAAATTCGGTAATTATAACGAAGAGATAAGATGACTGTTGAAAATACCCTCATTCGTAGAATATTTTAAAACTCCCTCGTGTGTTTTGTTATTATATTTCGTTGCGATGAAATGATAGTACATTGCGTCGATATTTGGACGTAGTATTATGTTCGTGATGGTTTCGAACAAGTAGTCAATTCATTCATGAAAATATACTTAATGAATAATAATATTGAAATTGATACCTGGATCTGTAATAATTACAGTTTGTTTGTAGCGTATATATTGCTTCCCGAACTTTAGATAATAATTAGATTTAATTATTGATTATTTTTGTTGTTTTGTTTTTATTTTTGTTGATTAAATTCATATATTATGATATTATTTAATATTTTTAATGTTTTTCTTAGACACAATTATTTTCAGTTCACACTTACGAGTATCAATCACCAACTTTTCATAATTGTCTTAATATTATCATTTTTATATTAACACGTAAATACTAATTAACACGTAATGTTAGCACACTTATGTTGGACGGATGGTTTATAATAAAATTTTGTATCCACAGTTCTTTTTCCTCGTAACATAAAAACCATGCGTCGAACTTATTTCCACTGTCACAACTTAGTTTTAGTATACAGTTTTAAATTTAAATGTTCAAACTAGTTTAATCTAACTTATAATAGCACTTTAGTCCGATCAATTTTATCACCAATCAAAGTGTCTTCACATTCTAGAATTTTAATTTTATTGTATCACAAAATCGCACCATGTTCCGTTTCTTCAGGCACAGTTACACAGTTTCGAATTATTTAATTATTTAACTTATATATTTAATTATTATATTAAACTATTAATTATCAACTTCCAAGAAAATTTATATTTTTTTATTAATACTTATTATTATAATTATTATATTATATTTTTCAAAAAAAAAAAATAAATAGCCATACAGATCCAATATTTTTTTGATTATTTTAACTTAACGCTACCAATTTCAACACTCAACTCCTCCATCATCGTATCTCCTCATCCGTCCAAACCTCTTCGTCATCATTTTTTTTTTTATTTTATTCAATTATTTTGTATTCTCATTCCCGCCAAATTAACTTATTACTAAACAATGAATTATGCTCTAAAATCTACTAGGATACAGTGACCCAATGAACTGTACTTGATTTCAGTAAGCTTGATTTACTTAAACACATCAAAATTATTGTGCAATTCGCCACAATCGTGGTTGATAATAAAACTGTATATTGAACTAAGTTACAAACCATGTACATAAAATAAGCTTTTAAAGTGACATCTACAGATAAAGTTGGAAAATAATAATCATTTACAGTTGAATACCTGATTTTAGATACATTTATATAGAGTTTTAGTTATCGTGGTTGATAATAAAACTGTAAGAAATGTGCACCATCTATCGAAAAGTTAATTAATATTAAAAAGTTCAAAGCTTAAAGTTTATGACTGTGCTGCCATCTAACGAAATGTCTTAAAAAAATATAATATACAGTTGAATGACAGATTTTTAAGAAAATTATATACTTAGGTTTTCATTTTATATAGAGATTTAGTTACCGGGGTTACACTGTAGTATGCCCATAGTAAAAACATACGTAATCGTTTATGTTGTTGTAATTTACATATAAAAATTTTTTCGGCTGGAATCGATTTCGGCTGGCCCAGGACATACGCTTTTACACTACTTATGTACATTTCGAACCAAAGGGTTAAAAGGATAGTATTTTATTTTGACATGATTCGAATTTTTTTAAACTGTAATAATAATAAAATGTAATTTAAAAAGAATTTTCCTTTTCTTATAAGATATATGATATTTTTTCATTTTAAAATATTAAAAGGATCTAATTTTGAAACAAAATCAAATCATGATTTTTAAATGGAATCGTAATGATTTAAAACGAACCATAAAAAATGTAGTTTAATGAGGAAATCGTATTAAATTGAAAAGTTTTTTTTTTCTCTGGATGTAATATATCTAAAGTAAAACCTGGAAGAAAACTTACGGTATTTTGATTTGAAAATCGCTTGGGGCACTCAGTACCAAGCACATGGATCCAAGGTAAAATCTATATAACATTTTTATCTGTAACATTACATAACACATATATACATAAAACAAACCGGCTGTCTATGAGCAGATTCTCTAGTGTATATGCTTCTCGTGGTACTGGAAAACCTTCCTTAGTAGCGTGCTTTTAGCAAGAAGTAATCATGAAATAGCCTTGGCAGATGCATCGTCCGGCATTGCCGCTACTCTGAAGGATGGAAGAATGACCGCCCATTTCGCTTTTAACCTGCCTCTGAACCCAATCCATTCGGAAACTCCTCTGTGCAACATAGCGAAACAAAACACAAGTGCTGCGAGATTGTAGTTTCATTGTCTAGGGCCATGGCAATATAACATAAGATAACGATCCCCTCTGACCGTGGATTAATCGGTTATTTTTTCCACATTTTAAAACAATTTTAAAAATGTTGAAAAAATAAAAATAAAAAATGGATTTCTTTACAATATAAAAATGCTTTATGATCTTTATGATTGTTAATATTTAAAAATAATTTCTATAGAAAAGGAAATTTCAATTAATTGATAATGTTATAAGATTGTCGTTCTTTACCCGGTTTTTAAGAAGTTGCTTAAAAATATAAAATTAAAACGTACACCGACAAACGTTAAAGTAATTATGAACCAAATCCTTTTTACGGCTGATTACATATAAATATAGGTAATCTTGTGATTCCCACTATTATGCCGTTTGGCTTTAAACATTTACTATTCCCAACGAAGCCCAGAGCGGGCCTTGGAAGTATAGCTTGCTTTATTGGTAGTCTGTTCAAGAGCCGACATTCCCATAAATATCTAAATTTTTGTTTAAAATGAAAAAACCGAAGATCCCTTATTCCCCTTATAAAGAATATAAAGACTTCCTATGTCATACAATAAATATCCGCAGCTGGGATACAGACATAATATACAAAACGAAATAGCAAAACGTAAAAAATCTATTTCCGCACCCCGAGCTGCAAATATTTGCTTTGTATGACATAGGATAGGAACTCTTTATATTCTTTCCATAGTTTTGGATGTTATGTTAATTCGTCACTTTCTATTAGAATTTATATGGAAAAGGCAAAAATAACATAACAGACAATTTTAAATCCCGGAATAAGGCCTATTTGTTTACTCAAAAAGTAATGCCTTGAATCAGTAACTAAAGTTTCAGAAAAATGGCATTGTAATGTTCAAAATGGTTTCATTTAAATTTTCATTTACAGATGATCCAACTAATTCCAGCCTTATGTATTTTGAAATTTAATATTTATGTAGTTTTGGTCGATCATTGCACTTTAATTACTTGGAATTTTTTTTTTTTGTTCTATTTTTTATATAAATTTTATTTATTGAAATTTTATTTTATTTTTAGGTTTATTGAAATTGTTGCGTACCCGTCAACAACTCAATCAATTCTATGAAAATTTCATAAATGCTCGTATAAATAAACCAATTACTACAAGGGCATAAAAACCACTCTTAACCGATGTTAATGTTGAAATTCAAACAATTATGAAAATTTCTCAGGGATCATATTTAAGAATTTGTATCGATTTCATTTAAAAATTTGTCTTAGGAAAAAAAAGTGATTTCCAATATGCTTTATATGAAAAGTTTTGTTTTTTTCTCGTTTCTAATTCCTTCGTAAAATCTTTGGTATTAGTCTTTGAAACCTTCCACAACAATACAATTACTCAATAGTATTACGAATCTAGTCACATTTTTGTGCAAGCCAAGGATACCCAGAATTATTTTAGGTGGTTTTAGCTCGTATCTGATAAGGTGGTTACTTGAAGTAACTTACTCGTATCTTTAGTGAAAGAAAGGTAAACATTTAAATGCCATCAAGATGTTAGAATTAATTTTATTTGCAAACATTGTCGCCACTTGTATGCTGCTAGTTAGTAAAATTTCAGTTTTGTTACATAAAGTATTGTATTTTTAATTTCATTAGCTAGCGAAAAAATATTACCTTAAAATCCATCCATATTGATCTATGTGTTTGTAAACTCAAATTGTCCTATCTCAATAGAGGAAAAAAAACTCGAAAATTTTATTTTCCCGCTTTGTTCGTATGTGTGTAATATACGGAAAATAAAGTTCTCGTTCCTTTTTGTGGTAAACAGAATATGTTTTATTTATCGTGAATTAGGTCATCAAATATAACAGCAAAAACTCATATATATTTTCAAAACCAATCTGATAAAACCCATTCAAATGTAATTTGAAAAGCTTTTTAGAGTAACATGTAACCAATTTCAATAACCTCACCGTAGTTTATCGCATATCCGTCAAAACAATCAAATACAAATAAAACACAGCTGTATGTATATTCCCGTCCTTGTACATTTAAATATACGAGGAAATGCACAAAAAAATTCACTATGTACTCTATTGTACACACAACGAATGAAAATTTAATTTGAAAATGATAATATTATCTAAAACAAAAACAAAAAGTTAGTCCGCTCTAACTAATTGAATTAGTGACTTTTTTATGCAGTTTGTTTGTTTGTAAATTCAACGAAGTTCCAAAAAATCAACTATGAAATTGTGCTGTTCGCTTCGTACTATATCTACATTTTAATAACAGGCACACAGTGAAAACTGCAATAAAATATTAAATGCACGTTCAAAAAATGTTCATTTATTTACTTGTATTTATGTTTTTATGCTAGCCACAATAACAACAACAGCCACGATTACTATGTTTAAAAATAGAAAAGTCAGGAAATTCATGTTTTTTTAATATACGAGTAACAAACATTAAAACAATACAGAAATGAATTCAATCGGAAATTTGAAAAAAAAGAACGGGACATTTTTTTATATCGTTGTTATATTTTCGGGATATAACAGGTGAAATAGTGTAGTAGAATATTGATTATTTTAAAGGAAATTAAAGATAAAATACAGCTCAAAGGGTCTCACTAGCTACCTATGCATGTGTGTATGTTTGTAAACTTTTTTGAATTTTTGTTGCTCTTGATGGAAAGTTCATTTATACTTCTGGTGTAATTTTTAATTTTCTCTAATTAAAACGTAATTAAATTTAATTTTTAGCCAAATTTCTAATTCTTTTGTTTAGCTGATGTGTTATCGTTGTGTTAAAGTTTTAATGTTCGAAATTAACCTATTTTTTAAACTTAACTTTTAGTTTAACTTTTTGCTTAGCTTAATTTTATTATTTCTATTACTAATGTTTAATAAAACTTCGAATTCTTGAAGGTCATATATGTCTACGCAACCCCACGGGAAAAAAAACTGGTCCATTTACTACTATTATTTACCGTTACAGCTTCCCTCTGGCACGGAAAAAAATAAACTGGTCCTCAGCTAAGGAAACGGACTTTTATTTCAAGAAAATGTACTTTTTCTAAGCTAATTTTCTTATTTCTTTCGAGCTTTTCTTCATTTCAAGAAACACAATTCTTACATGAAGAAAAACTCGAAAGAAATAAGAAAATTAGCTTAAAAAAAGTACATTTTCTTGAATTAAAAGTCCGTTTCCTTAGCTGAGGACCAGTTTATTTTTTTCCGTGCCAGAGGGAAGCGGTAACGGTAAATAATAGTAGTAAATAGTACTAATCCTGAGCAACAGTAATGTAAGAAATAATGCTTATTTGATAATGTTCAAAGTTATACATATATTCTTACAGGTAAAGAATAATTTGTTTAAAGTTTTTTCTAACGAATACATTATTTCCTGATCAATGAGTTAGGAATAGGTAATTGTTTTATATTTAAAATCGAATAAAAAACAATTTTTTAACACGTTAAAAATTTTTTATTTAAACAATAATTAATTTAATTTAAAACATAAATATTTAAAAAAAAATTCTTAATTAGTATATAATATTTAAAAGATTTAAAATACAACGCAACACTCAGTCTTTAGATTCGGTATGTAGCAATTGCTCTAAATAATATATAAACCAAACCGGGAGATCGTTTGCTCAACCATTTACAGAACATACTTAAGAAATTAACAAAACACACATAACATCCAATTTTGCTCAACACAAGGCTGATATAAAACACACACTAAATTGCATAACAATTTAAAAGTCTTATATAGGTTAAAAAGGGCTCTCCATGGATAGATTGGAACTGGAAAATGGAAATTTTTTGAACAATCTGTATCTCAAAGGATTTCAAAAATGGACCCCCTCCCCTTCTCCCCTTCCATACGATTTGTTTCTTAGAATGAACCAACCAATCACCCCTTCACGGGTTAGCATCCCAAACCCGGGCAACCTGTATAAGTGAAAGTACGAGATGCTAAAAGTATTTAAATTAATGAACTTAATTGATTTTATGGAGTGTATGTTGTAGTTCTCACACATGAACAACAACACTATTTATATGGTTTTTAGGGTATAATTTTTTCGGAAAATATGAAAATTTGTGTTCGAATTGAATTCCCCGGGTATATTTTTGGTGAAATGAAGTAAAATACAAAGGCATTTTTTGATTAAGTTAGTATACGTTTTTCGGAACTCTCGATAGTGGGTAAATCCCGAAAAAGCTGTGCCCTAGATATAATAAAGATGAAATTTGTAAGAATATAATTTTTCAATTTCCTTTTAGTTAATTTTTATTTATTGACTGAATAAAGTGTGAATGAAATCGGGTTCTTGTTTTCTCGATTAATTATATGAATTTGAGTTTTGATTAGTTGTGCGATTGCATGTAGAATTTAACTGCAGGCACTCCATGTTTGGATCAAATTAAAATTGGTATTGACTCAATTATTTGTGCCCAGTTAGTTTTCATGTCTTGTTTTATTTTTTCTAATACTTGAAAATACTTTTGTATTTTATTCTATGTATAATCGACACAAATATGTTCATGAATTTTGGTGTAGGGATCAGTACAGCGATTTTGGTCGCAAAATGAGGATTCATTTGAGGATTACCGGAAGGCAATAGTATTGGTAAATTGTATTGGTGTGCATTTTTTCTTTCAATTTTTCGTTTAATATCATGCAAATAAGAGAGATAAAATGACGCGAGTAATGGGGATAACATGATACAAATAAGAGGAATAAGCTCAAAAGAGAACGATTGATGCATTAAATATTGAGGGGACTGAGATAGAACAACAAATTTCGAAATAAAAAAAAAATTAAAAATATTTACGACTACGAAGTACGAAGCGAGACTCAAAATAAAAAATATTAACCAAAAAAAAACAAAAAAGTTAGAAAACAAAATGATTTTGCTTATTTGGTTTAGTATTGTGTTGCAACTCATGATGGTCGGTTGCTATGCTATACGATGTTATGTCCGAGGATGGAGAAATTTTATTGTAGCATATACACAGCAAATAAAAAAGCGAGATGTAATGTAAATTCAATAAGAAGAATTTATAAATTAAAAATCATTTATATTACTGTTAACCGAAATTGAGGACCGAAAATTTTTATGTGGCGTAATTAATTACTTTTCAATAATAATTAAATATTTCACAATTAATTCTTAAAAATGAATTAATTCATAATTAAAATTTTAATTAATTAATTGATTTAAAAAAATTGATGTAGCAAAATTAATCCTTTATTAAAAATTAATTAATTTCACGGTAAAAATTTTGCGAAATTAATTAATTTTTGTCGTTAGAATTAATTGTTGGTAACTTAATGTAAGGGGCCAATTTAATTAAATTATACCTAAATTGTTATTAGTTATAATTTTTTTTTTTATGAAAATCAATAAATAATTAATGAAAAGAAAAATTATAAATTATATTATATCACAATTATCACAATCTGCTTGAACAATAAACAACAATAGACACAAAAATATTTATGAATTCCCCATGTCAGAAGAAAGGGAAAAATAACTCAAGGCGAGGGTAAGCACCAAAAATTTGAACCGATTCACCCGATTCGTTTATTTTTGATACTTACCACGAGGAAACGCATGAGAAAATACACTAATACAATAAACAAAATTTTACGGCACACAATAGCAAAATGTATATTATACGTTGTGTACATATACAAAATTCTCAATCCTCAATCCTCATTTTGCGACCAAAATCGCTGCACAGGAGTATTTGTATGATTTTAAGTACATATAATATTAATATATTCATTTAATTGTTTCGTGATGTTTCTGTTATGATGAAATGAGATGTTTTGCAGCTTACGGTTGATGAAAATTCCAAAAATGTGCAGATGAGGAGTTTTGGTAGTCGGGTTATTCTATTAATTTAGTATTTCTGGAACTTCTTGGATCGCGTTGGGTTCATCAATTACAATTATGTTTTTATAATAAGTATCATATTACAATATTTCTTTACAGAATTATACTTATGTTCACGAGCTCCCTCCAACTACAGGAATTAATATTTGATTTGAATTTTGAGAGATATTGGTCCATGGTGGGGAATTTAATTGGTTACTTGTTCTATGGCAGATTTAATAACTAAATAATGGGAGTTTAAGCTCTTATTTAATAATGTTAATTCAAATTTTAAAAATGGTATTTAGTGATAATTAACTGTTTTCGATCTTGATTTTCAGAGGTGTTCGTGGGGACCCAGCGCAGATTTTCAGAAATTTGAAGCGAGTTTGCAAGTTGTTTTAAAAAAATTCTGTTGTTTTGATTTTTATCCACCTAAATTACAGAATTTCAGTTCTGAATTTATACTTTAGAAACTAATTGGTGTCTTATATCTTTAATTTTGGATACTGGTGATATTAATTGTAGTTCATTACAGAACAGTAATCACATCATAGATCAAACATCTATACTTTAAGTGGCGTGTTCACGAAAGTGCTTCATTTATAATAGTAATTTTGAGTTAAACTGTAGTTTTAGGATCGGATTGGATACATAGGGATTCCAGGATGAAGAAACCAGGCGCCGCACTCTATTTATTTTGTTCATGAATTATTATTTATTAATATAAGTGTGAAGAGTATCTAAAGGGGTTCCTTTCTTAGTTTACTGATTAATAAGTTAATTTTCAGAATAAAACTTCTTTAAACTTGAGTTTTTCATCAAAATTCGGAATCATTCTCAAAAGCATAATGAAAAATATTTCCAAAATAGGGCATGCTTATAGTAACAATATTCGCCGCTGTTTTAGAATGCAGCACCCTCGGTAAAGGTTAGCATGGCAAATGTTATTTGTGTTTTGTATCGAAAGTGTATGGTGAATTTAATAACAGAAAAGAATTTGTATATTTTAAAATGTTTATAAGTCGTTTAGCGACGCGTTCGAACTTCGTAGCCATAAAATTAAACATTAAACATTATTGTAACCTTTATCACGACGGTAATGACATCTGATGTGCGGAAACAAAATCAAACTCGTTTTGCATGCCCCATTGTTTCTTATATATAAAAATTGCACATAAAACAATCAAAAATGTTTTACTAAAACCGTATTTTCATGGAAACACACCGAATAGACAATTCTGTGGAATTAAACAAAAACAGGATATGTATGTATATGCAAAAAATCACTTTTTCAGTTTTTGCTACTATTCATTGTAGAATCTGAAGCATTACCTTATGTATAATTTATTTAATTTTCCAAAATTTTCGTTATTTGCGAAACAGTAAGTCGAAAGACAAAATTAGGTACCTTAGTATTTATTCAAATAAAGCTACATATATTTTGAATTGTTTTTCTGTTTTAATTAATACATTTTATGCATAGATGATTATCAAATTGTGTACAATAATTAAAAATATTTCAAAAAATTCAACTCGAACTTTAAACGCGTTTTCTCAATATTTTGATTTTTACAGATATCAGGTTTTTGTTTAATTCTACAAAATTTTCCGAAAAAAATGTTCTTGGCAAAAGTAATATAAGCAAAATCTTTAAAAAAAAAACAATCAAATATGGTTTACCAAATCCGTTGTAATTGCAACGATACGTATACCGGGAAGACAAAACAATTTTTGGGATAAAGACTTTACCAACACAGATATGACACCAATAAGCAACTAAATTCAAATAATAGTGCACTTTCACGGCATCTGAAAAATTGAAGAACACAAAACATCTGTACTTCATTTTTAAAAAAACATTTAAATGGGTCGGAAATATACTCAACAGCAACGAATTGGGGCAGAAACAACAAAGAGATTGCAAGAAGAGAATATTGCAAAATTATGGACAAAACAATATTGAAATGTGGAACATCACAATTTTTTAGCGGCTACTCCTGATGGGATTAATGCCGATAAAACTGTTATTTTAGAAATAAAATGTCCTTTCAGCTGCAGAAGTGGAAAACCCTCTGATGCTAAATACATAAAAGATGGGCGATCAAAAAGGAATCATCGGTATTTCACTCAGTGTCAGGTGCAAATGCACGTCACGAAAATCCATAAACTAGATTTTGTTGTGCGGACCCCACAAAGGATTTTAATTGACAGCATCAAATATAATGAAGGTAAGATGGTACAAAATATTGTACAAATGAAAAAATATTATGAAGAAAATTGTGTGCCGTATTATTTTAAGTATAGTATGTACATATATTAACTTTGGATATTTTCTTATTTTATTAATTATTTTTTATTTATTTAGATATAGTAAAACCTCTTTTATACGAAACGACTGAGCCAGAATAATTCTGCATAAACGATTTTTCTGGATAAAGGTTTTTTTTAATAATTTCATAGTAAAACAGCATATTTTAATATTTTTTAAACTTTTCAGTGTCATTTATTAAGATTTTTAATTCATAAATTGCATAATAAAAAATCATTTAATTTTTGAAAAATAAGGCAAATAAACTCATTCATACAAATGTATACATAATTACGAGATATGATAATACATAACTACTTAATAAAATATTGATCTAGAGTGGTCTGTTTTTGCTTTAGTCGTGTTTCTCTTATTAGTTTATCTTGTATCAGCGTTATGAATTTGTTCCACAGTTAAATTTTCGTCTGTTACAAATTTTGAAAATGTTTCTATAAATAAAGTAGCAGCGTCGCCATCCGCAGACACCTGTTCTCTATCAATATGGAGGTGCCGAATCCCATAAATTTTTTTAAATTTTTGTAGCCACCCTGACGAGTAATTACAGTCCGATGTAATTTTCAGCTCATTATGAAAATATTTTGCCTTTTCGGTTAGTAATGGGCCGGAAATAGGGATTCCAGCAGCGCGACGCTGTTTAAACTACATGTACATATAATGCGGTGTCCAATGTAGGATTTTCGGCGTCTGCCAAAATAGGTGGTAGTGGGTTTTCCATTGCAAGTCCAAATTTTTGATTGTAAAACACCCTTTGAAATTTAAAATTATTATCAAATACACAAGCAATATTTTTTAAAATTAATCAATTTATAATTAACTTATTAAGTGAAAATATAATACTATTACAATAAAAAGAAAAATATAAATCGTTGAATTGATAATTGTGGGAAATTTAATAGTTCTGCCACTATATTTGAATAGTGGGAGAACTATTAAACTTTTTTTGTACAACCAGCGAAACCCATTAAACCAATCACTAAATTATCGTTACCCTAAACGAGGAACTATGATTTAATGCTTTTTTACATTTTTTCATATAATGTGCGGACGGGATGGTAAGTATTAAAATCATAAATTATATCGCAAGGCTGAAGTGCATAAATTATATTTATTAACTTCAATATTTTTTATTTTGTTTCATAAATTAATTAATTGTTATATATGAATATTGTGGTACACTTCGTATATATCATAAAAATATGTAGAGAAGAGTGTTAATTTTGAACATAACAACGCCGGGTCAGTGATAGGCAATTACGCATAATGTTTTTAAGAGATTGGTTTAATAGATAAAATTTACTAATAAAGTAATAAGCATACAAACATTAAAGTATCAATAATTGAAGACATGAGCGGATGAAGGTGATATAAGTTGTTATGTCTGTATATGCACTCTGTCCCAATAAATCTTCGCAAAACTTGAAAAATGTAAAGCGGATGAAGATTAAACTTTACTAAGAACAAGTATTTTAAAACGAATCGTAGAAACTTTGGAGCCCGTTTCTGTAAAATGAAAATGTTAGACCATACATATCACCTTCATTCACTCATGTCTTCAATTAATAACTTTGATTAATTACCTGAATAATTATTTTTGCATTGAAATATCTCATGAATTATTAAATACTGATTTTAATATTAAAAACTATTTCTATTTTATTGAATCAAGAATCAAGAGATGATTTACTCAATTTAGCCTAATAAATTAAGTCACGTCAGTTGCATGTAATAAATCGATTGCACAGATTAACGTCTTCCCATACATATCAAAACAGCGCGTGAAATTCTATTAAAATATGTGAACAGTTACAATGTAGCGCACAGATATATGTACATATATGTAAGACCATGACAAACTAAATGAATCCATTGAAACTGCCAAATTAGTTAAAGTCGAGCTTGTTAGAAGTGGATGAAAATAATGATCATAATTTGCTTACTTCCGAAACCCAACCAAGGATTCTTCAACCCAAGCTTTAGGTAGAAGACCCACTTTGGAGAACTTACTTGATAAAGTTCATCTCGAAGACAAACAAAACAGCAACACACGGAGGTTCAGACGAAACTATTGTATACTATGTATACTATGGAAAAGTTCAATTTACTATCACAAATTTCCATATTAACTGAATGCAAAGACGCAATGCAGGACCAAATGACATGTAGAAATCCACCCCAGCTGTACATTCCGAGAAACGCGGGCCTACCAGGGTCAATCGGATGACCACTTCCTCTATTCATTCTTACTTTACCTACATCAGTGTATGAGAACTATAGCCAACCGCCTCCATTGTCACAAGTCTAATTCAACCCCATCGAATCCTACGTTTCTGCAGTCGGCTTATGCTAATCCAACAATGGTAACTGATAATTATTTTAGGCCTCAAGTCAATGCAGCATCGTTCGGCGAAATCCTCCGGCGATTGCACCACAGCCACCTTCGAATATTGCTGTTGCTCCAACCTCGCAAGGTTTACGATATCCCCTCGAGCATCGAAACCTTTCTCGATGTGGAATATCTTTTGGCGGCTCACTATCAAGCGTTCCAATTGACATGTTTGTTTTCCAGTTAGAAACATTATCGAGTTCCTTAAACTTATCCGAAGCCAGCTTAGCTTGCTCACTGAAATGAGTTCGGTACTGAAATGAGTTCGGTTACAGTGGTGTTGGACGTGTAGGCATCACAATCTTGCCATGTCATGATTAGAACTAAAAGCAAATTTATGGAAAGGATTCCGCTGGTTGGATCAAACCAGGTATATATATTGTATGACCTCAAGGATGCCTTTTGGAAAATCCCGTTGGACCAGCAATCCAAAGGTAAAACGGCGTTTACCGTGCCTGATGGGAGACCTTCGTACCAATTCACGGTCATACCATTCGGATTATGCAATGCCCCTCGAACGATGTGCCGCTTGATACACAAAGTGAATTTAAAAAACGCTGGACTCACTATAAACGTCGATAAAAGTAAATTTCTCTTAAAGGAATCGAAGTACATTTTATACCTTATCAATAGCGGATGCTTTCGAACAGACCCCGGCAAAGTCGGTTTTTAGGAATGAGCGGTTGGTGCCGCCGGTTTATACGAAATTATGCAACGTTGCCTGCCCTCTTAACGACCTCCTTATAAAGGGTTCCAAAATTAAATGGTCCGTCTCTGCTGAATCTGCTTTCGACGCACTAGAGACTTTTTTTTTTTTTTTTTTTTTTTTTTTTATTTATATTACGACTGAGTCTTACACCCATTTAGTAATTTACATTGCATTATAAAGTATTAGTCGGCACAATCACAAGATTATCCCCCATTTCGTGTAATTCATCCCCTGGATTTTCGCCACAGCAAGTCTACTGACCTCCTGGTCGCGATAAGTCCAATGGTTTTATTCTTTGCAGTCTTCTGGTTGGTGTGGTAGTCAGCATACAGCGTATGTCCAGATTTTCATGCTGGTGCAGACGTTGTAGGTGTTTTGTTGCATGATGTTTAATTTCATCCACGACAAGCTCGATCTTTAGATCTCGATGGAGGTTGTCGTTTCGAATGTACCACGGTGCATTAACAATACATCGCAGGATTTTATTTTGAACTGTTTGTATGATTTTAATATTTGTCCTCTTGGCACAACCCCAGAGTTGGCTACCGTACGTCCATACAGGTTTAAGGATTTGTTTGTATAACAGCAGTTTGTTATGGATCGCTAGTTCAGATTGTCTCCCTAAGAGCCAATGCATCTTTCTAAATTTTATGTTTAGTTCTTCTCGCTTCTTTTTTATGTGTTCTTTCCATCTAAGTTTAGCATCTAAAGTCATGCCAAGATACTTAGCAGTGTTCGCATGCGGTACTACTATAGAGTTTATCATTATTGGTATATGATTAACTTTTAGATTGGTAAAGTTCACTTGGACTGATTTTGCTTCATTTAATTTAATTCGCCATTTCTCTGTCCATTTACATATCAGGTTAGTAGCCTTCTGAAGTTTACTAGTGGATTCATTGATGTTTTTTGCTGTTGCAAGTATTGCCGTGTCATCTGCAAAAGTCGCCATTGTTGCTTCTATAATTGGTATATCTCTAGTATATAGGAGATAAAGGATTGGTCCAAGAACACTCCCTTGTGGAACTCCTGCTGTTATTCGTTTTAGCTGGGAGTATTCATTCTCATACTTTACTCGGAAGTGCCTCTCTGATATGTAGGATTTTAGAATTTGAAAAAATTGCTCTGGAAGATCTCGATGAAGTTTGAATTCTAACCCCTGGTGCCATACTTTGTCAAATGCTTGCACTAGAAACTGTCTTAACGAAATCTCCCGCGCTGACAAATCCTGACTATGGAAACTCCGTCTTTATACAATGTGACGAAAGCACAACAAGAGTAGGTAGCGTATTGTTTCAACTCGAGAGAGCGTCCGATAGTTTTTGTTTCTCAAAAGCTAAACGCCGCTCAGAGAAATTATTCGGCTACCGAGTTGGAATGCAGCGCTGAGCGTCAAAAAGTTCACACCGTATATTTAAGGGTACCCATTTACCATATATACAGATTTTTATTTTTTTTATTTATAAGAAGAGGAGAAATTGTTAAGAGTTTGCAATTCAGTTTCGATCTGCGAGCATGTGAAAAATAAATCATCTTTCAGTACATCTCATCAGGCTATAGCGACTGAACTGCTAATTTATTACACTGATTTTTTCCTATATATAGGAATCAACCGTGCACTTGTAGTATTAGCGAATTTTTACATTCCCCTTTCTAAACTTTTAACAATTTCAATGTTATTGTATTTAACGCATACATGCGGTTACTATGATCAAACTTTAAATTATTTTGGTATATTCCAAATTGATTTTTATAAGAAGAGGAGAAATTGTTAAGAGTTTGCAATTCAGTTTCGATCTGCGAGCATGTGAAAAATAAATCATCTTTCAGTACATCTCATCAGATTTTATTTATACTGAGAAAAGTCTACAAATATGACTTGAATTAACATACTGAACATGGTAGAATAAAAATTAAATTAAACAAAAAAAGAATTAAAATTGACATAAAAATATTTTTAGGTTGGAGCAAAATGTTGCTTCAACCTACGTTTAAAGCTGTTTTTACTTAAGTAAAAGTCGAACAGATGGTCGATTTTATTAAAACTATTCGACATCATGTTTACCGGTTCATTGTCACCATAGTTTGTTCTGTGTTTATTTAGATGAAGGAACTCATGTAGATTGAATCATATGATCCGCCATTTTTCTTTCAATTTTATTATTTTTTTTTTTCTTCATGATGACTGAGTAGATTACTTCGTGGGGTGAGTTCGAGGTAGATAGCTGTCATGAGTTAATAAGGAGCATGATAAACTGTGGTCTCCTACCCTTTTCGATTTCCCTTCCTGCGGTCCACCTAGATCCACGTCATGTTTCTGGAACATACCCGATCTGGATAAGATTTGGTATATTTAAAGAAATGCCATTTTTCGTAGACCAACCGTGAATATTATCTAAATCTTCATTCAATTTTTCGAAAATAGACTCAATATGGTTAATTTCCCCACTAATATAAATCTGGCAGTCATCAGCATAAAAATGAAATTTACAAAATTGTATGTTATTCACCAGGTCATTATAAGATATAGACTAAATAGGAGAAGTCCCAAAATACTACCCTGAGGAACACCAGAAACCCATCTCTATATAATCAGACAATGAACCATTAAGTTTTATTCGTTGATGAAAATTGATACCATAACATAAGTGTTTGAATAAGTAAAACATGGCCAAGGCAGCCAAAAGCCTTACTGAAGTCTAGAAGCACCAGAACAGCAAATCGGTTTTTTTTATATAAGAACTGGGCAAGATCATCAATTACATTAACCAAAGCAGTCGCAGTGCTGTGATGGTTACGAAATCCTGATTGATGCACATTAATAAAATTATATATATTAACAACTGTCTGTATTTGGTATTTTAAAATTTTTTCAAAAACCTTGGATATTATAGGAGTAACGGATATTGGCCTTAAATCATTACCGCTTTTGACATTCTTTGTTTTTGCCAAGGGTGTAACCAGGGCAGTTTTCCAAGCACTAGGAAAAAGCGATTTAGTAATGCAGTCATTTATTATTATTTTTATTGGAATTATTACCAATGGTAAAAGAAGTTTAATGAAAGCAGGGTGCAATTGATCGTCCTCCGTTGCATTCGAACTAATTTTATAAATGGCTTTACTGATATCATCGTCATCAACTACGTTAAATTGCAATAAATGTTTACTACTGTTAAACATGAAAAAAACTTATATCAGGCATAGGTAAAGATACCGAATTCTTAGGAATAGTTATAAAATGAAGATTTATGTCGTCAGCCGAAAATATACAATTTACATCGCTTTTCTTACTTCCAATTTCAATATTTTTCAAAGAATTCCATAGTAGTTTTATTGTCATCTTAGGTGCGGCGAAATAATCAAAATTAGCTTTAAGTTTTAAACAGGTTTCTTTGTTGCGAGTAAAACGGTAGCGGCTTAGTGAAATTGGAGTTGGAGACTTTTTATAATTGGCAAAGCATCTCTCACAAGCCTTGATAGCATTGACTACTGTCATGTTTAGCCAAGGTACGATTGAGTTGTGATTTATAACTTTTTGAAGCAGAGCACAAGCATTATATAATGTTGTTATAAAATGGTTAAATAACAAAACCTTGTCATTAGAGTTGGTCATACAATTTAGCATATTCCAATTTAGCTCATTATAACGAGATATAATTTAATTAAAAACAATATTGGTGTAGTTTGGAATTAGGGTAAATTCTAATTTAGTTTCCGGAATTTTAAACAAATAATCCATACAAATAAGGTCGTGATCATGGAAAGTCTTTTTGAAACGTTTTTGATCCAGTATGTATATTGTTACCACGGGTTGCCTTAAAAGGAACGGAATATAAACTCGCAGAGAATAAAAAGTCCGATAATTTATTAGGACTATTCATGCGATAATTAATATCGCCACCCAAACAACTAAAATGTTGAAATTTACTCGAAATTTTGTCAAAACCTAGCTGTAACTGCAAGATAACATCAGCCCGCACCGGAGAAGGATTATAGTAAACAACAATTCCTAGTTTTGTTCCGCCAATAATTTTTATTTCATAAAAACTTATACGTATCACCATAACAGGTTTGTATAGCCGCTCTTCCAGCCTTACATATCTTGATATATTATGTATGTACTCGTAGTTATTGTTCTTTCTGTTTGTTTTCTTGTCATTTTATAATTAAGTAAAAGTTAAACAAAAACTGTCAAATTTTTTGTAACTAAAATTTGTCATGACGCCATGAATATAAGAGACATCACAATAATTTTGTTTTGTTTTGACAAAATCAGATACACGCAAAAACCTTTTATAAGCCTCACAAAATATCCCATCAATACAGAACATTTCTAATTAATTTTTAATTTTTGCTTTTTCCATTTTCGTTTTTTGTTTAGGATCACGTACGATTAAACCTAACAAAGTCAAGTAAAAAACAGAAAGCCAACAAAAATAAAATGTTTCCTTCCATTGTCACAACGTTTTGTTTATTGTCTTTTAGAGTTAACCCAATTCTTTTTCTTTTAACCTCTTTTCTTCTTTTTGTTATCGCTTTATTTTCCTCATTCTGTCATGGGCAATCTTTTGAATCTTTTAATTACTTTTACAGAAGAAAATAGAAATGTAATTGGTGGATGGCAAAATAAGAAATTAGGAAATATTGACGTTGCGTCTTATGTTAAGACAATCGGAAAACAACAAACAGCCGAACTAATTTCGTTCTATATCTTATAAATACGGTATTTAATGCCACCAATAAATTTTTAATTCCCTCATCGTTCTTCGTATAAATTTATGTATTTTTAGTTAATTTTACAACGGATAGCTAATCTAAAAGATACCCAACAAGATTATTGGTTTTGTTTTTAAGTCAAGCAACAAAATGTAACTATTATGTGCACACATGTGTGATGTGGGTTTGGGAATACTATAAATCTGGAATATTTTTTATTTTGCAGTTCGTTTGGATTTGTTTTGAGATTGGTGCGATTAGTTTCAAGCAAAATCAGATTCAATTTTCCAATATACAAAGAAAACAACCAAACTAACGTAGAATATATTTTTAACGGAAAACTCTTAGACACATTGCACAGTGAAACTTTTAATAGTAAAAAATAAATTGCAATGAAATATTTTTTTTAAATATTCTTAATATTTTGTTGTTGTTGTCGAAAAACAAAAATCTTTCCAAACTTTCTATATTTTTTTTGTATTTTCTCTTACTTCCAATTATAATTCTCACCTTCAAAAAAAAAGTTTTCCAATTTTAGGTTTTGTTGATTGTTTTTCTAAGTACTTTTATATTTTTAATTCTCTAATGGTTGAAAGTTTAAAATATTAAAAACAAACTTAAAAATTGTTGAATTGTGTAGTAGTACACAAAATACCAAAGACGAAAATAATATCGTAAGCAGCAGCACACCTGCTGTGATTCATTGGCTTTGTATATCATTAAAAGTTTTCGGTAAAAGGAATATTCATATGTAATGGTTTTCAGATAGCAAACAAATTGTGGTAAACCACAATTGTAAACAAATATAAAGCGAACATAATAAAACCCCAATTTTTATTAGTGTATCTAGTAATTCAAAAGTGTGAGTAATGTTAAATTGCATTTCGTTGATGGCTGGAAACCCAAAAGAATAATATATTTCAAAACGTGTAATTGTTTTGGAATACATTAATTAATTTATTTTTAAAATTAAGAGACTAAGCGAAAACCGGACAAAGTAAATTACTCGTCAGAATTCTTAACGGATGTTGAAATTATTTTCGCTAAATGAGATGGCCGCCTATTACTCCTTTATCCAAATAAGTAGGTTTTACGGTAAAGAAAATCAATAGAAAACATATCTTTTTTGAATTCTTCCTTATTTAAGACCATTAACGACTGATTGCCTAGCTCCTTTACAACTATAGCTCCAGTAATTAAGATTTCCTTATTGAAGAAAACGTCTCCTTATAATTTCTGATTCCTCAAGATACTCTGCGTAGCACGTGCTGCTGCGCATATTTGCTATACTAAAAGATATCACATGTCTTAACATATTATATTTATTCCTGAATTTCTTTGAGGATAAAATAATTTGGTCGCTGTGCCTCTTGAGATATTAATGTTAAATTTTTAGCGCTCGTGAAACGCAATTCTCTTTTAGTGATAAATTGAAATGAAAGAAAAACTTTTGGCCTAGTAAGCCAATTTCATTTTTTTCATTGCACAAAATAAAATAATACAAGCCTTATTGAGAAGGTGCGATTCTGGTCAATGAAAACTAGAAAAAGCTTTAATTCATAGGAATCGACTCTGTATTTACATACATGGAGTTGCCGTATTCAATATAATTTTATAAATAATAAATACTACGTACTGCAATGTTTTGTTCCGTGAAATATTGTTAATAATTTTGCACTAATACGTTGATTATATGGGTTGTCCCGATAAGGACTTTAGGACGTTTTTCTATAACCGGATTTTTAAAAGCAAACCAATTATGGTAAAGGATATGTTTTTATGTCAATTTTGGACCTGAAAAGCAATATACATAAGTACATATGTACATCAGATGACCACCATGGTTTCGATGGCAGGACATAATAAATGTGTCTACATTTTTAATAACTTTTCGGTATAATTCGCTCGAAATCTTCTGAATGTGCAAACAATACCTAACATTTTTCTGTATTGACGATTGAAACATCACGGATTCCACGTAGCGGAATTTTTTTTTACTAAAACTATCTATCCATTGACTTATAAGATTTTATTTTGTTGCTGAAACAACCGCAATTCCTTTTTTCAATTTTTCAATAATTATCCAATTTCATCGAAATAATAAGCTGGTATTTTATTTGATTCCCCGAAAATTCATAGAAAAACAATTCAGAGAAAAACAATTCGTCTAAAAACAATTCATATAAACACAAGTCATAGAACAACAATTCAACGAACAACAATTTTTCGAAATCACAATTCTTCGCAATAACAATTCATCGAACAACAATTCACCGAAAAACAGTTATTTTCAATAGCGAACGAGAAGGAAATTGAACTCAAGTTGATCAGTTGTAAGTTTAATTTTATATTCAACCAGCTATAAGGCACTCCCTATTATACATAATTGAAATAAATTGTCTTTAAAAGAAATATTGTTTATAATTTGTTGTGCTATTATTATTTGTATTTTTGCTAAGCGAGAGTCTTTTTTATTTATACATAAATAAGTTCGTTTGAATAATTATAAAAATTATATTGTTAATAACAAATTAAAATTAAATTGTTTAAATAATTTTATTGTTAATTTATTTGTTATAAATAAATAATTTCATCATAATTATTCTTGTTAAGAATAAGTAATCAATTGAAGAAAAAAAACAACGGGCGAGTTCACACTCAACTCGCAAAAGAAGTATGTGAAAACCTGCAACTATTGAATCATTTCAAGTATCTTCGATGGGCCTGAGAACTGTTCGCTCAGTATTTAAATTACGATACAATTTTTGGTTAAAAAGTCAATAAGTTGTTCTATTTAGGATTTGGAGGAAAGGTTGCCGACCCTCATTGTTTAATTGAAAATTGAAATTTATAACCGATTATATTTCAGTATAGCGATGCCTTGGTGAGCTAGAGCAAAGTACGGTTCTGTTAAGTTAATTATCCATAAACTTGCCCTGAACGCTTCAAAATTCACTATTACTCATACAAGACAATTGTTGATGATTCCATATTTCAACTTTTGTGAATGGTCACGGCAAACCAGGGGCCCACTATCGAATACTATCGATAGGTTTGACTATCGAACGAACCCCCATCGATAGTTATCGATAACTATCGATAGTTTGGAAAAATTTTCGGTATTTATAATTTTATTTTCGATCATTTTTTATTATAATGCATGTTGATTCTAAATGTGTACATTATTTAAGCGAATTTGTATTTCTTTACTTATGTAACGTAAACATAATAATTTGGCGGGTAAATCAAAATGTGGTTATTATTCCATTACTAATCATACTTTACGAACTACAAAGTAATGAAACTTCATTTCAATGGACAGTCACTTCAAGGGACACCTCACTACAACCGACACACATTTAAGTTCCTTGCAAAACTGAAGCTTTCTATGAAAACCTCCCTTAGTTAAGCAGACACTATATTAGAGCGGACACGGACAGACATTTCTGCGATGATAGGAGCATTAGTTAGTTCTGGAATATGGTTAATTAGGAAGAAACTTGCATGGTTCTCAATCGATTATGATGAGATTTGATATGTTCGTTGGAAATGGGATCCTAAAATGATTTTTAGATGAAGTTCTGAAATATGACCATTTAGGAAGGAACTTGGCCATTTTTTATCCGATCTTGATCAAATTGAGCATGTACGATGGAAATGGGATTCTAAAATGATTTTTAAATCAAGTTCTGGAATATGGGCAATTAGGAAGGAACTTGCCTAGTTCTCAACCGATTATGATGAAAATATCAAATTACATCATAATCGGTTGAAATAAGATTTTAAAATTATGGTTGGATGAAGTTCTGGAATATGGCCATTTTGGAAGGAACTTGGCCATTTCTTATCCGATTTTGATGCAATTCAGCATGCACGACGGAAATGGGATTCTAAAATGATTTTTTGATGAAGTTCTGGAAAATGGCCATTTCGGAGGGAACTTGGCCATTTTTGATCTCATTTCGATGAAATTCAGCATACACGATGACAATGGGAACAAAATGATTTATAGAAAACGTCATTAAACACATAAAATAACAATTTTTATATGCCATTTCCATCGTACAAGCTAAACTTCATCATAATCGATTAGGAAATGGACAAGTGTCTTTCTAACTAGCCACATTCCAGAACTTCGTCTACAAATTATTTTACAATCCCATTTCCATCGTTCATGCTGAATTTCATCAAAATCAGATAAGAAATGACCAAGTTCATTCCTAAATGGCCATATTCCAGAACTTCATTCAAAAACCATTTTGGAATCCGATTTCGGATAAGAAATGGCCAAGTTCCTTCCTAAATGGCCATATTCCAGAACTTCATCCAAATATCATTTTACAATTCCATTTCCATCGTGCATGCTGAATTTCATCAAAATCGGACAAGAAATGGCCAAGTTCCTTCCAAAATGGCCATATTCCAAAACTTCATCCAACAATTATTTTAGAATCCCATTTCCATTGTGCATGCTTAATTTCATCAAAACCAATGCTGATTAGGGTTAAACTATCGAAAACTATCGATAGTTATCGATATTTTCCGATAGTACTATCGGAAATTATCGATAGTGCAAACTATCGATAGTTCTCCACCTCTAATGAGCAATACTAAACTAAACATAGCATACCGATTAAACAATTTCAAAATTATTATTTTATTATGTATCAACGTGTGTACATATGTGCCATTTTCACAACTCGCTAAGATGTATGAGATATTCAATATTTAAAGGATGGGTGCATTTGTCTTTGTTTAACGTACTTCCATTTCAATTTTTTTGAATCACTTACACTACCTACACATACATACTTTTTGTGCCTTTTCATTTTATTCTGACGGAAATTGTAATACGAATTATATCGTATGCAAGTTCGGTGCATTTTCTGTTCGTTTTTCTCGTATTTAATTTGTAATTTCGGTCGTACCGGATTTTCCGTTCCTTTTTTTACATGAAATTTTTGACTTACCCACGCTAAAGATGTTTTCACATCAAAAAACCAAGTCTCATACTAAAATCATTTTAACATGGAACTTTCAATATGTATTTTTCGGTGAATTGTGTTTCTATGAATTTTCGCGCTAAATAGAAAATTTAACAATTCACCGAAAACACAGTTCATCGAAAAGTTTATATGGGAACTCGATTTAATGTAGCTAAGGAAAGGAATAATTGATTTCTTCTAAGTTTGTTAATAACAAAACGATTTATTTATAACAAAAACTTATTGTTTATAATATTTTCTAAACCATATTTTAAATTAACCCTTTAATGCATGTTATTTTCTTTTTAATTGAAATATTTTTGAAGTGAAACTTCTTTATACCGGGGTGATTTTTAAAATCGATGAAACTAAACAAAAATTACAAGCAATAAATGAAAAAGCGATATGAAATGAAAAAAGCGACAGTATTTCTTTTATTTTTGAAGTGAAATTTTTTTAGGCAGGGTATCATTCGAAAAAAACAAAAGAGTCGAATCAATGCCTCCTAGATTTATATCATAGTATATTGAGGTATTGATTGCCAATTACAAGTATATTATATAAAACAAGTACAAAAATTGTGTTTGTAAATAATTTGCTTGTACACAAATATCTCAAACTTAATGTTTTTGTACTATTTAGATATAGGCGGTTATTATGTTAAATAACTTATTGTAAATTTACAATAAATAGAGAAGTGAAGTTTATAAAACTTAAATTTGTATAGATATTTAAAGGATCATACAATGAGAGTTGGCAAATTAAGATTAAATTTAATACTTTTAAACTAAATACAAAATGTATTTCTTTTTCTCGGGCAATTCAAAAATGAAACAATTGGTTTATGCTAGCTACAAAATGAGACATCGAAATTATACTCTGCAATAGTTCCAAATAATATGAGAAAACTGCACCTATACATCAATCGCTGGTTGCATTACTTTAGGTAAATTATTTAGTATTCTGAATTTCTCTTGAAGAAAACGTTTGTCTTAAGCAAAATTCACTTTAAAATATAAACCGAACAATACACCATCACAATTTTGCTTGCGTTCTCAAGCTAAAATGTTGCTTTAATATCAGTATTAGTGAATAATATTTCTTTTATTCCGTTTAACGATAAATTGTAGTAATTACAAATTTACAGCGATAGCATCGTACAAGCTAAACTTCATCATAATCGATTAGGAAATGGGTAATTACAAATTTATGGGTAATATATGGGTTTCACTTCTGTCGCACGTAAAGGTTACACACATTGTTTTTTTTTCTTATAAAGATGTATGTATTTGGTTGAAACAAATTTCAAATTAAAAATGGTTGGAAGCAGCTAGTTTTCCGGGAAAATTGATTTTATGTCATTAAGCCTATTTGCATCATTATGCATTTGTGGTATAAAATTTAAATATTTTTCCATTTATAACACTTCTTAATAAAAAGGCAATTCGTTCAAAATTAAAATAAATATTCAAAAACATAAAAGTAAATGTATGTTTACTACTAACTGTATGCAAAACATCGACTAACTAATTCTAAATGGCGATTTTATTTTCAAAACGCAGAAAAAAACAAAAAAAATTGTGAAACGAGATAGAAAAACAAATGAACAACAGTTATACGAAACAAAACAGAAAAATTATGCTCAAATGTAGATGCAGTTCAAATTAGAATAACATGATGCAGATATGCTGCATTATGCATTAAAGGGTTAAAAACATAAAATCTAAATAAATAATTTTATGTGTTGTTCATTGAAACAGGATTTGAAGAAGCTTATTTGTTAATAAAAAAATATATTTCACCCATACATAACATACATCTCTATAGATGTTTTTGGTAATAATTCACCCATACTTTTCGGAAATAATATACTATACCCATACGATCTAGCGCCAGCGGAAGAAGAAGAATACGATCTATTTGGATCTTTAACGTTTTTTATTCGATTTATTTTTCTGCTTATGAAATACAAAAAAGAGACAGGGACATTTATATTCTATATATTCATCTCTTAATTATTACAATTACATAGATTATTTTTATGAAATTCGTATTTGAATTTCCCTTTAACCCTCGTCCGACGGCATGGTTTTACAACATTAACAGTCTTCACTGTATGCATTCCTTTCTATAAGCATTCCTCCCTTTATGCATCCCTATATAATCTAGACTAAAAATGTAGCAAATCTTACGAAAGTTCCATCCTCTATGGCTTCTACAGGAAAAGTTATTACAATTTAAAAAACGCGAAAAGGTACAATTGTACCTATGCCGCCGGACGAGGATTAAATTGTTTTCTCATACAACACAAGTTATTGCGTTATATCCTATTCTCTTTACGTTAAAGACATATGTAAGTGTTGGTTTTGGATTATAGTGTTCGTGTTATATACCCGTTTATATACTTAAAATTTGTATTAAATTATTGTTTCTATATTTCTGTCTAAAATGCCAAGACACTTCTAAATTAACTTAGGTGGCATGTGCGATTAATTTAGTTTTGTAAGTTTAAAAAGCAGTTTTTCCGTTCTCCCTTCCACAGGGCGCAGAATTTAAACATTTTTAGTTAAAAATCCAGCACATACATATGTACAGATCTTTTCAAAATCTTTGGTTTAGTATAAAATAGATAGAAAAATATCAGGTGTTTTGTCAGTTGGCAAACTACTACTACAAAAAGAATAATGAAAATGTTAGTGTTTTTGCATTTTTGTTGGTATTGGTTTCCCACATAAATGAGAGAATATATGATATAAAAAATGAAATATTATTTTTAAACACAGAGTGTTCCAGATTTAATTAATAATTTTCGTATGGAACAGTAGATTATACAATAAAAAAAATTATATTTGCCTTTTGCTACCGCTATTCGATTAAAACATCATCCGAGGAAATTTATTTATCAATTTTGGTTTGTGTTATTTACGAAAATCAAATGTAATGTTTCACTTTTTTGGGTTTTAATTGTTTCTTCTGTTTTATTCGAATGAACCCTGTCTGAATTATTTTTGTGTGTATTGTATATCATCAAAACCTGCGAGAATTCTCTTTTCTCTCTTGTAAACAGTATAAATGTATAAATAATTATATTTCCACTTCCTGCATGTAACACTTTGACTTAAAATAAATGTTTTTATTTCAAATAACCCGATATTCTTGCATGCTTGCAATTTTTGATATACATATGTACATAATTACATATATATCTACATAATATTATATTATTAGATTTTTGGGTTTGGTGAAATATACATTCACTTTTTTATTCTTTCCAGGTTTTTAATTTTGTTAATTCGTTTGTTTAAATTTAGGTACGCTGTCGTTAATTTTGATTTGTTTAATTTAATTTTTTTTCCTTTCTGTCATTTTTCACAATTTTGATTTGCATCCTTAATGAGTTTTGAAATTGTCATCTCTGAAAAAAACAAGAATATTTTATTATTTGAGGGGTTTCTTTATTATAAAGATAAAGTTTATAAAAATTGAACTTACTGGCGGTGTTCCCATTACCAGAAGCTAAGCTGCAATGCGCGAGTACACACAGAAAATCAGTTAGCAATACTCATTGAAGGCCATTCTGGTCATGTGCCAGATGCCGCACAAACTGAAGCAGTTCGATCCCTTAATTCCCTAAAACAACTTGCTTCAGATACTACCCTTCCACCAGCGAAATTATTTCCCTTAATTCTGTAACGATTTCCTTAGCAGTTGCCCCTTGCATGCCGTCAACTAGTTCGATGGCTAGAACTACTCAAAATATTCGTGATTGTAAAATCGCTTTGCCCTTAACAAGGCAAGATATGGTTATACCTGACGTGTTTAAAGATTTTATTCTTCGATTCTGGTCCTATTCAAAATCGAATTTTAATATTTTCAACGGAACGAAATTCAGATTGTTTGCAAAATGCATCTGAATGGTACGTTGATGGAACGTACAAGGTTGTTCCTTTGATATTTTATCAGTTATTTTCTATTCATGCAATATTAGAAAAGAAATCGATTCCTCTAGTATTTGCTCTTCTCCCTAATAAGTTGGAAACCACCTATGCTAGTGTTTTTGAAGAACTTAAAAAATTAAGACCTTGCTTAAATCCTACCTCTATTATGAGTGATTTTGAGCAAGCTATTGTGAATTCGGCAACAAATGTGTACCCTACTGTAACAAAACGTTTTTGTTTATTTCATTTCGGACAGAATATTTATCGCAAAATTGTGTCCGAAGGGCTTACAACAAATTACGATACAAGCGCTGAGTTTGCTCTTCAGTTGGAAATGCTTATGGCTTTAGCATTTGTTCCTGTAAATGATGTCATTACTGTATTTGATGCGTTAAAAGCCTCTGGCCAAATACCATCTAGTGCTGATAATGTCATAGCATATTTTGAGGATTTTTATGTTGGAACGCTCGATGATCGTATCAGAGAGCCTCCACACAGACGAAATCCTCGATATGTTATCCACGCATGGAATCATTTTGATTCCACGCAAAACAATGCACCAAGAACTAACAATAATATTGAAGGGTGGCATAATGCATTTATGAGGCTTGTAGGCTGTCAACATCCAAACATATGGAAGTTTCTAACGAAACTTCAATTGGAACAATCAGCAAATGAAATGGTAATCGAACAAATAAACGCTGGCAGTGAAATGACACCGCCAAAAAAAAAATATCGCGACCTTAATTTGCGAGTGAAAAATGTCGTTGCACGGTATTTCTCTACCGCAGACAAGCTCGCGTATTTACGCAATGTGGCGGTGGACATTTCACTGTAAACCTTCGATCATTTTCAGTCACATCTAGTAATCTATTGTAAATTAAGTAAGGATAAATTTATCTAATTTAACTTAGGTAAATTTTGAACTATTTTACAGTAGAATATTGGAAGTGAAAGAAATTGATTAAGGAAGCGTTTATTTGTTTTTATGATACTATTTCATTTTAGATTGTTCCCATATATTTGGATGTTGATGCTCAGCAAGCAAATAAAGCATTATGACTTCTTTCGATATTATTTGCTGATACGTATTGTTTTGCGTATTGCGTGGAATATGTTGTAGGCAATATAATTTGGGAAGATTATATAAAATTTATTTTGTCGAAATTCTCAAATTATATGCCTACAATACATATAATGACTTGTCAGACCTATTTGGTATTTTTACGATAATCAACGTACTGTAATATCATCATTTACAAGACTCTTGCTAGAGCTATTCATTTTCAAGAAGAGTAAACTGAGCATTTGTGTAATAGTTTGTTTTGAGTCTCAAAATGATTTAAACAAAAACGTTGTGTTATATAGGAATCATATTCTTGCTAATGCCCATATTGATGAACAATACTAAATCGAAGTAGTACACTTACATAAATGCGTACTTTATAATGTGGTCGGATATATTTGTAATTTTGAATTGTAATTTTCCTTGTTTGATAACAATTCAAAATTACGAATGTAGCCGAAAATATTGTAAAATGTTCATTTATGTAAGTGCTACTTGGATTTATCATCTTTTATAGATATGGACATTAGTGATAGCTTGCGAAATAGACCCATTTTAGTTGAGATTTTTGCAAGGTTTAATTTTTGTTCTCAAAAGCGTTAGTTTAGGTTGGTTTTCTGTTTGTTTTGGATAACAGCAAAACTTTTGGAATCGAAGTTTCTTTTATTTCTGAATAGAACATAATTGATGGAATGTTATGGAACATTGTGCATCTATCATCATTCCATTCAAATTCATTTTTGCAAATAATTTATTTTCATTCGTTGCAAATAATAAAATAATGACCTTTTGGATAGAATCAAATCGAAAATAAATTCTTTCCCGTGTTTAAAGTTTAAACAAGTCATTTATAATTTATCTTGGCTTTTTTTGGAAAAAGCATTTTAGAGTCCCAAATTTTTTGAATATTATCTACGATCAACTTACTTGAAGGTGTGCTAGGCGGAATTGTTGAGGAATTGTTACAGAAGATCCTTATCCCATTCCTGAATTCCTTATTTTCCTTATCCTTTCTTTTCCCAACCCTCCTAGATCACAGCCTTGGCGTGGCGGGGTGGCTTGAGCATAACAATGAAGGAGTTGGCAATACCAGATAGGGTTACCCATACTGAAATGGCAACTCCAGAGCTACGAGACTAATGTGATCATTTGTGTTGTTTTACTGTTTTTTAGTATTATTCAGTTACTAAGTGCTTTTTTATCTTAAAGGTAACAATTATATTTTAAACCCTGAAGTTTTAGCTATGGGCGGTGTTTCCAATATAACATTCTACATTCGCAAAATCACTGCATAAATGTGCGATTATTGGCCAATTACTTCTCGATAACTTTTTGCTCTCCTTTACGCCGCCACCATTCAAATTAACCACCATCGATTAGAACTCGGAGGTGTGGCACTAAAGCCAAACTCGTTTTGGTATTTACTGCTTGTATCAGCGCTAGTTGCGGTAAAAAAAAATTTTAGTAAAATTAAAAAAATACAACGACTTTTTCTACAATTTCGTGCCCGCAATACGAACTGCGAAAGAGTGTTCATGCTTATTGAATATACTTGATGTTTGTTTGTGATTTACAAAAACAAAAACACTTCCCTAAGTAAATCTGAGTATTGTACCATGTTATTTACACTTTTTTTAGATGTGATTTTTTTGTAAATTCGATACCTCTCTATTTGACCTTCAAAATCGAGCTAATACACCTCTTTTCACAAATGTGTTCGTTAGGACAAACAATATGACTATGTGCCCACATTTTCTAAGCATGTGAAGTTATCCCAGTTTTTCATCCCAGAAAAAATTAAAATGTTCATCAGGTAACACTATCTCATCCCATCCCAGTTTTTTTCTATACATATACGAAATCAAATGAAAAAAAATATTACGAAATTTAATTTATTTCATCCCATCCCAGTTTTTTCTGATGTACTAAAAAGTTTAATTATAATATATTTCTGTTCATAATGATTCTTTATATTCTAAGTAGACTACACTAATAAATAAAACTAATTATTATCCCAGCATCAGCCGTTCATTGTAATTTGCACAATCGGCCAGCTTCCAAATGGTCCCATATAAATTTATCATAATTCTAAATATTTTTGAGCCTATCTCCTAAGATCTTAGAGGGCCGGAAATGATTCTTTATGTTTTGAGTTGGCAATAGTATGGGTCAACTCTGATAAATATATCAGCACCAGCCGTTCATTGTAATTTGCACAATCGGCCAGCTTCCAAATGGTCCCATATAAATTTATCATAATTCTAAATATTTTTGAGCCTATCTCCTAAGATCTTAGAGGGCCGGAAATGATTCTTTATGTTTTGAGTTGGCAATAGTATAGGTCAACTCTGATAAATATATCAGCATCAGCCGTTCATTGTAATTTGCACAATCGGCCAGCTTCCAAATGGTCCCATATAAATTTATCATAATTCTAAATATTTTTGAGCCTAACTCCTAAGATCTTAGAGGGCCGGAAATGATTCTTTATGTTTTGAGTTGGCAATAGTATGGGTCAACTCTGATAAATATATCAGCACCAGCCGTTCATTGTAATTTGCACAATCGGCCAGCTTCCAAATGGTCCCATATAAATTTATCATAATTCTAAATATTTTTGAGCCTATCTCCTAAGATCTTAGAGGGCCGGAAATGATTCTTTATGTTTTGAGTTGGCAATAGTATAGGTCAACTCTGATAAATATATCAGCATCAGCCGTTCATTGTAATTTGCACAATCGGCCAGCTTCCAAATGGTCCCATATAAATTTATCATAATTCTAAATATTTTTGAGCCTAACTCCTAAGATCTTAGAGGGCCGGAAATGATTCTTTATGTTTTGAGTTGGCAATAGTATGGGTCAACTCTGATAAATATATCAGCACCAGCCGTTCATTGTAATTTGCACAATCGGCCAGCTTCCAAATGGTCCCATATAAATTTATCATAATTCTAAATATTTTTGAGCCTATCTCCTAAGATCTTAGAGGGCCGGAAATGATTCTTTATGTTTTGAGTTGGCAATAGTATAGGTCAACTCTGATAAATATATCAGCATCAGCCGTTCATTGTAATTTGCACAATCGGCCAGCTTCCAAATGGTCCCATATAAATTTATCATAATTCTAAATATTTTTGAGCCTAACTCCTAAGATCTTAGAGGGCCGGAAATGATTCTTTATGTTTTGAGTTGGCAATAGTATAGGTCAACTCTGATAAATATATCAGCACCAGCCGTTCATTGTAATTTGCACAATCGGCCAGCTTGCAAATGGTCCCATATAAATTTATCATAATTCTAAATATTTTTGAGCCTAACTCCTAAGATCTTAGAGGGCCGGAAATGATTCTTTATGTTTTGAGTTGGCAATAGTATGGGTCAACTCTGATAAATATATCAGCATCAGCCGTTCATTGTAATTTGCACAATCGGCCAGCTTCCAAATGGTTCCATATAAATTTATCATAATTCTAAATATTTTTGAGCCTATCTCCTAAGATCCTAGAGGGCCGGAAATGATTCTTTATGTTTTGAGTTGGCAATAGTATAGGTCAACTCTGATAAATATATGAGCATCAGCCGTTCATTGTAATTTGCACAATCGGCCAGCTTCCAAATGGTCCCATATAAATTTATCATAATTCTAAATATTTTTGAGCCTAACTCCTAAGATCTTAGAGGGCCGGAAATGATTCTTTATGTTTTGAGTTGGCAATAGTATAGGTCAACTCTGATAAATATATCAGCACCAGCCGTTCATTGTAATTTGCACAATCGGCCAGCTTGCAAATGGTCCCATATAAATTTATCATAATTCTAAATATTTTTGAGCCTAACTCCTAAGATCTTAGAGGGCCGGAAATGATTCTTTATGTTTTGAGTTGGCAATAGTATGGGTCAACTCTGATAAATATATCAGCATCAGCCGTTCATTGTAATTTGCACAATCGGCCAGCTTCCAAATGGTTCCATATAAATTTATCATAATTCTAAATATTTTTGAGCCTATCTCCTAAGATCTTAGAGGGCCGGAAATGATTCTTTATGTTTTGAGTTGGCAATAGTATAGGTCAACTCTGATAAATATATGAGCATCAGCCGTTCATTGTAATTTGCACAATCGGCCAGCTTCCAAATGGTCCCATATAAATTTATCATAATTCTAAATATTTTTGAGCCTATCTCCTAAGATCTTAGAGGGCCGGAAATGATTCTTTATGTTTTGAGTTGGCAATAGTATGGGTCAACTCTGATAAATATATCAGCACCAGCCGTTCATTGTAATTTGCACAATCGGCCAGCTTCCAAATGGTCCCATATAAATTTATCATAATTCTAAATATTTTTGAGCCTATCTCCTAAGATCTTAGAGGGCCGGAAATGATTCTTTATGTTTTGAGTTGGCAATAGTATAGGTCAACTCTGATAAATATATCAGCATCAGCCGTTCATTGTAATTTGCACAATCGGCCAGCTTCCAAATGGTCCCATATAAATTTATCATAATTCTAAATATTTTTGAGCCTATCTCCTAAGATCTTAGAGGGCCGGAAATGATTCTTTATGTTTTGAGTTGGCAATAGTATAGGTCAACTCTGATAAATATATCAGCATCAGCCGTTCATTGTAATTTGCACAATCGGCCAGCTTCCAAATGGTCCCATATAAATTTATCATAATTCTAAATATTTTTGAGCCTAACTCCTAAGATCTTAGAGGGCCGGAAATGATTCTTTATGTTTTGAGTTGGCAATAGTATGGGTCAACTCTGATAAATATATCAGCACCAGCCGTTCATTGTAATTTGCACAATCGGCCAGCTTCCAAATGGTCCCATATAAATTTATCATAATTCTAAATATTTTTGAGCCTATCTCCTAAGATCTTAGAGGGCCGGAAATGATTCTTTATGTTTTGAGTTGGCAATAGTATAGGTCAACTCTGATAAATATATCAGCATCAGCCGTTCATTGTAATTTGCACAATCGGCCAGCTTCCAAATGGTCCCATATAAATTTATCATAATTCTAAATATTTTTGAGCCTAACTCCTAAGATCTTAGAGGGCCGGAAATGATTCTTTATGTTTTGAGTTGGCAATAGTATAGGTCAACTCTGATAAATATATCAGCACCAGCCGTTCATTGTAATTTGCACAATCGGCCAGCTTGCAAATGGTCCCATATAAATTTATCATAATTCTAAATATTTTTGAGCCTAACTCCTAAGATCTTAGAGGGCCGGAAATGATTCTTTATGTTTTGAGTTGGCAAT
This sequence comes from Tipula helvola, assembly GCA_963556165.1. Classification (NCBI taxonomy): domain Eukaryota; kingdom Metazoa; phylum Arthropoda; class Insecta; order Diptera; family Tipulidae; genus Tipula; species Tipula helvola. The sequence goes on from OY744481.1 coordinate 211,292,612, forward strand.
AGTATGGGTCAACTCTGATAAATATATCAGCATCAGCCGTTCATTGTAATTTGCACAATCGGCCAGCTTCCAAATGGTTCCATATAAATTTATCATAATTCTAAATATTTTTGAGCCTATCTCCTAAGATCCTAGAGGGCCGGAAATGATTCTTTATGTTTTGAGTTGGCAATAGTATAGGTCAACTCTGATAAATATATCAGCATCAGCCGTTCATTGTAATTTGCACAATCGGCCAGCTAGCAAATGGTCCCATATAAATTTATCATAATTCTAAATATTTTTGAGCCTATCTCCTAAGATCTTAGAGGGCCGGAAATGATTCTTTATGTTTTGAGTTGGCAATAGTATAGGTCAACTCTGATAAATATATCAGCACCAGCCGTTCATTGTAATTTGCACAATCGGCCAGCTTGCAAATGGTCCCATATAAATTTATCATAATTCTAAATATTTTTGAGCCTAACTCCTAAGATCTTAGAGGGCCGGAAATGATTCTTTATGTTTTGAGTTGGCAATAGTATGGGTCAACTCTGATAAATATATCAGCATCAGCCGTTCATTGTAATTTGCACAATCGGCCAGCTTCCAAATGGTTCCATATAAATTTATCATAATTCTAAATATTTTTGAGCCTATCTCCTAAGATCCTAGAGGGCCGGAAATGATTCTTTATGTTTTGAGTTGGCAATAGTATAGGTCAACTCTGATAAATATATGAGCATCAGCCGTTCATTGTAATTTTCACAATCGGCCAGCTTCCAAATGGTCCCATATAAATTTACCATAATTTTAAATATTTTTGAGCCTATCTCCTAAGATCCTAGAGGGCCGGAAATGATTCTTTATGTTTTGAGTTGGCAATAGTATGGGTCAACTCTGATAAATATATCAGCACCAGCCGTTCATTGTAATTTGCACAATCGGCCAGCTTCCAAATGGTCCCATATAAATTTATCATAATTCTAAATATTTTTGAGCCTATCTCCTAAGATCTTAGAGGGCCGGAAATGATTCTTTATGTTTTGAGTTGGCAATAGTATAGGTCAACTCTGATAAATATATCAGCATCAGCCGTTCATTGTAATTTGCACAATCGGCCAGCTTCCAAATGGTCCCATATAAATGTATCATAATTCTAAATATTTTTGAGCCTAACTCCTAAGATCTTAGAGGGCCGGAAATGATTCTTTATGTTTTGAGTTGGCAATAGTATGGGTCAACTCTGATAAATATATCAGCACCAGCCGTTCATTGTAATTTGCACAATCGGCCAGCTTCCAAATGGTCCCATATAAATTTATCATAATTCTAAATATTTTTGAGCCTATCTCCTAAGATCTTAGAGGGCCGGAAATGATTCTTTATGTTTTGAGTTGGCAATAGTATAGGTCAACTCTGATAAATATATCAGCATCAGCCGTTCATTGTAATTTGCACAATCGGCCAGCTTCCAAATGGTCCCATATAAATTTATCATAATTTTAAATATTTTTGAGCCTATCTCCTAAGATCTTAGAGGGCCGGAAATGATTCTTTATGTTTTGAGTTGGCAATAGTATAGGTCAACTCTGATAAATATATCAGCACCAGCCGTTCATTGTAATTTGCACAATCGGCCAGCTTCCAAATGGTCCCATATAAATTTATAATAATTTTAAATATTTTTGAGTCTAACTCCTAAGATCTTAGAGGGCCGGAAATGATTCTTTATGTTTTGAGTTGGCAATAGTATAGGTCAACTCTGATAAATATATCAGCATCAGCCGTTCATTGTAATTTGCACAATCGGCCAGCTAGCAAATGGTCCCATATAAATTTATCATAATTCTAAATATTTTTGAGCCTATCTCCTAAGATCTTAGAGGGACGGAAATGATTCTTTATGTTTTGAGTTGGCAATAGTATAGGTCAACTCTGATAAATATATCAGTACCAGCCGTTCATTGTAATTTGCACAATCGGCCAGCTTGCAAATGGTCCCATATAAATTTATCATAATTCTAAATATTTTTGAGCCTATCTCCTAAGATCTTAGAGGGCCGGAAATGATTCTTTATGTTTTGAGTTGGCAATAGTATAGGTCAACTCTGATAAATATATCAGCATCAGCCGTTCATTGTAATTTGCACAATCGGCCAGCTTGCAAATGGTCCCATATAAATTTATCATAATTCTAAATATTTTTGAGCCTATCTCCTAAGATCTTAGAGGGCCGGAAATGATTCTTTATGTTTTGAGTTGGCAATAGTATAGGTCAACTCTGATAAATATATCAGCACCAGCCGTTCATTGTAATTTGCACATTCGGCCATGAACAATGCAATTTTTAACCACGGAATAGCGATAATTACGAGTAAAAACAGAAAATTTAAAATTTTACGGGAGTAAAAACGAAATCGAAGTTTTTCGATTTCTGTTTTTTGTGATTCTCGTTATTTTTCTGACATACAAACAAGTTTTTTTTAAAACTATCGACCTTGGCTATATTTGGACTTCCTTTAAAACGGTTTATAATTTGTGTATTTTGTAATTTGTGTAACACGTGTTATTTTACTTATTTCGATCTTGGCTTTCTCGTGGACACCCTTTAAAACGGTTTAATATTTTTGTGTTTTTTGTAAAATACGTTGTGTTATTTTACTTATTTCGATCTTGGCTTTCTAGTGAATATTCTTTAAAATATTCTAGTTTATTTGTTTGATAATAAATATTAAAAATGCGGTTCAAACGATTTGTTCTAGGCCAATCGCAAATTGATAAAATACAGCAAATTGTAATGAGAAATATTGCCGATTTGGACAATATAGATTTGTGCCAATTATTCAATCAAAGATTGTTTGCCATTTTATGTCGAGAGATTGACAGTTTGTACAATAATGACGCTTATCGAAGGAAACTGCAAAAAGTTTTTAAGTCGAAGCATTTTATAGAAGCTTTGATGCAAAAAATGTATAGAAAACGATCTGAAACCGATCAAGCTACTATGGACAAGTTACCTGTTGATTGCGATAAGCAGTTTAACGATGGCATATTTGAGCATGAGAAAACTCCCTCAGAAAGATCGCTAATTCTAAGTGAGAATGACGTTTTCAAAACAGTTCAGCCCAAAAGTGCCCGCAAAAAAATACGACAGCAACAACTGATTAAAACGTCCAATATTTATACCGTGGCGATTGGAAAATTGGAAATTTCCGGTGATCATTGGAATGCTGCTAATACACCCAAACAGCATAAGTTAGCCAAAAAACTATGTCCAAGCGTTGTAGCTAACATTTTGACCAAAAAAACTGGTTGTGTGATCAATTGATTATGGCAAAAATTGCTTGAGTATTCGAGCTTATTGTGGCCATAATAACTGCAGAAGTTACAAATTAAAGAATTCTAACCTTGAAAAGGGTATTTTTGAAGTGTTTTCTACTAATGTGGCCATATGTCACGAGATATTAAAAACACGCCAAGTAAGGGGAACTGAAAGAACTATCTTAAAAAGAAAACTTGTGTCAGAGAATTATGCTGAACAAATTTATGAGAAAATGGTCGTTGATGAGGACGAAGACTTTGTAAAACTTACCAAAACTACAAATGTCAAATCCTTAGACGTGCTTCGAAAAATGCGTTCTGAGGCACTTAGAGCCGATGATAATGATTCAAATGATTTGATGGACATCATAGGGGAAATTTTTAAGAATGAGAACCTACTTCAAAAATTTTCTATAAAACCACTTATTTTAATAACTTACGGCAAAATTCAAATAGAAATGTTGAGAATTATGCTTAAAGAAACCGATAACAATTTAGTTGGCTTTATGTTTATAAAATAAATAATTTATATTTTGTATTGTTTTGATGGTTTTATATTTTATATTTTATATTTTATTTAAGTTGTATTTTTTATAATTTTTAATTTTTAAGATTATTCGCTACTGCCTTTTGGCATAGAATAACCTATCTTCATAACCTTGTTTTAATTTGTTTTTTTTTGTGATTTTTATAATTTTGTATATAGTTTTTAAGGTTGTGAGTAATAATAAATAAAAAAAAAAAAAAATAAATAAAAAAGTTGCTTATTTAGATGCTACCGGAGGCTTAGTTAGAAATCCATTGAAAACAGAAGCTTGTATATTTTATTATGCTCTTGTTATTCCAATTAAGGTTCATGACAATGAAAAAAACGATCCGTTTCCTTTAACTGACATGATTAGTTCCAGCCACAATTTGGATTCCATTGGAGGTTGGTTGAGATCCTACCGAATCGAAATTCAAAAACAATTTAAGACTTGGCCTCTTATTAAAACCATTGTGACAGATTTTAATTTCGCACAAATAAATGCAGTCTTAGACGCATTTAATAGAATGGATATCGTCCAGTATTTGAATTTCTGTCACAGCTGTTTAAGATCACTATCTAAAATGAATAACTTGGTTGATGTGCGCCTGTGTGTCTCTCATTTAATGCATTGCATGACTGCAGATGTCAATAAATGTTTTAAAAAATCAATGACAAGCAATACAATTTTAAAAGAAGTTATTGCTTCATTATACTTGATTAATGATTATGCCCTATTAAAACAAGTTTGGGTGGATTTATGTATTATTTTGAAAAGTAAATTCCTTACTGCGTCTGTATACAATGCGTTAGACAAAGTTCTTCTACATGTAACAACGCTTCCTCAGTCAAAATCATTTGAAAATAAAGAACAAATAAACAGTGATAATGATGATACATTTAGCCGGAAATTAACCGAAGCATTATATTTACAGAGTAAGTTTTATCAAGAATTTAATTCTATCACAGATTCTATCACTGTAGAAGACATTCTTGACAAAAATAGTCCTTTTAATTCAAATTTTAGCCCGGAATTTTTGCAATTGTTTTTAAAGAAATATATTACTTATCTACCGTTATGGTCAACGATTTTTAATAAAAACATATTTAGTAACGGGAATGTTGAAAATTATTTTTCCGTGATAAAACGCCGATTGGAGCGGACAATGACCGTTGGGAAACTTCCAGCAAAACCAATACGATTTGTCAAAGAGATTGAAAACCGTAACAATTTTTTAATTAAAAGGAAAACTATTGGGATACCTAAGTATAAACAAAAGGCCGAGATTTTAATTAATGCTACAAATGCTGAAGAAAAAAGTTTTTCAGCTGTTCTGGAAGAGGAAGAAACATGGCGAGGTCAACCCAAAACTTCTAAAGGCTATTTTTCCCAGAATGCAATCAAAAAATTGAATGCATCGGAAGAAAAAGAACGAAAAGGTGCTATTATAGGTTATTTAAGTTCCAAAAATGAACAAACCGAAACTCCCAAGAGATCTAAAAGTGTAAAAAAATTGAAAGTGTTTAAAAATTTAGAAACCGACCATTTTTGTTTTTTGAGGAATGGAAGCCTCAAAAATGATCACTATCACAACACATGCGCATTTGATTCTTTTATGCAATGCATGATAAACACAGATACTACAGAGTTTAAGAATAAAGAGAAACACTTTTCTAATTTGATTGTTGCTTTATTAAATTGGAAAGAAGATTCAGCAAAAGTCCATCGGCATGCCATATTAGCTAAGCTTTATGGTTTGGAATGGGACTGCACGGCAAACATATCCAAAATATCCACACACTTTCTAAACGAAATGAAATATTCCAGCATTCAGACGATAGCAAAATGCGGGTCATGCGACAAAGTTGGAATGGATTATTATAAATACCTACCAATTGACCTTGAAAAACTGGATAGACTCGGCATTCAATTAATACAAGAATGTATTAAAGAACCAGAGATGCTTTATTGTCTTTGTGGCAATGAAAAAACGATAAACGAAGTTTTTTCCAGTTCAATACTTTTTGTATACTGTGAATCAACTATCGAGGCACTCGAGAGCCTGAGTATATCCAAGATCCCAACTGTTTTGACAGCATACAACGAAAATTTTACAATAACCGGATTTGTCAGCTACATTCGAGCATCTGCTCATTATATAGCATATTGTTACCACAATGACAGATGGGAAAAGTACGACGACTTGGCGGAGAATGCATTCAATGTAAAATTTCCAAATACTCATAATGTTACCCCACATTTATTAATATACCGAAAAATTTCTCCACAATCTACAGTAAAAAAACAATAATAACACATTAGGTACTAATAAGCACATATAAATACACCACATCGTTCAGAAACATCATAAACACCGTATAAACAATGAGCAATATAAACATCTATAATCCACCAAATACAGTTGCCCGGCTGGGGTTTAACTTTAGATATACTCGAACGCCAACACTATGAAATAAAATGTGATGAAATTGGGGTTTGACCTATATCATTTTTTTTTTTTTTTTTCGCTGGCGCTACATCCCATAGAGGGATTTGGCCGCTTCATATTGAAGTTTCGTAATCATTTTTTTCTAACGGATAATAAGTAATTAATTCATTGATCCTACATTAACCAGCCGTGATTTTTTCATCACTCGCCGGGAATCGAACCCGGGACCTCCGGGGCTTAAAGCAAGCATGCTAACAACTGTGCCACCGGGGCGGCAACCTATATCATTGCCAACTTAAAATATACAGTCTCGTTTCCGCCCTTAAAATATTTAAAATTATGATAAATTTATATATGGAACCATTTGGAAGCTGGCCGATTGTGCAAATTACAATGAACGGCTGGTGCTGATATATTTATCAGAGTTGACCTATACTATTGCCAACTCAAAACATAAAGAATCATTTCCGGCCCTCTAGGATCTTAGGAGATAGGCTCAAAAATATTTAAAATTATGGTAAATTTATATGGGACCATTTGGAAGCTGGCCGATTGTGCAAATTACAATGAACGGCTGATGCTGATATATTTATCAGAGTTGACCTATACTATTGCCAACTCAAAACATAAAGAATCATTTCCGGCCCTCTAGGATCTTAGGAGATAGGCTCAAAAATATTTAAAATTATGATAAATTTATATGGGACCATTTGGAAGCTGGCCGATTGTGCAAATTACAATGAACGGCTGGTGCTGATATATTTATCAGAGTTGACCCATACTATTGCCAACTCAAAACATAAAGAATCATTTCCGGCCCTCTAAGATCTTAGGAGATAGGCTCAAAAATATTTAGAATTATGATAAATTTATATGGGACCATTTGGAAGCTGGCCGATTGTGCAAATGACAATGAACGGCTTATGCTGATATATTTATCAGAGTTGACCTATACTATTGCCAACTCAAAACATAAAGAATCATTTCCGGCCCTCTAAGATCTTAGGAGATAGGCTCAAAAATATTTAGAATTATGATAAATTTATATGGGACCATTTGGAAGCTGGCCGATTGTGCAAATTACAATGAACGGCTGGTGCTGATATATTTATCAGAGTTGACCCATACTATTGCCAACTCAAAACATAAAGAATCATTTCCGGCCCTCTAAGATCTTAGGAGATAGGCTCAAAAATATTTAAAATTATGGTAAATTTATATGGGACCATTTGGAAGCTGGCCGATTGTGCAAATTACAATGAACGGCTGGTGCTGATATATTTATCAGAGTTGACCTATACTATTGCCAACTCAAAACATAAAGAATCATTTCCGGCCCTCTAAGATCTTAGGAGTTAGGCTCAAAAATATTTAGAATTATGATAAATTTATATGGGACCATTTGGAAGCTGGCCGATTGTGCAAATTACAATGAACGGCTGATGCTGATATATTTATCAGAGTTGACCCATACTATTGCCAACTCAAAACATAAAGAATCATTTCCGGCCCTCTAGGATCTTAGGAGATAGGCTCAAAAATATTTAAAATTATTATAAATTTATATGGGACCATTTGGAAGCTGGCCGATTGTGCAAATTACAATGAACGGCTGATGCTGATATATTTATCAGAGTTGACCCATACTATTGCCAACTCAAAACATAAAGAATCATTTACGGCCCTCTAAGATCTTAGGAGTTAGGCTCAAAAATATTTAGAATTATTATAAATTTATATGGGACCATTTGGAAGCTGGCCGATTGTGCAAATTACAATGAACGGCTGGTGCTGATATATTTATCAGAGTTGACCCATACTATTGCCAACTCAAAACATAAAGAATCATTTCCGGCCCTCTAAGATCTTAGGAGTTAGGCTCAAAAATATTTAGAATTATGATAAATTTATATGGGACCATTTGGAAGCTGGCCGATTGTGCAAATTACAATGAACGGCTGATGCTGATATATTTATCAGAGTTGACCCATACTATTGCCAACTCAAAACATAAAGAATCATTTCCGGCCCTCTAAGATCTTAGGAGTTAGGCTCAAAAATATTTAGAATTATTATAAATTTATATGGGACCATTTGGAAGCTGGCCGATTGTGCAAATTACAATGAACGGCTGATGCTGGGATAATAATTAGTTTTATTTATTAGTGTAGTCTACTTAGAATATAAGGAATCATTATAAACAGAAATATATTATAATTAAACTTTTTAGTACATCAGAAAAAACTGGGATGGGATGAAATAAATTAAATTTCGTAATATTTTTTTTCATTTGATTTCGTATATGTATAGAAAAAAACTGGGATGGGATGAGATAGTGTTACCTGATGAACATTTTAATTTTTTCTGGGATGAAAAACTGGGATAACTTCACATGCTTCATTTTCTTAGAAGTCTGAATGATTGCTTGTCGTGGTTCACCCAATGTCTGCCTACACTTTTTAAGATGAACTTGAACCTGAAAATTGATTTAAACCCATGCAAATTTTTATTCGAAAATTAAAATTTTACTTAGTAGAGTAGGGAAGTTTGTTGTATAATTGTAAAATGTAAATTTTTGGTACTATCGCTTAAAACTATTTGAAATCCGCAGTTTAGAAAGTGTGTAATACTTGCTTTTACGCTTTTGGCTGTTGTAAGGTTTTTTGTCAATTTGTCATAAACTTCATGCTAACACTATGTATACACATCTTTTTGGTACAACTACACTATTTTCTATATTGTGTGACTACATTTTTGAAATCTGTTCATTTGTGTAGCTACATTTCTGAATTATGTGGAAAACTTCACACGGGTGTAACGCACTTGGTAGCACGTTCACCAAATCTCTGATGATAAATACATTCATCTCTTCGTTGACTTTTATCACGCGGTTGCGCTGAGCGGTTTCTGCTGTGTAATTGATCTCTACCTGGACTGCGGGATCTGTAGTGAGTACTATTACTGCGGAAACCTCACTTAACATAGAAGCTTTGAAATTTCCTAAAATATCCCTAAGTTGTGATTGTATATCCGGGCTAGGCACGTTAGTTTTATCTAATGCCGTTGATATTGCCTGGATTTGTGATTGGATCATGGTTTCCATTAATGCATCCGCCCGTTCTGTCAGTGTAGTTAATGCTAAATCCCTTTCAAACGGTGTTGGTACCATTTGTACTTGTGGTTGTAATATCTGCATCAATATTTGTCTAATCGGATCATCACCGAATGTAGCTCTAGCATTCATTTTGAATTGTTCTAATAATTGGGATGGTTTTTTCTCCCCTAACGATAAACCATGCAGCACGTTGTGTAAACGGGTTTTTTCCGACTCACCTAATTCTCGAATAACTTCCTGCTTAAATGTGGTATAAGGTTGATTTTCTTTCTGCCTAGTTATTAGACCTACGAACTGGTTATGTAGACGCGAATCCAATGCACTGACAGCATGTGAATACTTTGTTTTTTCTTCTGTGATGTTTGCTATACTAAATTGTATCTCCAAAATGTTGAACCAAACTTCTGGATTCTTGCTGAATAGAGGTTGAGGTAGTTTAAATGCGATATGATGACTTTCCTTGTTGAGCGATATTTTTGGTTAACTGAATAGTGTTACTTTCCACATCACTTTGACATACTGAAGAAGTTGAATTTGAAGCTTTAGCTGCTAATATTTTGCTTACTGATTCTTGTATCAGCTTTTGTAATTGATTATTAGTAAGAGTAAATGTGCCTTCATTAGCATTAACCTCTGACTTGTTTTTGTTCCGAGGAGTATTGTCAATTACTGACTCTTCCTCTTTATCTGACATTGTACTAGTACGTTAAATTGTACTGTCACAAAAGCGACAAAAAAAAAAATAACAATGTCGCAAAAAAAATGTAAATAATGTAAATAACGGCTAACAGAACTGAACTGATTTCGGCTAACAGAACGAGATTTCGAGAGCGTAATATTGTGACGATTTCTCGAGATTCTCGAGACAAGATTTCTCGAGCAGAAATTCTAATTGTTGTAAAATACAAACTCAATCTCTCATATCTCTTTCTAAATTATGTCGCAATTATATTGTACATTAGAACACCTAGAAAATATTATGAACATGATTTACTTGTTTTCAATTACCGTTGCCATAAAATGTATTCCCAAATATTTTTAAAGTACTGTACTCGTTCATGAATCTGACTGAATATTTCAGAATTAAAATAAAATTTACTATTCGATTTACGTTTTTCAGTTTAAGTTGCCCAAACACAACATACATCGGGGTTTTCCTGTACTCAAATTATGCATACATATCGTCGGTTTGCGTACTTTGCGAGAATAGTGACACATCTCAAAAATGGCCAATTTTGAGATAATAGGAAAAAAAATCCTTTAAATGTAACAATCTTTTATCTGGCATAGTGTCACTTCTAAACTACCCATAGTTTTCAATAGATGTGACGTTGAATTTTATGAATTCAACTATTTTATACCAAAAAAAAAAAAAAATCCAATCGATTTCCTCAAAAATTTGATATTTTCGAGATGTGTCACTATTCTCGCAAACCGATGATATGTACGTAGTCATATCGCCAATTCGTTCAACAACGGTATAACATTCTATGCCGTACGTCTCTTATTTTTAAGGGAAAGGTGACTATTGAAATGGTGCATTTACGATATATGAGCCGCATTTATTGACGCATGGCGATCCGGATCAGATCAAAATTTACATTGAATACAACAAACTGAACTTCTTGGAGTTCTTATATGATATATCTGATCAGCATATACGATTCCCAACTACAGATAGTGAGAAGGCTGAGAAATCCACAGCATTTGCAGAGGTAATACAATCGAAATATTAAATTGCTTTTCAGATAAGTTATATGATTAATTTTGTATTTGTCTAATTCCAGCTAGCCGGTTTTCCTAATGTAATAGGCTCTATAGATGGCTGTTACATATACATCCGCAAGCCTGTGAATCAGGTACGTTCAACATATGTGAATCGTCATGGCTTAATTTCAATTACACTGCAAGGAATTTGTGTTGCCAAAAAGAAATTCCTTGATGTATTTATTGGATCGCCAAGTAAAATACACGATTCTAGGATATATAAACTGTCATTTATATCGGAGCAAATTCCAGCTGTTTGCGGAAAACAGTACCATATTCTGGGGGACGCAGCTTACCCTTTGGGGGAGTTTTTATTAACCGCTTACAAAGATTATGGGAATTTAACCCCCAAGAAAAATCTTTATAACAAAAAGCATGCCCAGACTAGGGTAAAAATTGAAAATACGTTTGGGTTGCTTAAATAAAGATTTAGGCAGCTCATTCGTCTCGATTTTTTCTCTGTGGAACGAATGTGCAAGTTCGTAATGGGATGCTGCGTTCTACACAATTTGTGTATTGATAATGGAGATTTATGGGATGAAAGTGAGCCTGAACTGCAAGAAGAAATTGCTGCTGAAGCCGCCTTGCCAGACACCAGAAACACCGAACGAACTGGAGAAAATATAGAAGTGATTTCTGAATCTGTTTTAAAACATTTAGGGGAAATCAAGCGGAGCATAATTACAGAGTCATTTTAGTAAAAACAAATAAAGTTCTATTTAATTTCATTTATTTTTAATTCAAAATTCAAAAAAAAAAAAGTTTATGTATAAAAAGTCTAATTAAAAATTTTAATATTATAAAAAAAAATTATAAATTTTGTTTTTTTATTATTATTCGTCTAATTTTTACATTTTCTCCTCGTGCCGTTTTGCCCGATTTGCCTCCTTTTCGCGAAGAAGCTTCTCTATGGTCTCGAACCGCTGCTGTTTTAAAGCGAAGTATTTGTCTGCAATAATTTCTTGGCTTGTTTCTTTTCGTTTTCGGAATGTGGTTGGTGATGAATGATGATGTATCCGATTCCGATGAAATTTCTGCTGGTACTGTTGTTAAACTAACCGATGCGAAGCTTGTGATGATGTTGACGGTAAACTGACAGGTTGTGATGGTGGTGCTACAATTGATGCTATTGATGATGTCGTTGATGATGCTAACATTGATGACCCAGGCTTTTTGTTTGAAAATCGCTTTGCTGACAACACATAGTCCGGTATTATTGAATCGTCCATACTGATGATCCGGCTCACTTCCTCCTCTAAGCCCGACTCTATGCGTGTCTCTCCGCTTGTACTGTTTTGATCGACACATTTTTTCGTCCGTTTCATGACGACGCGATACCGAGTTTGGACCTGAAGATAGGTACATGACATCCCGAATTCTTTATTTAATTCGTCCGCTACGAACTGCCACATACATTTTTTATTTCTAAACTTTTTTAACGGTCCAATTTTGGTGAAGCAATCGGCATGTACTGTTAATAAAAATTTCGTTTGCCCTTCCGTCCACTTAATGGGCAAAACATTTTTGGAAATAAACAAATCGATAAATTTTGCATGGACACCTTTCTGTGTACTCTCCGAAACGTTTCGTTCTCTAGCCTTCATACAATCATTCGTGCAGGATAGCCCGTTTAGAGGGATCCTCGTTCATACAACCAGTCATATGGAGCGCCCAAGCCAATGGGATCCATTTCACTCAAGACAGAGAGCCCGTTTATAGGGAACCTCTGCACCATATAAAAGAGAAACGAAACGTGTGGTTTCCAGTAGTCAGTTAGTTGACAGTTTCGTTGCCCCTTCTTTCCTAACAAATAATAATTTAAAACGTCCTTGTTCCATGTGAAATTAATCGATTTGTTAATTTTCAAAAATGTTTTGCATGAGCCCTCCGGCTCATATCAGAGAGAGATTTAAATACCTCAGTGTACTTCCTTTTCAATCTATTTAGTCACTAGATGAGCCAATCTATGAGATTCGTGCTATTTGGTATAACAGAGAACAACGTCCTTGTTACAAACGAAATTCGTCGATTACACGATTTGTTAATTTCCGAATTTTTTTTTCAAGAGCCCTGCGGCGCATATTAAAATGGCACTGAGTGCATGAAAATTTATTGTTTTATATAAAACAAGACCATAGGGTTTATTTTGGTAGACGAGGTGTCTCCCATTGTCTATTGAGGCGTTTAATATAGGCTTGATAATAACCTACTCCTAACTGTGTAGTTGGTTTTAAAAAATTAACCAGCGTGTTTAAAGTTAATTTTTGATTACTGAGAGAAATAGTAGATCGAATTTCTTTAATTTGAGTCTTGTAAAATACACTAGGGTCATGATGTTGAACATCTGCCATATCTATTCCATAGTTTGAGGTTAATAATTCTACTTTGGGGTTTTGACTCACATTGAAATTTCTTTTGCATTCAAGGTTAATTAAATTCTAAATGTTTTTCAATGATGCCTGATTCATATCGAAAATATTTTTAAATGGTAAGTAAAACATTGGCTTTGTTTGCGGTGGTGGTTGGCCGTTTTGACATTGGCTCACTTCAGTAAGTGGCGAAGGTATTAATTGTTCTTGCAGGTAGCATATGTTACAGTTAGCCGATAGAGTTATGTTGGTATCAGTTATCACCATTCTTTTGATTTTTCAAATATATCTAATAACAGATCAATCACTTCGTTATTTAAGAAGATAATCGCTGTTTTCATTAAATTTGCCCAACGCTGATATAAATTTAAAAAAGTTATTACTCAACGAAGAAAACAATGTTTTAAATTATTATGAACTAAGTATAGTCATAGAAATATTTGCGCTGTTCAATCAAGTGTGCAGGTATTATAAATAATGAAAGATTTGTTATTTTTATCGGTGTAAGTATAACAATTTACTAATATAAATGTTGATTATTCTGAAATTCTTCGTAGTTGATTACATTTGGAATTGAACTTTTTTCCGTTTTGGCGAATTTTGGCCAGTAACGCCAGCGAGTTAGAATTTTTTGTTATTGCAACCTTCCTCGCTGCTTAAATGTTCAGAATTTACGTTGTTCTCGATTTAATTAAAAATTACAACAAATTGCCAAATTTCATTAGCATTTTGCACGAAATATTGAAGATTGGAGCATCGCAGATTCCACCTAGTAGACAATTTTTCAATTGAGTTAGCTGATAATTTAACGCTCGAAATTGTTGTAAACAATACTAATTTTGAACGGTAAACCCAATTTTTACTTACCAGATTGCTAATAATTGCAAATAATTCCAATTTTAGATTATAAAAACAATTTTTAATTACCGGATTGCTAAATTTTCTTTCGTCGCATTTGTTACAAGTGTCAATTTGTCGGTAGCATCATTTTAATTGTTTCCTCGATAGGCGCTTTGTCTACTTTTACAATCGTCAATAGATTACGTCAAACTGTCTAGAACATACTACTTTCGTGTACGGTTCCATCTGTTATAAAATAAGATCTTCCAGATGATGCCACTAGTTGTCACTATTAATATAATAGAAAACAGTCTTGAAACTAGATGTCACTACTACTGATAATTTTTCTTAAAATAATGCTGCCAAATTATTTTATAAAGGTGTTTTTTTTACTATGTGAGTGTCTTTTACGATTTAATAAATTATTAATAATCGTAGTAAAATCTGAAAAAGAAAGGTATGGTACGTAATAATATATGATCCAAAATTATACCACTGGTGTCGTTTAGCGCTGCTATCTTTTGGAAAACGTGATGTACAATCGTTCAACTTTAGTAGTGACAACTACAGGCAAATGTACTTACCATTATACTAATATTATACGCTCGAGCTCCCCTCTTTCGGAAAACATGATCATACTTGTTTAGTAAAAATTTTAATTTGATTTTTCGTATTTCCAATTGAGAAACAAATTTATATTATGTCACGTCTTATTTGAAAAAGGGCTGGAATTAACGATAAGCGGCCAATTAGCAGCGATGATAAGCCATGCAAATTCTATGCTTAATTATTTATAATTTATACTTACCGGAAAAAAACAATCAGGATGCTTTGGAGATTTTTTTTCGACATTAAGAGGCAAATGCGGCTTTAATTGTATGCTGCTGAGCTACCAAACCAGGATACATTTTGCCAACGTTTTCGTTGCGAAAGTTTTGTTTAATTCAATATACTCCAACTGTTTACTTGATGACGATTTAAATTTAAGTTAAATTGTAGGGTGAAAATAAAAACAGCATTAAATCTACTTCCTAACGCCACAACGGAATTAACTCAATTGTTTTGTATGCGCAAAAATTGATTGCCAGAAATGCATTGGAACGTTATTGAAACCAGGCACAGTATTTAATGCGAATGATTTAGCTCTTCATGAAAATTTCTTCAAGAAAGATATTTCCAGCTTACAATCTCTAAAAGCGCCAATGGATGAGTGGTTCGTAATAGCTACATTTTTGGTTCAAATATTTGAGAATAATTTAAATAAAAAGTCATATTAACAATATATTGGAAGAAATGACCAAATTTCGTTTGTTCAAACTACACTGCATCAAAAAATTGCCCGTAGAGCACAGGAAACATAGATAAAAAAAATAATTACAAATCAAACAAAAAATTAATTTTTTATTTTTTTAAACTCAAATTACATTTAACAACCTGAAAATAATAATAATCATCATATAAATTAATTTACTTTCACTTTTGATTTGATTTACTATTTAAACAGCCCAAAATGAAGTCAAATAATTGTCCGTACACACAAAGAAGTTGGTCTAATATTTGGTGTTGTAATCTATTTAGGTGTAACCTATTTTGTTATACACTTAGCAACCGTTTTTCATTGAGAAAGCCAACTTCCGAGGTATTTCGAGGCTATTTTCGGCCCATTGCTCGGCAATGACCCGTTTTTTGTTGTTCCGTACTGCTAATTTGATCTGCACTGATATTTTGCTCCAAATAGTGCCGTAAATTATCAATGCGGTTGCGATCTGGTGGATGGGTACCATTCCTTGATCTGTCTTCGGGTCATCGTCATGTGCGAAGCGAAAACCTTATCCATGTCCCATTTTCTCAGCACTGGTGAACAAATTGTCCTTCAAAATATCCAAATAACCAAACCGGTTCATTATGATTTCTACGAAGGTCAAATGTCCTTCACCTCTGAGCTAAAAGCTCACTAAGCCATTATACTTTCACCATCATGTTTTAATCAAGTTCAGTGTTTTGTTTCTGCCACACCATAATTTGCCTATCTGAAACCAAAATATTAAATTTACTATCATCCGAGGGAATAACATTTTCACAAAACTCTTGGGACTCACTCACATATCCCAATGCATATTTCAAGCGCTTACATCCACAATACTCTTGTTTATGCAAAATATTGCGTATTGTCTGAAGTTTTATCGCTACTTTTTCGCGTTGATAAACTTTGGCAGCAATCGTTGGAGCACTAAGCTTTCGATTCTGTTTTAATTCCATTAGACGTATTTGACGTTGGTTTAGCTTTCGGTTGCGACCACGCCCAGGAACCATCTCTAGGGATTTGATTTTTTGAAAATTCTGGATGACGTATTGAATCGAAGATCGCGGGCGATTAGTTATTTTGGAAATTTCCGATAAACTTTTAGCTTCACTCTCCAATTTAATGATCAATTTTTTTTTATCTACACTAATTTTGGAAGGAGAATAACACATTTTTAATTAATTGAACAATTTTGTAATTTACCTTTAGTAAAATAGGAGTACCACTAATAATAAATTGTTAATTTCTAGTGTTAATTTTGATTTATTTATTAGTATTAAATATTTTAAATATTTATTATTGGATTTTAAGTTTCAGAATGGTGAAACCGATCGCGGCTTTTTATTTATTTTTTATTCATTATTTATTTATTATATTACATTATTTCATTATTTAGTATGGCAACTTTAAGCTATTATTACTTAATATGTTCCAGAATAATTTAAGCAACTAATTATTTAATGTTGATTTTGGTGATATTTCTGGAATTAGCTAATTAATTTATCATAGTATATGGTGCAAATAAAAATATACTAATTGATTGATTGATTGATTGATACGGATGTACGACCAAGCCTCAGCAAGATTCCCGGATACGCCGGATCCACCGTACACCCTTTACATAAAACAAAACCGAGGGATAGGAAAGGAATGTTAGTATTAGAGACTCGACCCGGTTTCAGCCACCTATGCAGTCGATAGTTAGTAAACTTGTTAGTAATAAATATATTAAATTAGTTAGCACAGGACATCACAATTTCTAAACTACTAGTTTTAGCTTCTTGTTGATCTTGTAGAGATGTGTCAAAATATGACCTCATTCTGAAAGTCAGGGTTAAATTAAATATTTAATAAACATGATTAATTCTGGAACTGTGTAATATTCTGAAATAAATTACGTTATTTTCAGCAAACAAGGGTGAAACTCCATTAACTATTTAAAATTTGCTTTAAATTAATTATTTATCGCTAACTACTATTGTAAAATAAACTAAAAATTATTTGAACTCTGAATCCTTAATTTTTTAAGTTGCTGAATCAGATTATTTTAATAGATATAATTAGTATCCGCTGCCTGACATTTGAATGCCTAAAGTTTCTGGTAATCTGCTTTGGGTTTCTCCACAAATTCCTGAAAGTCAAGATCGAAATTAGTTAATTATCACTAACTACTACTTATTAAAAAAACTAGAAATTATTACATCTCTGAAATACTCGTGGTCTAGTTGTTAAAATTGTTATAGCATAAGTTAATAATTAAATTCATCATCATGATCATGGTCAATTATATCCCTAAAAATTTAAATCTAAATAAAATTAATCAGTTATTTGCTATTTCTATGTAGGTGATTATCATTAAGTCAAACTACATTCAAAACCTATAGAAAGCAGCTCCAATATAACCTAGTATAGTAAATCCGAACAGTATCATTCACCCACTCAAAAGCTCCCCGCTACATCAGACTCAATTTCAACTCAAAAATACAGTCGTTACTCTTCCACCAAAACTACAGAACTACAGAAGTTCACCCCGTGATGAAAGTGTAACAAAAATGTGATAAAACGAAATAAAACAAAACAACTTAGATAAGGATAAAGATGACACAAGCCATACTTTTGCTGCAGTCATTTTATGACTTAACCACAACTACTTCCATATACTTCATCATCAAAACTCTAAACCATCATGCTGCAAAAACCAAAACATTATGTCTGTATGGCCGACTTACTTTGGTAACTGGAGCATCACTTGGTGCAAATAAAAATATACTAATGTTAATTTATCATAGTATATTGTGCAAATAAAAATATACTAATGTTGATTTATACCCAAATTATTTAATTTAATTTAATCTAGTATAGATAATTTACACTTTTGGGATCAATTGACCCCAATCGACTTTCAAATTTAAAAAAATACGTGTCTTTTTATTTAACCTTTAAACGGCTGAATAGGTACAATTGTAACTTTTGCTTTTTAAATTTGCGAGAACTTTTTTTTTATGAAGCGCCGGGGGCCAGAACTCCGTGACATCTCTACGTTTTTGGAATAGATTATTTTAACATAATTTTCATAAAAAAAAAATTCTCGTTTTCCCAGTGAAAATGGCTCAAGTGGTTTTTACAGCATATTTCGGCTGGATAGGTACAATTGTACCTCCATGTAATTTATATGAAAATACTGCGAATAGAGATAAAATAAAAAGTGTTTTTCAATAATAATTTCATTTTTTATTTATTATTCATAAGGAAAAATGCATTGTTCTGTGGAAGGTGAGTTTTAGGCTGCTTGGTTGCAGTAAATACATGTAATCTTATTGGGTATACTGTGTTCATCACATGTGAGTTTTGCATAATAAACGCATATTTTTCTCGTTTTTCGTTGTTTTTGGTTTAATTCTCGGCAGATATAGCAACTACCACAAATAGGGCTGGATCCTCCATGAAGCTTTTGGCTGCTAGTTGGATTTTCTATAACTGTTAGGCGTCGGTGAAGGACCATTTCAATCGCTGATTTTACGTAATGATTCTTCGTCATTTGTTGATTTTTGCTGCGCGATTCAACTGCAGGCAAGCATAGTTCATGTGCTAGATCCTTTAAAAATTTTCGTCGGTGATCATTCGCTCGAAATCTTGGACTATGTTCCCGATGGATATGCAGCTCGATGTGGCCATGTTGTAAAAAATCGCTAAAGCCATCGTTTTGTTTTCCGTTTCACTGTGCATTCACTCAGCATCTTGTCCATCGTGTCAACCCCGCCTTTAGTTTTATTATAAAATTTAATGTTTTCCGTTTTCCATTGTGAGTCTCGTGAATCTCACTTGTTCTATGCATCGATGACAGAAGAATCACTCATTTGTTCTTCTTTGGAACATCTAAGCACACTCTTGCATCTTTGTTGAATGCAAAATTAGTCCAACCACATACTCTTTGTGTCGCAGGCTGGATATTAGCAGGTAATAATGTTTGTTTCTTCGAACCGTTCCTACTAATGTCATACTCCATGAGCTCAATGTTTTAGCCAACTGCACACTTGTAAAAAAGTTATCGGTGGTGTTCTTCCTTCCAGATCCTTTGTATAATGCAACCAAATCCAAAACAGTACGCTCACCAACAATTGTTTGACGAGGACAATCGGGTAGCTTTCCAGTGTAGAGCTGCCCTTGCAGAGGGTAAGCGTTAGCTGAGTCACAAGCCCAGAAAATGTTTATCCCTTACTTAGCCGGTTTGGATGGAATGTACTGCGTAAATCTCATGTGTCCCCTGAAATGGAACAACTGCTCATCTATAGTTATAGATTCGAATGGGGTGTAACCGTTTTCGAGTGTAACATGACTGAAGGTCATGGGTATGAGAATTCAGCCAGTTAACAGAATTTAATCATTAGATGTTTAGCGCGGTCATTGATTGTCGGCTAGAACTCAGCGGTTTGGGGTAGGTGATTGCTAAACATCTAAATGATCCTTGATAGACCGCAGGAGGGTAGGGAAAATTATTACAAAAGGAAAAAAAAACGGTTGATAAACTAAAGACCACCAACTGTAAACAATTCACCATAAATGTTGACCATACTTACCTTGATCTCATCCCGACATACGTGCAATTATCAATGCATCTTCAACACGATTCACTAATCACTAAACAAAACACTATCCAAAACGCGAACATGAACAAAGCGAATAATACACCCAAAAGTAGAGAGAAGAAAAAAATAATAATAATAAGTAAAATCTATAAAACTGAATTTTTCTCCATTTTTACAAAAACAATTTTATTGTAACCAAGAAAAGTATGCAAGAAAACCTAGAATACTACCCTTCACCGATAAGGAAGAAAAAAAAAAAAATAATAATAATAATAATATGAAATAAAAATAAATTTAACTAATTTAATTTATATAATAAAAAAAATAAAAATGTGAAAATAGGATATATATATATAAAAAAAAAAATAAACTTAACTAATTTTTCCCTTCGCGCGTTGCGGATCCGATGCGTGGAGACGATGTGACCACCATGGTGTTGACTTAACCGGGATTTTTATGAATTTTTATTATTTGTGATGTTATGAATGAATTACGTGTAAATGTTATCGTAGGTTAGGGTTGTATTATTATATTATTGTTCGTTATGTTTATAAATTTGAATTAAAAAAAAAAATAACACGAAATGTCTTTATCACTAAACTGTTTTATTTTCTATGTTTTAATTATTACTAGTTTTCCTATTTTATAGAATATTTATCTTAAAAACTATGGTTATCCAAAAAAAACAAAATTGAAATTTTATTATTCACTTTTGGCTCTAATATATGGCTCGGCCATTTTTACACAATATGTCCGCTTAAAATTATGGCCAAACGTTAATCACTTATAATTAGAATTTATTGTTGTGCAATATATGTATTTTATTAAGTTCTATACTTATTATTATTCTTAATCTTATTATTATGTTTATTTATTAATATTATACTATAATTCAACTTATTATTAGTTATTTGATTAAATATTTTAGTACCACTCAATGTATTTAATATTAGCACTACGGTCGTTAAATATAAGTATTTTGTTTAAATCAACACTACTGTTTTTATTATTATTAAAGTTTTAAAAACTATTTATTTATTTATGTTATTCTATACTTTACTTAGTTTTTTTTTTTTTTTAGTTACATATTTAAATATTTTCGGACCACTTATCATTTACGATTTTTTTAATTTATCTTTACGTGACCATCATTTATACTTTACTGTCCGCTTCTTTTTCGTTTTTTTTTTTTTCATATCCGGCCTCTTCATCAATCTCCATCCCCACCATTCCCATAATTTCCCAATAATTTGTTTTCTTATTTTAATTCTATTGTTACCATAAATGTAATATTAAAATACAGGGAACAAGTAGAATATATTGGAGGTGACCAAATTTAAAACAGAGAAGAATTCAGTGATAACGTGTATGGAACGCGATAATTTCGTTACACGAGGTTTTTATTCATCATCGACCAAATATTTCTAATTGAAGCAGCTTTGTCAGTTTTAAGACGTTCACTTCTTTTATTTTGATTGTCGAATCTAATAAATCAAAGCAATAATTTAAATTTTTCACGACGCATAGCTGCTCTATTGAGTGGTAAGGAATTTAATGCCCACATTTCGTCAATATTCTCCTTATTGTTTCTGTGAACACCAGCGACAATCAATATTCCCAAAAATGTGTATGTGTCTTGATCGTTAAATGGTATAAATTCTTTGGTTGATGGCCGCTTCGAAACGTCAGGGAACTTTTTTTTTTATTGATTGTTATATTCCTCCACCACTCGTTTTCCTTTCCTATTGGTTTCTCGCAAAATAATGTCACACAATTTCGCAAGACAAAATCGATTTCAGGGTATCTTTCGCCGTATATAATTTGCTGAAATTTGCAGCGCCACCTTTTCGTCGTAGAATATTACGTGACAGTGTTTGTGCACAGGGTAACGGAGCGGTGTGCCATGTAGTTCAATTCTTTGCAACAATAATTTCATTTTCTTCCACAAATGATTGTTCAATTTCAAGACTTTCGTCAGAGTCAAATGGTTCGACCATTTCTATAACAAATTCCTGTTCATTATCCGATTCCTCGTTGTCTACAATCTTGGAGTTCTGGAATATATTCATCTTCGTCTGATGCATTGTATGGTTCTTCTCCAACTTCAGAACTATCAGACTATTCTAATAAATTTCGCAGTACAGCAGACGTAAGCCCATAATATACAAATAACAATAATTTTTATTTAATTTTTTACAAAACTATAAACAAAATATTTGTTATATCTTTGATTCTGTCTTCTTCGCGAAGACTCGCTATTTGATCCAGCATTACTATTGGTAATATAAAAATCCATGTATATTTTTCTTTTAGACTTTACAAAACAAAATTGCGCTTACTACTGATGAATATCCTAGTTGTAATATTATTTTACTAATAACCGTTACAATATACAAAAATTTATTTTTTTCTATACTTAATCATAAGCCGGAGTCAGAAATCTGATACACTCAGAAACAATCAAAACAATATGAATATGAAGGATTAACTAATTGCACTGCCACTGTCTACAGCAGTACCGTTATGTTATTTTATATGCGCATTTACTTTTAACATAATAAATTTGTATGTAAACATAATAAAATATCATATTTTTATATTTTATGCAATTTTATGCAACATTAAAATACAAGTTATTATCATTTCCCATATAAATTATATAAAGGTACAATTGTACCTATTCAGCCGATATATGTTGTATTTTTCTTCAGCCGGATAAAGGTTAAATAGCGCTTGCCTTTTAGGATAGCCTCAATAAATATCTTATACATGCAATATAATGAAAAGAGGGCCCAATTTACTTGTAAATTTGCTAGTTTTTATTTACTTTCCCTATGAACTATATGAAGAAGTCCGTGGGTTCAGATTGACACCTTATACACATGTAGCGTTTTTAATTTAGATGCCGATTGAATTTAATTTATTTAAGGGTGTCAAAGAGCTGATTTTCAATAAAGAATTAATGGTGAAGTAAATTAGGTTTTGGTTTTCACTGAATTGAATGAAATTAAACTTATGTTTATGAAATTTTATATTGTGGCTCATCTCAGACGACTCAACTTGTATACAAAAGTTGAAAGGTCTTATACTTTACTTGAAATTTGTCAAGTAAAATTAACTTGAATTCAACCAAAATAATACGTTCATATTGGTTAAGTAGGTTCGAATAACTTGAATTCAAGTAACTTGACTAATGAGAACGAGGCTTTATAATCGCGTTTTGAATAGGACACATTGCAGTTTAGCATTGGCGTAACTCGACTAAAAATGTTTTATGTTTACGGTTTTTTTTTTAAAATAAAAAATTGTTATTTCAATTGTTAATACAATTTTTTTAATTAAAAATGAGCACAATAAACAAAAAATTCTTCCAAACTGATTGAAAATACCTATTAAATAAAATTAAGATTTTAAATAAAAATTAATATTTTCAGAAAAAACGAAAATGATACTATAGAATGATATGAAATAATTTAAACCACCTTAAAGCCACCCTACAATAGGTGTATATCCTAAGCATCATATATGTACGTTTAACCGAGACGCTTTAGCATTGTTTGGTAGCAGTATAAACAATAAAATCAAAACACTTGAAAACTTTCAGGCACAAATTAAACCAATTTATTTGTTTCTAAAATGTTACACTATTCTATACATTTGTTCTTATGATTTTGTCTTTTATATCCGGCTCGAAGGACCAATTCAATATGTGCAACACGCGAACCAATCAATTCACCCAATTTATTTTTGTGGACTGTATTTTATTTCTTATCGCTGATTTTTATTAAATAAAAGGCTTGATTTGTATTGTACTTGACAAAACTTATTTTTATTAAATATACAAACAGTTCAAATCACAACTCGAGCCGGAATATAAAATTTTTGTATTTAAAGCTCTCGATTAATTATGTAATTGTTCGTGGTTGACATAAAGACACAGAATCCAGAAAAAACGTTTACGTTTTCTTCTATTGCAATTGAAACATCACTATTGCTTAACTCTTCTCTTTTTTTTATATTTATCTCTGTTTGGTTTTCGATATTATTATAAATTTCTCGATATGTCTCGAAACTAAATGTGATGTAAAAATTGTACTAGATTAGATTTTGTGCGTCAACATGACAGATACATATTTTTAGCAAATAAATAGTAACCTCAATTTTCTCTTACAACATAAATTTACAATAAATAAAGTACAGTATTATTTAGATTATAAAATAATTACAAGAATTGTGGCAATACATTTAATTTTTAATGGATACTATCAACAAATAGTTACTATAAGTTAAGTACAAATTACATTAATTATTAATATTTAGAATGGTTCATCAATTTGTTTTTGTTTGCTTTTAGATGCAGGTCGACATCGGGTTGTGAATTCCTTATCCGACTTTTGCATTGCTGAATTATTAGAGACGTGAAACTGACAAAATCATAAGAACAAATGTATAGAATAGTGTAACATTTTAGAAACAAATAAATTGGTTTAATTTGTGCCTGAAAGTTTTCAAGTGTTTTGATTTTATTGTTTATACTGCTACCAAACAAGCATTATTTGTGATACTAATCTCATTTAATATACGCCTGTGTATCATATGTGATGCACAGGACAGTCAAAGGGTTACAAATTAAAGTGAAATGTTTTTTACGCTTGTGATTCTGTTTACAGGCTATCATTTTGAAAGTGATATCCCTATGAATTTAGCGAATGATGTAAAAGCTAAGTCTCGTTTTATGAATGAGATGTTAGTTTGCACGTTATCACATCGTCCCTCTAGTAATGAAACAGCGTATAAGAAAAATAGTAGTTTTAAAATAATTCGAATTTAAATGTTTTTTGAAAAAACTTTTTAAAATAAAATTTTTTATTTCATAGAAAATTAAATTTGCTATAAAATAAAAGATTATATTTCCAAAAGTTTTTTCAATAAACATTTAAATGCGAATTATTTTAAAACTAAAATTTTTCTTATACGCTGTTTCATTACTAGAGGGACGACCAGTGCTGTCGCTCTCCAATTTTTGAGAGGAGTATTTTCAAAAAAAGGTAGTACGATGATTGTATTGATATTTCGATTATAATTTATAAAAACTTTCATTTGGTGTACATTTTGTAGATAAAAATAATAATATAAGTAATTGAAAAATATAAGAAACAGTTGTTTTTCTAGTAGCTTCTAATTTATCGAATTAAAGACTAAATGTAAAAAATTCGACTTGTTTAAATTGTAATTTTTCGTTGAAAAATGAATCTAGAAAAATTATGTTTTTTCAGTTCTAAGTAAATCAAATTGAATTAAAAAAATTAATGTAGATTTCTAGAAAATCTATTTTGACGCATCGAGCCGATAAGAAAATCGACCGATATTGGTAATTGTATTTGTAAGCCATACGTTGGTATACCAGAGTACAAAACTTCATAGGATAAATTTAAAAAGAAATTATTGAATGATTGATTTATGATAATTTTTAATTAAATTATCTGATGGTGTCCAGTGTGAAGCTTTACCGCCTTGCAACATTTCCTTTGTAACCATTATGGCATTTACAGTGGTAATGTGAAGGGCATTTCGTTGTTTGTTTTTGATTAAATTTAGTTGGGAAAAACTCATTCCGCAGTGGCACTGCTATGTGGAAAGCTTAATAATGCACTAATGAATTTTTCAATTGATGGAAACATTTTTTCTTTTAACCCGTTTTTAAGGTCAAAAACTGAAAACCAAAATTCATGTAAATCAAAATTTTTGTTAATATCTGAACCTGAATAATTTAATAAAATTCGCCATTCTTCGTCTAATTCTTCAAGATCATTCATTGGTGTAATATTCGGAAAACGTTTATATAGTGGTATTATGATTTTTCCAAGACTTTTTGGATCTAGCCCTTTTAACGCTATTAAAGTGGGATCATCAAAGTTGATTGTTTTGAAAATTTGATTGCATAACTCTACATAATAAGAACGGCAAATCGATTTTACTACATTTACTTCTTCATCTTTTAGTATTCCAGATTCTATTAACAATTCCGCTTTTCCGCCTAAATATAAACTTGCATTATTCAAAAAAAAAAGGTCATCCCTATAAAAATTGATTTCATTTATGTTCGAACCAATGTATTCTGATTTGACAAAATTATTAAGAATACATAGTTTTGACGTAAGTTTCTATGATTGGTAAAAGTAAATGGATTTTAGGTGATTCGGATTGAAACTCAATATTAATTCTGTTTTATAATTTTAAGATGTATGATAAAAAGTGAAAGTATAATTTATTTGGTTCTGTCATTTCAGATAAGATTTTACTTGCCAAATCATTATTTTCGAAATCATAAGAAATAAAAAAATGTTTTGAAGCAGTCCACTGTTCCAGAATACGATTTACCACATTTTCTGATGAAAGCCACCTAGTAGAAGATGTCTTCAAGATTTTATGAAGTTTTATGTCGAATAGTTCTTGAAATTCCTTGAATTCTGTTTGTCGTTTAGCGCTATGAGCAAAAAACACGTATATATTCTGAGGAAGTTTGTTAGCAGCGGCTGACGAACATAAATGAAACGAATGGCAAATACATCCTAAAACATACAATGAGGAATTGTCCTTCTGCAATAACTTTTGAACGTCGTTTTTGTGACCCATCATCACTGATGCATTTTCAGCTGCGAAACCAATCAAAATTTTTAAAGGAATTTTATTACGATCAAAAAAATTTTTTAATGCTTCATAAATAGATTTTACATCACAATTATCTAGTTCTATTAAATTTAAAAAACGATCTTTTACTTTTCCTGCTATTTTATCATAATATCTAGCAACTACTGCCAAACACTTTGATGTACTAAGGTCTGTTGTTTCATCAATTATTATTGAGAATGGCTGATTTCTTAAATTTCTGCAGATCGTTTCTAAACCTTCGTTGTGTATTATTGAGGTAACAGTTTCCGTAGCTTTTGTTTTGGCAAGTTTTAAATGTTTAACAATTTTTGAATCTGATGCTATACTTTTAATTAAAATTATTAAATCTTCAATTAACAGCAAAGGTAAATTATGTTGTAAAATGAACATAATTAATATAAGTTCCGCAATCTTGGCGGCTCTAAATATGGTTCTATGTTCAATGTTCGGATTCAATGATTTCTGGTTGGTTTTTCAAAGATTCAACTTTCGTAATATGTAAAGTGGAGTTTTTATGTTGTTCAATATGGTTGATATTGGGCCAGATACACGATACTCTAGCAATTCGCAAATCGATAAATATGGCGGATTTGCTAATTGAAAATTTGATTGCGTAAGCTACTCGATTATTTTAGCAAAGTAAAATATATTTTTGTATTCAGAACAAACGATAAAGTGCGTTAAAATATCTCATTTTCTGAAATTCAGAAACAAATTGGGTTGCTAAATTATAGTGTATAACATTTCTAGCAAATTCGCAAAAAATAACTGCTTATTTGCTTATCTGAGTATCGAGTATCTAGCCCATTGTTAGACAAAATTTTACTACATAATTTACAGTAAGGTTTGTTATCTTTTGCAATTACCCACTTAAATTTTTCTAGCCAAATCGAACGAAATTTTTGAACTTTTTTTTTTTTGGATTCCTTTTGTGGCTTCTGTTGATGAACTAAGTGTATTACGTTCACGAACGTTGATTACCTAATGATCAAAACATTTGTATTGTTAATAAAATTCAAATTTTTTTCAAAAGGTACAAGTTAATTATAAAAACTTCCATCAAACTTATGAAATGTTGAATTAAATATTTAAGCTGGTTGGATTTTCAACATACGTTTAAATAAAAAGTTTATATTTGTCAATATATATACATAAACATGAACAAGTTTGTTATACTAGGTAATTTCACTTAATAACAAATAATTTTAATAAAATTTATATAGGACTATAATAAATTTGAATTTAATTAATTCGATAAATTCTTGAATGTTTTTTAAACAGTAAAAGTACTTAATCAAAGGAAGACTCTGAATCTGGAATTTTTTTATAACCTGTAAACATTGAAAATACGCTGATTCGAGAATTATGCCGATTTTATAAACGGATTTCTTATTTAGATAATTGAATTAATTTTCCTCGAATCAGCGCATTTTCAATGCTTCCAGGTTTAAAAATTCGAGTTAAGATTCTCGTTATAAAATAAAGTTTCGGTATCCCATTTACATAATATGAAATTACTTACGGTTTCGCTGTTATCTATTGGAACTGTTTCTTGACTAGATTGTTGTTGTTTCAATTGAGGTTTATCAACCTTATTATTAATCGTCTTTTTTATTAGAAATCTAAAAAAAATAACAAATTATTAGGATATGATAATTATAAGTTGTAAGTGTTAGTTTAGTATAAATTACCTTTCCATTTTCTATTATTATAATTAAATATCTTAATTTAATTTTACTAAAAAATTTAAATTTTCCAGAAAAACTGTAACGATTAAGTAAACATAATGAACCGCGCACACCGGCTACCAAATCAAGCTTCAATATTTCTTGAAGTAGAACGACAAAAATTAGTTAGGTAAATATTTATTATGATAGAACCCATGAAATCAAATCACTATGAATTAAATTAAATATTCTGTTGATGTTTGGCGAGCAATTGTAATGAAACCTCGAAATTTCTATAAGAAAATGACAAAAATTAGTAAGATACATATTACACAAAACTTGATCTAAAACCTTACATGTCTGTGTAACATAATTTAATTTGGCAAAGACAGCCAATTTCGTAATCCGTGCCTACGGCTCCAAAATGATTTATTATAAAGGTATGTTTAAAATATAAGCCACAAATCTTGTGATAAAAACCGAGATATCAAAGCACTAGACATTAAATATTCGTTAGCACAATAAATATATAAAAATTCTGTTATTGGTTGGCCAGCAATTGCAAATACAATCCTCAGTAATTTTCGTTTACTTTACTATTTTCACGTTTTACCATAAATGCACAAGGAAAACACGAGGACCCAATTGCGTGTGTGTATGACTGTGTGAAGCACAAATTTATATAACCATACTTTTTTACGTACGGCCAAATAAATTATAATACCTATAAAGGACATAACTATACTTTTCCATAGTAAACTTGCGGTCAATGATATAGGCAGATTTATCGATAATGCAGTATTATTTAATACGTGAAACCCAAATAAATTATAATACCTATAAAGGTCTTCGCTGTCAAAAAACGGCGATAGATAGATTAAATCTTAAGATGGCACTAGTAGTTTTTTTTTAATTTTTTTTTTGTTGTATCGAAACAAAAATATAAACAAAAGCAAAAAACACGAATAACACTTACAACTAGACATGAATTATAAAAAAAATTAATTTTATTTTTGATTTATTTACCAAAAATTAAAAATTGTTAAAGCTGACATCTTTAGAAGTTATCCCGAACTATGTTTTCACGTATTAAATAATACTACATTATCGATAAATCTGCCAATATCATTGACCGCAAGTTTACTATGGAAAAGTGTCATAATGTCCTTTATAGGGTATTATAATTTATTTGGTGAAACCATAGTACGGGATAACTTCTAAAGATGTCAGCTTTAACAATTTTTAATTTTTGGTAAATAAATCAAAAATAAAATTAATTTTTTTTATAATTCATGTCTAGTTGCAAGTTTTATTCATGTTTTTTGCTTTTGTTTATATTTTTGTTTCGATACAAAAAAAAAAAAATTTAAAAAAAACTACTAGGCCATCTTTAGATTTAATCTATCTATCGCCGTTTTTTGACAGCGAAGACCTTTATAGGTATTATAATTTATTTGCTTACGGCAACAAAACAACTTCCAAAAACAAAAAAAAAGTACATAATCGGTAACGCAGGGACAAAATGATAATATAGCTAAAAAATTGACTGCGTTTTTACGTGTAATATACAAATATTGAAATAAGGAAAAAAATAAAATCGGAGTATTTTGGGCGATTGAGTAGTACAGTAGTACTCGCGACCAAAAAGTAGTACAAATACTCCGATCGGAGTAAAACGACAGCCCTGGGGACGACATATAATTTGTTTATATGCAATTTGTAATTAACTTAATTGTTTGCCAGTTATATACATATTACATGCCACTTTGGAAAGTTTGTTGTGCTCTTTTTCAAAAACTAGAATATGTGACCTCTATTACATGTTAGTTGGTTCTGTTGTAAAACGTGTTGTCTTATTGATGACAGAGCTGTGAAACCCCTTAAAATATTGAGGGGTTCCGGTTCCGGTTTGGTTATTGGATTATTATTTTATTTCGGTACAGTTTCGGTTCTGTTCTTATAATAGAACCCATATTTCGGTTCCGGTTCCGGTTCGTACAGGGTTCTTAAAATTTATATTACAAAAAAATAATTTTATTCCAGAAAATATATTAGGTAAATATGTATTCAGTTTTTCATAAAATTTTATTTAATTTAAACACCTTTATTAAAATACACTGTATTTAATTGCAATTAAAGAAAGTGTATTTTAAACTTAAAGTTGTTTAAATTAAATAAAATTTTCAAAGTTTGTGATAAAGCGTGTTTATCGGGTCGCAAGATGTCGAATTATATAGTTTTTCATACAATGCTATATATGTACATTTATTTCAAACAAGTTTTAATTTAATTAAAAAAAATATAAAAATATGATCATTCAATTCAGTGCAGTCGTCAAGTACAATAATTATATTAATTAATATGTTATTTAACTTTTTAAATTAAATAATGGATTATTTATTTAATCTCAAAACTAAGATATCGTCTAGGGAACGAAGTTTGTTGCATTAATCGTAATATTAATTACGATAATATAGAATATATGGGCTACATCACACTACCAAAATATATTTACCCCCAGAAGAATAATATAGTACTGCTTTAATTTTTTTAATTAATCGTGGAAAAAAATTATTAAATAATACATACAAAATGTTTTATTTATAATATAAATCCATTAAAATTAGAACCTCAGAACCGTAATTAAAGAACCGGTTCCTGGGTTCTTTTACTGTTTATCAAGTAATGATTATAGGGTTCCGGTCGGTTCCCGGGGTTCTTAATTTAATGACGGTTCCATGGGTTCCGGTTTTCGGTTCCGGTTCGGTTTCACAGCTCTGATTGATGATGCCCATTTAATTTGATCTGCAATGATATCTAGTATAACAAGTTTAAGTAATTGGATCAAGGTAAAAGGAGACTTAATAGAAAAATAAAAACGACCCCGGAAAATATTATTTTCTAGTCAATGCTCATTACTTTTCACTAAGCCCTCCTACTACCCTGAAAATAATTAAATGTTATAATCTACATACAACAGATGATACCAAAGCATACATATAAATCATAATAATATGTAGTACCTAGATGTACAACTAAAGCAGTATTGCATTATTATATACTCTATAAAACCAGACAAAAAAAATATCAAAATACATTATAATAAATTACATTAATAAATAAATAAATTATGAAAATTATGTTCACAATAAATTTTGTAGTAATTGATCCCGTATGAAAAATTTATAATTTTAGAATTAACAGATGCAAAAACGTGTATGTACACAAAAACAACTTCCTGATTTAGTTGCTCATAATTAATTGTTGCAGTGGGAATTTTATATTTGATATATTTAAATTTAAACGTATCGTTTAAATATAATGTTTCGAAAGAATGATTTTATATTACAAATATTTTTCTTTTAATGTTTATAATCATTAAAGTTCTTAAATGTTGTAGCGTTTTGTTATCTGTATGATGTGAAATGCCAAACTTGTCTCATCATTTTAATGTTTGTTACAATGAAAAATAAGAAATAAAACTCAAAAATTTCGATAATAACGTATATTACGTAATGACACAACAAACTCTTTATCCATTTCGCTAATCTTCCATTTACGAGTATAAGTAATAAAACATAAAAATAAATAAAAAACCAAATTTCCGATAGACAAAAGAAGCATAAAATGGAAACGGCATCGACACCGTGAGTAGTAGCAGCTATGTATGTAATAGCAGTGAACATTAACTGGATGATGAAAAGGCGATAAATTGTATGATTAAACTGGAAGCACAAAAAACAAATAAATTATCATTCAATCTTAAACGGGAAAAGATTATTTATTTACACATGAATGGTTTTATTACACTTTATGATACTTTCTGCTGCCTAATCAATATTAGATAAGCAAGATTGATAAAATGGTTATTATTTTAATTTATTTAACGCTGATTGAAAATACGATGAAATACTTGAGAATGACAAGACTGTGTTGAATAGTAAAGTGCGGAAAATCGATTAAAATTTGTTGATATACTTCATGGATGAATTTGTTAAGTTACTTGTTACTTGTTCGTTGAATAACGAAAATGGTGAAGTGTATTAAATTATTTTCAAATATTTTTGTTTGAAGTTAAAGTTCTTCTGGTAAATAACCAGATAATCATTACGATTTTTCGAATTGTTACGAAGAGTGAAATTATCAAGAATTTTACAACTTGAGTTTCGATCTGAATGAGAAACACGAAAAATTTAATTATTTTCCAGTCAATCTCATCAGGCTATAGCGACTGAGTTGTTAATTACACACCATCATAATTACACAGACATCTGCAAAAAATGTTAATTGCCGTATTCTTGAAATTCGTAAATAAAAACAATAAATAGAAAGAGAAGTTTGTTGTATGTATAAAATCAATCAGATCCTTTCGGCTTTTTATAGACACAATATATTAACAATAATGGCATTCACAACATTTTTCAACATGTAATCAGAAAGCCTCTTAATTTTTTCTGATTAACAAGTCGAAAAATATTGTGAATGCCATTATTGTTAATATAGTGTCTATAAAAAGCCGAAAGAATCTCATTGATTTAAAAACAATGAATGTGTATCGACAGCTAATGACAATAAAATAAACAGTAATGTAGGTACCCTGTTAAAGTTAGCCGAAAAAATTGGCCGGTACAGTGCGTTAAGTCCAAGGATATGGACACACTAGAGCATATTGCACTTTCAAAGATATATGTGTTATATGTGGTGAGATATGGAGTCTCAAAGGTTTGCAATAAAGCAAAAAAGGAAGCATTGCTGGAAAAATGCAGGAACTGCGATGGAAATCACACAGCTAATTATCTAGAATTGAAAAGGAGCATCAATCCAAAGCAGCGAGCAGAGCAACGAATGCTTAATCTACATTCTTCAGCTAAAAATGAAGCACGACCAGAAATTGTAAATGTAAACGCTCAAAATAGAAAATAGTACGCAACTGTTAACAGTAGCGTGCACCAAGGTACCGCTCCTAAAGTGCAAGTAAGTGAAGAGGGAAACATCTCAACATCTTTAAACAAGTTGACTAATATGATGTAAAGCTTCATGGCTATAATGGAGAGAACCATGGATCTAATGATGCAGAATATGAAAACGAGGTAGATAGTCGTAAAAAGCCAAAAATGGCCATCATCAAAATAGCCATATGGAATACAAACGGCCTAGCACAATATAAAGCGGAGGTACAAGCATTCCTCACTGAGCACAATATTAACATAATGTTATTATCTGAAACACTCTTCACCAAAAATAGCTATTTTAAAATTCACGGGTATACATTTATGACACCAAGCACCCTTATGCGCTTTATGGGAAAGCACATGAAGGAACTGCCGTATTTATTAAAAGAAGATTAAAACACTACGAACTTACGAAATATCTGCAGGGGTGGTCTGGAAACTGTGTCATATCGGCAGTGTACTGTCCTCCAAGACATCCGATAAAAAACTCCAGTTCTTGGATTATTTCAGTCAGCTGGCTAATAAATTTCTTGCGGCGGTGATTACCACGCTAAACATACTCATTATCATTAGGGTTCCAGATTAACATCACCGGAAGCCAAACAACTTTACACTCAAGCTATAGAGTAACAGTCCCTGGAATATTTATCTGTTGGTAACCCAACTTATTGGCCCCCGGATAAAAGGAAGATTCCTGATTTAATTGACTTTTGTGTAACTAATGGTACTCCAAGTACATATGCTACATCCACTCGGACTGATGAACATGTGAACCTGTAAATTTATTAAATGTTCATATTACACGTATAAGTATAATCTAACTACATATAATTATAGTCTAATAATTAAATTGTGAGCACTAACTACTTGTAATTTTTTGAGAGCTCTTTATACTATTTTTCTTTATGTTATTTGTCTATAAAAAAAACTGAACTGGTTGCGCTTATTTCAAAAATTAAAACGACAAATCTGAACAAGAATAATATTGATAATTAAATTATAGCACTATAGACGAACTTTTTGGAAGATCAAATACGATGAAATAATAACATTAAGAAAGTATGTTATAAAGAAAAACGTTTAATGAAATTAAATACTTACTCGTACATTGATCAAATTACATTTAAAATTTAGATAATTTAAAAAAATACAAAATAATCATCATTGGCAACATGAAATAAAAGCTTTTTGTCTTATTACGATAGAACAACCAAAAACTACAAGACAACATTTATAAAAAAGCTCTTTTGCCGAACAATAACTTTTTTTTTTCAAGGAAATAGAAAAAAAAAAAAGGAAGGAAGATGGACGAAAAGCAATCACATTACTATACAATTCAATTAGAGCCAATATTATACTTGTAGTTGTAAAACTATATATTTTGTACATTTATAGATTTTCTTTTTTTTTTGTCGACGATAAATTTTTACCATATTTGAAGGACATGAAGGAAAATGTGAAAAACCAACATAAAATAAAAATTTCAAACTATTTTCCATTACCTGCCCTGTACACAAGTCCGTTTATACATACATACAATACATATCTTTGTGTATAGTGTACAACAAACGTATTTTTTATTCATAAACAAACAAATTACATTCTTCGTTGAAAATGAACATCAAAAGAAGATAATGATTCATGTAAAGAATAAATTCCTCTGTATTTTGTGCTTTTAATGGTCATTTTTAATTTTAATTGAATGTGCAATAGCACAGACTAAGCCACAGATTTATTATATTTGGGGTAATGGCATTAATAGCAATCGTAAACCATAAAGTTCAATGCAAAAAGGTCTAAGCCAGTATTATAAAGTAAAGGTGGCTTGTACCGTTTTTGCATTGATATTTTTGGTTTATGGCTATTTATGCCATTAACTCCAACATGAAAAATATATGTGTTAGTCCGTTATTGCCTAAATGCCTCATTTATTTTTCACATTTTAGGATGTGATGCACAATACAAAGGAGATTTGTATAACAATAAAATAAACAAAATTTTGTAGGTAATTAAAATTAATTAATTAAATAAGTTTGCAGATGTATTGTGTCATAATATGGTGCATGATGATTTCATACATTATCATTATATCTGGAAGTTTGGTTTCAAATAAAATAACAAATATAATTGACCGTCTTAAAAAGCCACCGATGGTTTTATTTCATTAGTGTATATTATTTAATTTAATTTTAAATTACGAAATAGTTTGAGCACACGCTCTATAATCGTTTTATGATTTTAATTATACGTTGTTACATTTTGATGAGGTTACAAATATCATCCAAAATGTATATCCTCATTTTTTCAGCTGATCTTTTTCAGATCCTTTTAATTCAGACATCGATTTCTTTAAATTAATATTTTATTTAATTAATTAACGATAATTTTCATTTGAAGAAGCTTTCAACAAGTGGTGAAGAAGCATTCAATAGACTGTAATAGGTAGTCAACCAATTATACGAGTACATTCATGTTAAATTCAAAAGGATTTGTTCTCAAATTTCTAAATCTCAAATTAGTTTAGGTAAATATAATATATTCTTTTTCTTGTATGGCGCGGCGCGGCTTTTCTTCGATTCTCTCTATTGTGCGCATCAAAAATCTGATTTTTTTTACAAAGATATCCTAATCTTTATATATTGAGAATTGTTTCTTCCAGGCATCTAATATGAATGAAAACTAATGAAAAACCTCGATATAACGGACTATTCGAAAGAGGGTAATCCGTTATAGCCGATTGTCCGTTATATACAAATATTTTTTTTTTGATGTGCTAGGTTGAAGCGATCCAGGTTCAAAAAATCAATAATTTTGGATTGTATCTTTGATGTCTGTTTCTCTAAAACTCTCTAAAATTACGAAAATGGGAGTCATTAAATAAATGCTACTAAATCGTCGAGATTTGGTTTTAAAACTGATAATTTTATGTTTCACCGAATTGTTACTTCTTCATCGGTATAACATTCTCATTCTGATCTTCCAATGCCATTACCCGGATCACCTTCATATATCTTCAACCACTGCGACACATCTTCCTCGTCCACGTATTTACCATTATCCTGAATTATTTTGCTGAAATCGGTGCCCTTCTTAATCTACATCGGCTTCTTCATCGCTAAGCAATTTCTTCCAGCCATTCTCTAAAGTTCGAACTTTCACTTCATTACAGGCTGCCGCAAAATCAAAAGTTACTTATTTTAGGTTAAAGTTGTTTAAATTATTTAAGGTACGCTGCCCTCTAGCGCTCTCTTCAACAAATTCATCTGATAACCCAACCATCACTTCTTCTAGATTATTTTTGCGGTATATACGTTTGGTGGCCAAATTATTCGTTGGTCCATTGGCTGAATAAGTGAAGTGGGATGAGCAGGTGCATTGTCCAGAAGCAATAAGCATTTTTTTCTGTTTGTATATGCTATACATGTAATTCTAAAAAAAAAATTAAAAAAATTGTCCGGTTTATCCAAAGTCCGGTATATCGGGGCCCGTTATATCGAGGTTTTACTTATTATCAAATGAATATTTATTATATTATAGTAATGCATTACCAAAAAGAGTTTAAGTGGTAATTTAAAGTTTACACCATAACAGTTGTAGCCACTGATTAGTGCATCGGTTAAAATTTTGATTAAGCCGGTTGAGCTGTGTTTTCCCTCAACTCGAGCGTAAATGGATAAATCTTTGGTCTAAAAATATGATTTGCAATTATTATTTAAGTTTTATAATAATATATACAATAATTACCAAATTGATAGAAAATTCAGGCTCTTCTTCGAATTTTTCATTAATCGCTTTTGGTCGGCAGACGTTAAAGGCAGATCAATTTTAAAACATTCTGCCGGTTTCGTTAAGTTTAATAACTTAGTTACCTCCAGTTTAAGCGATGTTAGTTTTCTGCTAATGTAACGTAATTCGGGGGTTACTGAAAACTCAAAAACTATTAATATGGTATGCCTAAATATTTATTAATATTTTGGGCCCGATTCTATAATAACTTATTCTATAAAAATTTTATTTACTCAGAATCAGGTCCATTCAGGAACTGGGTGTTAATCACAAAGCACATGCAAAACAAAAAAAATAAAAAAAATTAACGAATAAAGTGTACAATTTCATAATTTGTGATTGTATTATCGATCTTTTCTTAACCTTAGACCCGTGTGTATGTTTTTCAACTTAATTCCGTGTTACGGGAAATAGAATTCCTCAATATTAATTTTCATTAAATGTAGGGATAATGCAATTTTTTACATAATTTTGAGTTATTTGTACTTAGTTTATTTATAAAATGATGCAATTAGTAACAAAGTTAATCTTAAAATCATGTTTGGGGAACTGTATTCCCCAAAACACGGTTTGAAGGTTAAGGGAGAACACCACTGTGACCTACCATTTTCAAGTGCTTAGTTTGGAATTTTTTTTTGAGAAATGGGTTGGGTTTAGAGAAAAAAAAACTTTTAGGCTATATTTGGCATATATTTAAGTAAACAAAAAAAAAAATTTATGTAAAACAAATACAAAATGGCGGCGCTAGAGTAGCTTTAGTAGAAGTGATTTTGCCTAGAGTCGCTCCGCTGCACGCAGTAGAAGTGTCTTAAATTTGTTCCTGGAACAAAAAATAAAATATTTTCATGAAATATATTAGTTTTAGCATCGAAGTACATGAAGAAATTAAAAAATTCGAAAAAATAAAAAATTGAGACAAGTTTGAAGAAAAAGTTTCATTTTTCGACTATAATTTTCGTATAAAAAGTTGTATAACGTATGAGGAATGAAATATGGACAAATGTAAAATGTATTTGTATTTGTATGTACAACCAAAAATAAAAATTTCCTTAAATAAGGTGGTTCCCGTATATTTTATAAAAAATACATTACAACTGCGTCATTTTACGATTAGTTACAAAAATGTTGTTGTTACAAGTAGATCGTCGTAAATTAATTTATAAATTTTGTCAGGAAAATCCAGACAAAAAAAAGAACGAGATTTTTCACTACTTCAAGGATCTTGGATTCAAAAAATCCTTTATCTACAAAACAATTAAACTGTTTGAGAATAATGAACCTGTGGAAAGAAAACCCGACTCTGGTAAAAAATGTCAACTACAAGGTAGCAAAGTTCGAGTGAAATTGAAAGGTGAAACAGTGGGTCGAACTGCAAAATCGTACAGAAAACTGGGTAAAAAATATCAAGTTGCCCCAAAAACTATCAAGAAATATTTACAAAGTATGAATATTCAACGAAAACCCAAAAAATCGGCACCAGCAACTACAGACAAACAATTAGCTACAATCAAATCTAGATTAAGAGTGCTTTCCCAAACATATTTCGCTGCTTCTTCAGCTTATAAATATGTGATGGATGATGAAAGTTATTTCACTGTTGAAGGTAATGAATGGCAGCCAAAATACTACTACGAGTCTCCCGATCACAAAGCACCAGAAAAGGAGAAGTTTATTCATAAGACCAAGTTTCCAGGTAAAATTATGTTGTGGTTGGCTATTAGCGAACGAGGTGTCAGTGACCCAGTATTTTTCAAAAGTGGTTTGGCGGTTAATGCGCAAACATACACAAACAAATGTTTACCTGTGCTTCAGAAATTTATAAATAAATATCATAAAACTGATAAACCGATTTTTTGGCCTGATTTGGCATCCTCACATTAAGCCAACGCAACGTTATCTGATTTACGTCAACGCAGAATCGAATTTATCCCTAAAGACTATAACCCACCAAATGTTCCACAACTAAGGCCCATTGAAACTTTTTGGGCAAATCTGAAGAGAATGGTATACAGCAATGGATATCGTGCCAAAAATGTTGAATGTCTGATTAGAAAGATAAAAAGAGATTTAAAGAAGATTGATACATCAGGAACGCAGGCGGCAATGAAAAGAGTGCCAGAAAGGATCAGGAAAGCGAATCGATATGGAGCGCAAATTTTTCTGTAAATTTTATCTAAGAATTAAAGTTTTAAATAAATTATGGATTAAAATCGTTTGATTAGTAAATAATTTTTTTTTTACTTTTTTTTGTTTGTCCATATTTTATTCCTCATACGTTATCTTTTTTTAATTTTTAATGAGTCAAAAAAAACTCATGTACTTCGATTTTAAATCTATTTAAGAAGCTGCAGTTAAATTTTCAAGTCGATTGAACAAAAATTGATTGAGTTCTGCTGCGTGCAGATTTCCAAAACACGGTTTCGAGAAAAACACGTTTAAAGTTTTTGGTATCAATAACTTCTCAATAAGAGCTCTCAGGAAAATGCTTGAAAACCTTCTAAAAAAAATTTTTTTTAGCTATAAACGAATTTGTATCATATTTTTGAGGGTCTAAAGGATTTTTTAAAGGCAAAAAAAAAAAATCGATTTTTTGAAAATCTCACAGTGGTGTTCTCCCTTAAACAGATCAAAACGATCCTTTGAAACTTCTTCTTTTCACCTCACTAACTGTACGTAAATTTTGTTCGCAAACCGAGACATACATTTTTATGGTTGTGTTGTATTATTTTTGTTTGTTGTATTTGTGCGTTTTTTAGGACAGTAAGCATCAAAAATAACTAAATCGGGCGAATCGGTTGAATTTTTTGGTGCTTATGTCGTTTCTCTTCTCGTTTTTTATACTTCTCTCTTGCTTTTGAGTTGAGATTTGTCATTCTACAAACAAAATAATTTTTGAGAAACTTGATTTGTTATTGTTTTTAATTATGGAGTAGGTAACATATGTTTTTTATATTCTGTTTTTTTGAGTTAAAGAAATAAATTATTTTTCGTGTATGTTGTTTAAATAAAATATTTTCGGTTGTTTAATAATTTTTAACATACAAGCACTTTTGATAGACAGAAGAAAATTAAATGACGTTAATTTCATAAAAAACTAAACAATACTCACGTGGCCACTAATACACACACATCTACCACTACTAAAAATTTGCGGTTATTTTACTCTCAATTCTCGGTTTGTGAACAAAATGTACGTACAGGTAGTAATTTTTTAATTGAATTCCAAAATTGTGCATTTAAAATGCATTTTTTTGCATATTCAAATATGCATATTAAACCGCCTTTCAGAAACTGCATAAGAATGCATATTTTTCTGCTCAATTTTGGAATTCAATTAAACTGGTGTGCTATATGCTGTAATGTAACTGGTTACAAGATGAAAAACTGGTGAAAAAATCAAATAACACACATCACTAGTCTGCATTTAATATCGCTATCGAAAATGAAAAGACACATAGGTTATTATCTAAAATAATCTTACTTATCAAATTTGGGGTTGTTTTCGATATTGGTTTTTCATTTTGTATTCCTTCAAATAGCTCGTTGATTAGGCTACCTACACAGTTGTTTAAAAAATGATTAAAATCATTATTAATACATGTTTAACACTCACACTTATTATCTTTTACCTTGACTATAGCGTGATTGGTAGCATACAGAAATTTGGCATTATAACAAGATATAAATGGACTTGCATATAACAATTTTCGTAAGATAACTTGACAAGGAATCTAATGGACCATATAACCAAACGTAAGTAGGCAAATGTAACATACTATGAACATTATAGTTAACATATTTTAAACCATAAATTTGTGGATACAAAATTACAAATTCATTCAACAATGTTTGGGCATTATATTTATTTTCTCTAAATGAAGTCCTATCAGATAATAAGCGAAGACTAACTACCAAAAATAAACCCTAATAACAAATATTACATTCCACAAAATCTTTCAAAATAGCGAGTACTCTGTATAAGATAAAAAAGCGAAACTCAGTGGCCTTCCATCTTGGGATTTTTTTAAAATTCTAAGATTTTCGGCAAAATTATAATGGGACCTAATTAGCATAATACGGTAAATATAAGTCAGGCATCAACTGTTTAGATTCCGGTTCCATTTTGTTCAACAAGTCGATTAAAGTTGATTAAATACATCGGTTCAAGCGGGAATTGGGTAACCATTCCAATTCCAGATGTCTTTAATATATTTGGTTCCCCTTTATGGTGCCCATTTGCAATAACAGTAGGTATGCAACTTTTTTTTTTCGTTTGTTGTAATTTTCAATTAACATTTAAATTAATTAAGTTAATTGATTTTTTTTGTGGTTTTGATTCAATAATTATATATATTATGTGCAAATAAAATAAACAATAAATTTTGCTTTATCTCTTTATCTTTATAAAATAAAATACTGAAAATATGGTGTTCATTATTTTGTTACTCCACCAATCTCATTTGTTTTAAAAGTAAAGAACATATTTTGAGGAATAACCAAGTATATGGAGAATAATAATAAACAAAAATATTAGAGACAGTGGAAGTGTGAATCATTTTGTGCGTTTATAATTTTGGCATTTTCTAGTAAATTCTATCTGACAGAATCATAAAAGAATTCAATAAAATAAAAATATTGTATAATAAAAAATCTAAATCAGTGTGGTCGTGGTGAAACTATTTGATCTCGTCTTTTCGATTGAGTAGTGCATTTTAACGTATCAGTTACCGATGATTAGATTACGGTACCTTTGCCTGCGGGATGGCCGTTGATAAGCTACAGT
The DNA here is from genome assembly GCA_963556165.1 of Tipula helvola. Classification (NCBI taxonomy): domain Eukaryota; kingdom Metazoa; phylum Arthropoda; class Insecta; order Diptera; family Tipulidae; genus Tipula; species Tipula helvola. The sequence goes on from OY744481.1 coordinate 211,334,731, forward strand.
CAGAAACATTCAGATGTATACGGCAAATTAAAATCGACGAAACACTTTTTTTTTTCTTACTTTTTTTATTTTAAAAATACATATATACATACATAAGTAAATATGGATATGTGATAACATTATTGATAAAAAATAAAATTTTAAATATGATATCTTCTGTTTGGTTTTTAACTTTATCTTTAAATTTCCCTCTAAATATGAGCCGTATACATCTGAATGTTTCTGACTGTATATCCAACACGAAAAAGTAGTCTGGGGTACTTTCATAATAAAATTCTGTTTGCGTTGCATTGGACTTACGGAGCAGACCCTTAGTTACTACCTGTGGATTATTGTATGAAAATTGAAGCGATCTATGTATATTGTACTGTGAGCCAATTCTGTAATTGGTATTTTGGAATATAACGCCATATCAAGGTGCATGTGGGAAAAGTAGCAGTTTACGGTTTTTATATATCTGTACCAAGGTGATACAGAAGTGGTTTTAAAATCAGTTATGACAGTGCTGATACGGTGCAGATATTTGAAGGTCAACAGTTGCTGCCTCATCACTAAATGGAAATCGATCGTTAATTATTTATATACATATTTTTATTTGTTTTATTTCCTTAAATTTAAAAATTGATACAATTTTTGTTTTAGTTTTTTTTTAATTTCTAATTTAACTTCTTTATTTACTAAAAATTTTCTTAGTTAACTTCTTAATTTTCTGAAAATTTTCTAATTTAACTTTATTTATTTACTTAAATTTTTTATAAGTTTTTTTTGCTTTGTATTATTATTATTTATTCATTGTAAAAACTTGCTATTGTTATTGACTTGCTTTCTTAATTTGTTTCTATCTTCGGTCATTTTGAAATTTAAATCTTAATTCTAATTCACTTTCACTTGGAAAAAGTACTAGAATAGTAAGTTTGTGAAGTCGTGTTTTTCATTCGCTCTTTAATTTTTATCAATTTTCTCCTGTTTTTGCTTTAATTTAATTTAAAAAAGTTGATAGTTTGTTGTATTGTTGGGCAATAAAAACTTCAACGTGAAGTTAATTGTTTCCACTATTTTTGCAATTTTAATTTTTTGATTGTTTTCTAACCTAAAAAAATTACACGAAAAAAGTAAAGGAGAAAATGATAGATTTTTGTGTTTTTATTTTTGAGTTGACTGATCGAAAATGTAGTGGTCTAAAGTGTTATGGCCGAAATTAAAAAAATCTCAGTGTGTGAAATGTTTTAAATAAAAATTAAAGAAAATTAAATAACTAAATATGGAAAAATGTAATCCACTGGGATGCATTTATCAGGCAATATCTTTCTTGAATATCTTAAATTTGTAGTGAGGGAAGTCAAATTTCTTGATTTCTTACAAATAATGCATGATTTTAGGTTTGTGTAGTTGTGCATAAGATTTTAAAATGCAAACCATCCCATATTTACGCAGTTTTGTTCTGTTCACGCATGGTTTTAATTTTTATTTTTTACCCATACTCGAATGTTTCGTATTTTAGTTTTATGTATAATCGACACAAGTGTCTTTATTGTAGTTTGGTGTGTGAATATTGTAGTTTGGTGTGTGTTTTTAATATAAATTTAGGTATCATAGAGCTAAAAGCTGTAGAGGAGAAATAAACAAGCGTCAAGTGTAAGAAGTTCGGTGCGAGGGAGAGAGACAATAAAATAGTTTAGTGCCGTATTTTAAATTTTGTTCAGTGCAATGGAATGGAGTGTGTTCCTTAAGATAAAACAATTAAAGTTTAGAAATGTTTTTGTTTTGGTTGAAAACGCACGGATGGTTATTATTTGGTTCAATATTTTGGTAAAGTTGATTTTGTTATTGGGGATAACTTTTCTAAGGACGCGTCATTGTTTTGCACTTTTGTGATTTGTTTTGGTGATTTCTTGTACTGAATAAAATTTTACGGAATAAAATGGGCGGTTTGTTTTTCGAGGTGGTGTGGGAGTCCATAACGTGTTGAAACGAGGAAATGAAGGAATTGTGAATTTAGAATCAATAAATGAGATATATGGGACTTTAATTTTCTTTTTATTGCATAAATTAAAATTAGGGATAAGTTGTTTGCCGGTATATCTCTATTGATATCATTGTCAAAGATTTTTCTTTGTTTGGATGGTTGACTTGCACCATTTTTCGAAGTAAACGGTCTATGTAGAGATAGGTTGCATGTTGTTTGAATGTTATTTTTTTTTCAGTTTGCAATTATTTTATTTGACTATAAATATTCCGCGGTACAAACCTCTGTTCGGGGATGTCTTTAACGACATTCTGGTATGACTTGGAGTTGAAATGGTCGGTATCATTTCGGATTAACTTTTGTGATCGCCAAACCCAAGAACACTGGAGTGTCGTTACAACATCCTTTAAGTGCTTTGTGATATTTTACTGATTTGCAAAATGATTTTGCCGGTGCATCACAAGTAAATACTCGCAAAATAAATGTATTTCTTATTGAGTTGGCAATTAAAATCCGTTCATTTTGTAATTTTAAATACCCGTTTATTTTTGTAATTTATATTTTTTTTTATTTAACTAGACAAAAGTCTAGTTTGACTTGAGCTTATAAATAAGATCAAATTTTGAAATATAATAAATTTTTTAAATATTATTTTAATTCGTTTTATGCTTTAGAGGGTGGGGCTGATGCTCCCAAACCCTCGTTTTTGCGATTTTTTGAAATTAAGTTATTCAAAAAATGTTTTTTGTTTTTTTAATAATTATTCACACACTAAACTAGAGACCTCCCCAAAACCACAATGATCTAATCCGGGTTAGATCATACGTCAAGAAATATAGCTAACAATAAACCAGTCTAAATAAACCTTTTATATTACGTAATAGTATAACTTGAAAACCATTTTTGTTGGGTTTGAATGGAATCAACACTCTGAAGAACGAAAAATACTGATTCAATAGAAAATAATCTAGATTGAAGATTTTGAAAAAATATTTCGTACACAACAAAAAATGTTGAGCAAAGTAGAACTACATAATAATGCAATCAGAATCAGTGCAAGTTCCATTTAAATTTGTTTCAATTATTTCCTTCCATTGATAAATAAAAAGGATTGGGACACCAATGCATTAGAACAATATCGTAAAATATGACCGATTTAATTATTATACCTAACAGATATGGAAATATAAATACTGGAAACACCATTAATATTTAAGAAAAGCGTCGCTTACAATAACAAGCAAAGGTAACGAAGTGCATGTTTGGCGGGTATTTTGAGAAAATGTGTGTCTGAAAACTACTTAAAAATAATTTCATTAGATTATTAGAGGTGAGTTAAAAGAAAAAAATAAGGTTACCAGGTGTAATGAAAATTGGACGATTTTGGGACATACTTAATAAAAAGTTAAAGAAAAACTGGACAATACATTTCTAAACACATGCTTCTGATAACCTTCAGGAGACGCAGGAAAATAAACGCAAACTATAACTACAAATATTTATTTTTGAATCAAGTTGGGTACTTTATTTTGCAGGTTTATCGATGCCATTTATTTATGAAAAGTAATATCATTCAAATGTTTACCATGGATGGATTTACAGACGTCGATCCGATGGTCAAAATTTAGGATGTCATTTTTCATGACATTATCGTTTCTATGGCATTATCTTGGCAATGATATTGTTTTTTAGGGCTTGGATGGTGGCTGGACTATAAACGTATACTTTGCTTGAAAAATGTATGACTGGAGGGACGCACCCAAGATTAAAATTAAATAAATAAACTTGTAAATTTCAGTTAATATTTTCCGTGTTATTTGTAAAACACATTAAAATGATCTTAGGATAGGTTGCATATTAGAAATTACGCGAATTAATTAAATAATTCAAAATTAAAGTAAACAAATTCGTAATCATTAAAATTTGTAAATATTTTAAAATAAAATGCCGTGGTTATATTGGCGTAGAGGAATTACATGTATAAATGCTCCAAAAAATAAGAAAATAATATGAAAAAATACCCCAAAATTTAGGACATTTTTGGGGTATTTTTTCTTTTAATTTTATTGTATTTTGAAAAGAAACCGAAAATATCAAAAGGCCGTAATTAAAAGATGAGAAGAAATTTTGGAACCAAAAGATTTAATTTTAAAATGTTCTGAAACATGGAGTACAATTTAAATCTCCATTTTCTAGAATATTTTATAATTAAATCTTTTCCAGAATTTCTGGATTTTACCCACAGTAATTACTGTGAGTAAAATGAGTAAATACAATATTGAGTAGTACACACATTTTTAAAATTTTTTAAAAACACTTGTTAAATATTTCGCAAAATTTTGCGACGCGAACAAATTTTGCGAAATATTTAACAAGTGTTTTTAAAAAATTTTAAAAATGTGTGTATTAAGTGTGTTTCGCCAAGTGCCTACGGCAGAAAGTATAAAAAGTAATATTTAGTAGATTAAACAAAGTTTTTAAGAACGCAAGAACCAGAAAATCTTTATTATTCTTCATCAACGTAATTCAGTGTATTATTACAAAGTTCAGCATTGCACTGAAGCACTAATACTCTTTTTACTAAAGTAAAAATCTCTTTCTTTTTTTCGAAATATAAAAGATTTATGTTCATTTAAACTATAAAACCAACACCGGTTTCTAGTTCAATGGAAATTTATGAATTTAACCCCAATTTACTATATTCAAAATCAGTCAGAACAAATCAACAACATCTTCGTCATAATTAACAATAATGCCAGATCCGACACCATACCATTTAATATGTGCTTGTTTTACACATAATAAATCTACTTATCATCAAAAATGCCTCAACCTCAAGAATTAACAAGAATGAAGGACTAGAAAAATTTTGCAAATCATCTCAACTTTTATTAAAATTTTGTACTAACACTTCTGTATACCTATAACCCTTCTTTTTCTATTTACTCTAGATTTCAGCATGTTCAGGCAGTAACTTCTGATATTTTGTGTAAATAAATATTATAGAGTCTTATACAAAAATATTCCAAAGGAATGACACTTTGTGCTTTTATGTGTGCTATTTAACAAAAAACTATCGTGCAGATTTATTATTTATACGAAATGCACTGCCACTTGCATATAAAAGCTTATTTTATATTGGCTAATCAATTATTTCCTCAAATATTTTTCAAAAGAGTTGAGTTTACAGGATACTTTTTCAATTAAAAATTCTAAACATTTATTTTCAATAATTTTTAATGTGCTGACCTATTAATAAAAATCGTTAGAGCGAGTATCGTTCTTTTTCCAATCATATTTTTTTGCCACATTCTCTTGCTACACAATTTTGTATGCAAAGCAAAGTTTGTACATTAAACTCGTTCGTATGGATATGGACGGAATGTATGCTGCCTTGCTTTCAAATGGGATAATGAATTTCCTTTTTATAACTTTTTAAAGTAATTTTTTTGATTAAGATAAAAAGCAAAAGCAAAAAAAATTATAACTATACGTTGGAAACGGGATTTTTTTCATTTTCTCTCCATTAAAAAGGATAACAGTCAAGTGAAATGAAATTAACTTGGATTAAAAGTTATATTTATTCAAATTTAACTTTGTTGCTCGAATTATTTTATTTGTTTTTTTTTTGTGCCACTTTTGCTGATGTTGAAACTAGGGATGTGTATTTGAATTGAATTACAATTGGAAAATTTAAATAGTTATAATGAAAATTCTATTATTTAATTTTTGATCTTGTCGATTATGAGGCTATTCATGTTGTTACTGTAACACATTAATTACAAATTTTTAATAGATCGGCAGAAATAATAAACTTGTTACTAACAAAGCTAGGTATGACAACATCTAGTACAACCCTACCAACCAAATATTTGAATAGGTTAAACAAATATACAAAGGTTCCCTCTCTATTTGGTGATATAATAACTAAGCAACAATAAGGAAGAGTAAGGGTTTTGTGTGCTTAAAATAGCGTAAAGGAAACAGGCGCTAGTCTTAGCAGAAGTGGAATAATACCCTCACTTGTAGTGTAGCAAGGCAAGTTTGGCCAAAACTAAACTTGGAGCGCACCAGAAACACTAATCCCCCTGTGTAGACATGATATAAAAACGGTCGTAAGAGTACTATCGGGATACTGCCTTTTTGGAGAGGATGGAAGAAAGCTGGGTCTAGAAGCAAATTACCTCTGTAGAAGCTGTTTGGACGAGGAGGAGGAATAGACGTTTGTTTACTTCCTTTGCTCGTTTACTTCCTTTTCGGCATTAGCACTCAGAACACACAAACACTTGGGTAAGTTCAAGATGGACAACAGGTCGGATTTCGAAAACAGTAAAGTACTACGCATATGCTACATAAGTAGCTCTAAATGGTTCCAGTAAGGGTAAAGGGGATAATTTCTGTGGTATTACAGTGGACTGTCACCTGTCTAGGTGTGCCTAAGCAGCCATCCCAAACTAACCTAAAATAATTAATAATTGCAAAGAAACATTGGCTACGACGAACATCGAACCATCGACCATCGTTCATCCTACGCGCCAACCGTCTGAGCTATCGCTGTTCCTAACGTGAAGTTGTTGTATGATGGTCAAAATCCACTGATGGTCAAGCCACACTACCCCCTCCTTAATTCTGTTCGCATCGAATAGAAACGTTATTGGGGTCGTTTTGGCATCATCCCAGCCTATCGACGGATACTACTTTCCTTTCCTTTTTTTTTATTGATAAATTTAGCAGTCTCCGTACAGAGCGTCTGCTTTGCGGCCTCATATTCCAATGGGGCTATAAGAGCTTCACTTGGCGTAGTTCGCTTAGACATTGTTCGGAGATGTAACTTCAGCGTAGCATCTTGTACCGAATTGATGAATGCATCCTCAGCCAAGCTGTTAATCTTCGCGTGAGCTTTGTCATATGCTAGCCTTGCAAGCCATGTGATTTCCGCTTCCAATTGTTTTAGACTTTCACCTGTGGCTTGCCTGCGGTTTTATAGTTGTGTTACGCCGCTTTTGTGCGTCGTTCCAGCGCGTAAGGAAATGCGGTGCACTGCCCAGCCTTATTTGGGCAATTTCGGTGTATTGCAACTGAACGAAGAGGGAGAGAGGGGAAAGCTACAATTGTTGTGGTAAGCGAAAAAAAAAAACATTTTTTTGGCGGTTGGGAGTCAAGTTTTGGTACTCGAACGAGATGGTTACTTTGATTTTTTTTTTTTTCTTGAGTGTATGCAGAAGAAAAAATGATTAAAATTATTTTTTTTGATTTAAACGGAGAGTGATTATTGTAAAATCTAAAGGGAAAAAAATAATAATATAAACTATATAAAGTCAAAATATGTATCTATCTATTAATCTAATAAATTGTGAATAAAGTTAATTACGTATACTAATTGTTAAAAGTAAATTCACGTATTTTATATTGAGTGAGCATATCATTATTGTGGTATAGTGGATTTTATGATTGGTGGTCGTCAGGCAGTGGGCGAAATAAATAAAAACTGTGTGTCATTTGCGAATACAGTGCCAAAAGTAACCGTATGTGCAACGAGTATTGTGAACATACCAATTACCGATCAATTAATTACGGTGTGGATGGCGATTATCTCCAGTAATAAGTCGTATGTTTGTTGAGACCGTTTGTTTGCCGTACATTGAAGAACAGAGTGGAAATAAAAGCAAGTTTTGGTCTACTACCGCTTCGGGGCTAATCTACCGTACAAAAAATCGTGATCTGAAGTATTTGTTTGTGTCTCTATTGATGGCGTATATTTACTGTATGTTGTATACGGGCGAGTTAAATACAAGGTGGTAACTGCTGTGATGAGCTGTGAAACAACTGTTGCCGCAGAACGAAGAGGATAAAAAAAAACAGTTCGTTTATTTGTTTACTTTTTTTTATTTTTTTTCTATTTTTTATAAATCTAGTTTATTAATCAATTTAATTACTTTTGCTTTATTTTTGTTAATTTTTTTTGATACTTTTATTTGTTTTGCTTTAGTTTTAGCTTTATTTCTGTAAAATTTCTTATAATTTAATTTTCTCTGTAATATTTCATTTTTTTTTATTTTTTTTTCTGCATGACGCTCGCGTTTACTTCATTTTTGTTTTTTGTCTGTTAATGAGTAGTATTTTTTTATTATATTGTTTACTTCTTACCAAATAACATTTTTTTTACAGCTTCCTCTCTCTCTCTCTCTCGCGCGCTCCTTACGAGCTTAATTTTTGTTTTCTTCAGTATTTTTTTTTTTTTTTGATACTATGGTGATGAGGATGAGGGGTTAGGAGTATCACGGTGGAATGCTGAGGATGGGTTGAGGTTTCGGGGCCCGCGCGGTCCTACTGGTTGCCGGAGCCCAAAGCGTGCATTTAATTTATTAGTTTACTATTTCTTGGTTTTTTTAATCTTATGCGGTAATTCTAGCTTCGATCATGTCTTGGAAATCTCCCACCCCAGCTCTGAGCCAAGCCAGCTGTACCGCGTTCCAAGACCGCTGATCGAAGATTCTGTTGACGGAATTTTGGTATATATTCGGAGTTTAAATGGTCGGTGCCCCGTCAGATCAAGTATTGTGGCACCGCCAAACCCAATGGTATCGAGATTCTGTTACAGTGGCGCCCAAACATATTAAATGGCTTAAATTTCTCTCTTTATTTCATTTTTTTCTTCTCAGCTTTAATTTTTTTAATAATCCCATTCTTGGGGCGACTGGAGGTACGAGTTTTCACCATTTCCACCGCGTGGTGTTGATTGTGGTTGAAGTTCGTGTTCACCTCGCCCCAAGTCTAATGGGCATTGGTTTTTTCATTTAATCCATTTTCAGATTCAGTTACTTTTTAATTTTTTTTACTTTCCTAATTAAAGTTTACAGTTTTGACTTGGCGCACGCATTTGATGTTGTTTCCAGCAATTTTGCTGTTTGATTTCACCCGGATGCGCGTGTCAAGTCGTTCTATTTGGTTCCTTTTCTCAGATTTAGGTTTAAAGTTTCAATAAATTTTTTTTTTCAATTTTTCTGTTCTGTTTTCTTTGGGGTGTGCATTTATCGTTGATTTCCAGCGCTTAACGCTGTTTGAGTGCGCATGGATGCGCGCGCCAAAATTTCCTGTTCCCGAGAGGCATTGGAGCTGAGGCCGAAAAATTTCCACCGTGTGGTGTTGATTGTGGTTGAGGTTCTCGGTTTCAATGTTTCGGGTCCCACGTTAAAGTTCATTTTTCTCCTTTATCATAACGTTATTTCTCATTCTCTAGGTTTTTGTTATTCGGTGTTGGTTGGTAAGGTCGACTGATCCCACATTAAGTGTCGATTTCAGAAGACTTGGTAAATTCAACATCCTGACAAGTAGGATTAGCTCCAGCAGCTGATCTTGAGTCCCAAGTTAAGTTTGGTTTGATTTAATCAGAATTGTTGGAGCTGATATGTCTATCATCCGTTTCAAACTTTATATTTTTTTTCCCCCCTTCAATTTTTATTTTTTTATGCACGTGGCGGGTCCGGCACAGGCATGGATTTGCGTTCTGCTTTTGGGCGTCGCACCTCATCCTGTCCTCAGCACCCACATTTGATTTATTGCTTGATTTCTTTTGATATTTTGTTGAAATTTTTTTGTTCACTAATTATATTGGTGTCGGTTTATGATCTTTATTACTAGTATTCAACGCATTTTATTGTACTAGAAAAGGTTTATTTTCTTAAGTCGTTATTAATCATTAAGTTAAACGAACCTACGATTCAGATATATATATTTGTTTTTTGTTTTTGTCTCTTTTGCTTTGACGGATCGGCAATTGCTACTTTTATTTTTCTATTATTATTGGTCGATTTGTTTAGCCTAGAATTTACCGTCGATATTACAAGTTAATTAGTCCTAAGCTTAAAAGTTCAAATATTGTCATAGTTTGGTATTTTATTTGGTTGTATAATTCATTCACGAGATAATCGTTATAAAACGGAAAATTTTCAGCATTCTTTAAAATAATTTTTGTTTTCTGTGGATTATAAATTATCGGGTGTTAACTTACCTCGATATTTGAAAATGGATGTATCAATGTTGAAGCCTGACGAAATAGGAGTCGAGTGTGAGTTGCGTGAGATATCACAGGACGATATCGGAGCATTCGAGGCTCTAAGACAACAAGTTGAGGCAGAACAAGCTGGCAAGGTTAGTTCACCAAAGAGAATGCACCCACGTGCATCTAAAAAACCCGATGTAGAAATCGAGTCTTGTCGGGTTAAATTGATTGCGTTACGTGAGGAGATCGCGAACCTAAAAACTACTGCCACGGAGGAGCAAGTAAAAGAAGCTCATCGAATCGTGTCTAGACTGATACACGTGCGTGGCAGATTAGAGCGAGCAACTCAATCCCCTACTTATAGGCAATTGGCACAACAGACGCTGCAACCTTGTTTGAAATTACAAGAGACTCTTGAGGAGTATTTGGACAATTCTGACACGCTGGATAAATCTATTGAGGTCGCTAATCAGGTGGAGATAGAAACTAGGCCGGTCATCGAGCCGGAGACTTCAACGGAATTCAAGTCTGGTGCTATCGTATCAATATCTCAATCTGATGGAATTGCCCTAAATCAGAATGAAACTGATGTCATCATCGCTCCTCAGGCCCAGCTCGTGCCGTCGGAACCCAATATGTTGACCGCAATGATGGCCCAGTTGACTCAGTTATCCGCGCAAATGGCAGCATTAGCTCAAAGGCAGGAGGCTCTCCAACTTCAGGTGTCGACTCGAACTCCATTATCGCCCGTAAAGACTTCTGCATTTCAACCGTCTACCTCTAGGCCGGCGTCTCCTCCTTCGGTAGCTCATGTCCAATTTCAGGAGATTCCTCCTATTGACACTATTCCGAATCCGACACCGGCGACCACTACACAAGGCACTCCCATCATTAATCAGGCATCTGCTGGTTCTCTCACTGGTACAAAACCTCATGCCGATTGGAATCTTTCTCCAAGTGCCCCCCTCAATAGTACGCTTAACCCCACCAATACAGTAGCTCCTAGTCCGCCTTATGGCGAGGCCTCTAGTTTACCGGCATATGCTTCCAATATGTCCAGCCATAGGCATCTTGCGCGTAGCGGAATATCATTTGGTGGAACCACGTCCGGTATCACTGTAGAGATGTTCCTTTTCCAATTGGAAACCGTAGCCACATCGATGAATATGCCCGCAGAGGCAATGATGGTGGAAATGAGCACGGTGTTACGGGACGTGGCCCTTCAATGGTATTGGATTTACCGTCGGCATCATCCCAAGGCTTTATGGGTGGATCTAAGAAGAGAGTTTATTGAAAGATTCAAAGATCGCCGAACTCCCTATGAGATCCGTAGAGCAGTCGAAGCCAGAAAACAGCAACCCAACGAAAATTTCATGGATTTTTACCATGAATTGTGGGGCCTAACTCTTCAATGCCAAACTCCTTATACCGACGAAGAATTAATACAGTTATTACTATCCAATATGAAACCTTCTCTGCAATACCACCTGACAGATCGCCATTTCGCTAGTATAGGGGACCTGATAAAGAGTTGTACGGCTTGGGAAGACACCCTAAAGCGCTTCCGTGTTTCAGCGGAACCTTTACAATTCAAACGCGGCATTAATGAGCTTACGGCTGGTGTTTATGAGGATAAGGGAATGTCCGTTTCATTCGCGAACAATTCCCCACTTGAACCATCTGCTGAATATTCGGTGTCTGCGTTTCAGACTACCCGTAAGGCCCCGGGAAGCACGCAGGAGCGAACAGTATCAACAAGCGTATCACATCAGCCCACTGGAACAAGACAATATCCTATTTGTTACAACTGTTTAGACATTGGTCACACTTACCTAGATTGTCCTATTCCCTCAACGGATATATTTTGCTACAAGTGTGGTTTGAAAGGAACCATTAAGCCGCGATGTTCTCGTTGTGCGGGAAACCAAACGAGTGGTCAATGGAGATCGGGGAGCCAGGGACCACTGCGGTTAAATGCCCCCAGCATCTTAAAGGAGGACGCGGCCAGCAATACGGACCCCGAGCTTCGTCGAGGATCTGCATCGGGGGGAAGGGATCAAACGAGCCCGTGATAGCTTCCGTAGAATCTCATGATTCCGATTTATTGTCTGAATCGGGTTCATTCGATCCCAACTCTATGATTGTAGATCCTGCAGTGTCTTCGCTTCTTCCAGAATGTCGAGTAGTCAACATCCCTAAACCAGGGAACTCCATTCTGTTAAATCCTCCTGTTGATAGTGATCTAGTTTACCCAACATCAGCGACTTTACTGTCTGATAATTTCGTGGATCGCTCTAATACGTCTTCTCTTTCCACCATCGATCCACTAGATTTTGTCACCTTGACTTCTCCGCAAAGCGAATCATTTAGGCCTGCTCGGCTGCACAGCCTAACCCGTTTGTCACGCTCAAAAAAATATTGGGAGAAGCGTCGGGTCATGAGATCCTTCGTCATTTCCTCTATACTCGGTTCTGAAACAGGTGACGTGAGGCCCTACGCTGATGTCCTTGTTAATGATGTTCCTTACCGAGGTCTTTTAGACAGTGGAGCTAGTGTGAGCGTGTTGGGTTGTGGATCCGAAAAATACCTATCTGATAAATCTCTGAAGTTTCACAATTTTCCGTCCCACATCAGTACTGCCAGTGGTCATTCTCAGCGAGTATTCGGCTATATTAATGCTCGTCTGAAGTTTAACAATAGTTCTCATGATTTAATTTTATACATAGTTCCTTCGTTGGAGCAGCCGCTTTATCTTGGGATCGATTTCTGGAATCGCTTTGGGATAGTTCCAAAAATCTCCTCATTTAGTGCTTCCAATGATCTGCATACTTCATCGGATGCGTCTAAATTTCACCTCCTTTCTAGAGATGATCAACAAACGTTGGATCAAATCAAAGAACTATTTCCTTCGAGTGACAACTTGGGTCTAGGCCGAACTTCATATCTGTTTCACTCTATTGATGTGGGATCGGCAAAACCTGTTAAACAGCGCTTCTACTCGGTATCTCCGGCCATTCAGAGACTCATGTATAGCGAGCTGGACCGGATGTTGTCTTTGGGGGTTATCGAGGAATCACAGAGTTCCTGGTGTTCACCGGTCACTTTAGTTCGTAAGGCCAATGGCAAAGTTCGTCTGTGCTTAGATGCTAGAGAACTGAACAAGGCCACCGTCAAGGATGCGTATCCGCTGCCTCTTATCAACGGATTGTTGGGTCGTTTGGATCAAACCCGATACATATCGGCAATAGATTTAAAAGATGCCTTTTGGCAGATACCTCTCGACCCACAATCTCGAGATAAGACAGCGTTTACGGTACCTGGACGGCCCTTGTATCAGTTCACCGTCATGCCTTTTGGGCTATGCAACGCTCCACAGACCCTTTGTCGCCTGATGCACAAAGTGATTCCGCATCAGTTACACGATAAGGTCTTCGTGTACCTCGATGATCTCCTGGTCACAACCGCCACTCTGAATGAGCATTTTGAGTTGCTGAAAGAAGTTGCTCATCTTCTGAAAGCCGCGGGACTCACTATCAATATCAGCAAAAGTAAGTTCGCACTAAAAGAAGTGAATTACCTGGGTTATGTCGTCGGTGATGGTTGCCTCCGCACAAACCCAGAGAAATGTAAAGCCATCTTGGAGTTCCCTGTTCCGAAAACGACTAAACAGATTAGGAGCTTCCTGGGAATGTGCGGATGGTATCGTCGCTTCATCGAAAATTTCGCTTCGCTGGCCGCTCCACTGACCGATCTTACCGGAAAACCTTCTAAGCTCCGTTGGTCCTCAGCTGCCGATGCTTCCTTTAAGGCGTTAAAGTCAGCTTTGACCTCTGCTCCCGTGCTGGCTAACCCTGACTACAGCAAGCCCTTCTATATACAGTGCGATGCCAGTACCGTCGGCGTAGGTAGCGTCTTATTCCAGGTGGACACCGAAGGTTTCGAGCGCCCCATTGAGTTTATCTCCCATAAGCTCAATGCGGCTCAAAGAAATTACTCGGTGACCGAATTGGAGTGCTACGCTGCGGTACTCAGTGTGCAAAAGTTCCGGCCTTATATAGAGGGGTATCCTTTTGTGATATACACAGATCATGCCAGTTTACGCTGGTTGATGTCACAAAAGGATCTGTCAGGGCGCTTAGCACGGTGGAGCCTAAAACTTCAGGCATTTGATTTCCAAATCGGATACCGGAAGGGGTCGAATAACGTGGTTCCCGACGCGCTATCCCGAGCATTCTGCGAGGAGTCTACAACTGCATCTGAACCTGTTGTCAGTATCAAGGCTGCTAGCTCGGCTGCTTCTGCTAATAATCATTTGCCTGTCTCTGAGCTTAGTAACCTGGCTTGTGTTTCCAGTCTTTCGGATCCTGTGAACGTTCCCGTGCTGCACATCGATCTTGCCTCCACTGCGTTTCAGGACGAAGAGTATGTTAATCGGATTTCTCAGATTAAACAGTTGCGAGATTGTGAACATAACTTCAAAATTCAGGGAAATAAGTTGATGATCGCTCCTTCTTACGGTATTCGGTACGTAGATACCGACATTCCCCAGTTCAGATTGGTTGTTCCTTCCTCTTTGACACTTGATTTGATTGAACAGGCCCACGTTCCTCCCACTTCAGCACACTTAGGCGGTGGTAAAACGCTTGAACGCCTACAACGACAGTTTTACTGGCCTGACATGGCCCGTCAAGTAAAGCAATATGTAAGCCACTGTTCTAAGTGTAAAATGAATAAGGCTGTAAACTTCTCTACCAGACCAGCTATGGGAAATCCGGTGGTGTCTTCTCGTCCTTTCCAGAAGTTGTATGTTGACTTTCTTGGTCCGTATCCACGATCGAAACGAGGGAATTCCCATATTGTCATAGTCGTTGATCACTTTTCAAAATTTGTCTTTGTTAAACCGTTACGCGAAGCATCGGCATCTTTGTTATGCACGTTTTTGGAAAACGAAATATTCTTACTATTTTCCGTCCCAGAAGTGATCACTTCCGACAACGGCAAACAATTTACATCTCATTTATTTAAAGGACTATTGACAAAGTACGGAATCTTACACTTGCGTACCCCTCTCTACTCTCCTCAGAGCAATGCCTCTGAAAGGGTAAACCGCACCTTGTTGTCAGCCATTCGGTCATATTTAGACGATCACAAGCATAGTGAGTGGGACAAGCATCTGTACGAGGTAGCGGCCGCTTTACGCAACGCAATTCATGATTCCGTGCATTACTCCCCTCACTATCTCGTGTTCGGCCAACACATGTCATTACATGGGTCAGATTATGAATTGCGTAGACTGCTCAGCGGCACCGATGCAAACGAAGTTCAGGCTCTGTCCAAGCCAGATCGACTAAATATGATAAAAAGCCAGATAAGTCACTATCTTCGCGTTGCACATGACAAAGGAGCGCGACATTATAATTTACGGAGTAGTCATCGTGTGTTTCAGGTCGGTCAACCCGTGTTTGTTCGATGTTTTAATTTGAGTGATGCAAGTAATAGGTATTCTGCTAAATTGGCCTCTAAATTCAAACCGGCCATAATCATTGCTAGAGTTGGTAACGTATCGTATGACCTCCAAGATCTGAATGGTAAATCGTTGGGAGTTTATCATGCCAAGGACATCCGCGCATAAATATTCTCCCGTCAGTAGTATGCTTTCTGTTTGTTCTGTTCCTCCTCCTCCTCATCTTCGTCTACTCGGATGATGTATTAATTTTGGCCCGGCTATCGAGACCCTTTCTCGGGTGTGGGACGTCCCCACGATTGTTACGCCGCTTTTGTGCGTCGTTCCAGCGCGTAAGGAAATGCGGTGCACTGCCCAGCCTTATTTGGGCAATTTCGGTGTATTGCAACTGAACGAAGAGGGAGAGAGGGGAAAGCTACAATTGTTGTGGTAAGCGAAAAAAAAAACATTTTTTTGGCGGTTGGGAGTCAAGTTTTGGTACTCGAACGAGATGGTTACTTTGATTTTTTTTTTTTTCTTGAGTGTATGCAGAAGAAAAAATGATTAAAATTATTTTTTTTGATTTAAACGGAGAGTGATTATTGTAAAATCTAAAGGGAAAAAAATAATAATATAAACTATATAAAGTCAAAATATGTATCTATCTATTAATCTAATAAATTGTGAATAAAGTTAATTACGTATACTAATTGTTAAAAGTAAATTCACGTATTTTATATTGAGTGAGCATATCATTATTGTGGTATAGTGGATTTTATGATTGGTGGTCGTCAGGCAGTGGGCGAAATAAATAAAAACTGTGTGTCATTTGCGAATACAGTGCCAAAAGTAACCGTATGTGCAACGAGTATTGTGAACATACCAATTACCGATCAATTAATTACGGTGTGGATGGCGATTATCTCCAGTAATAAGTCGTATGTTTGTTGAGACCGTTTGTTTGCCGTACATTGAAGAACAGAGTGGAAATAAAAGCAAGTTTTGGTCTACTACCGCTTCGGGGCTAATCTACCGTACAAAAAATCGTGATCTGAAGTATTTGTTTGTGTCTCTATTGATGGCGTATATTTACTGTATGTTGTATACGGGCGAGTTAAATACAAGGTGGTAACTGCTGTGATGAGCTGTGAAACAACTGTTGCCGCAGAACGAAGAGGATAAAAAAAAACAGTTCGTTTATTTGTTTACTTTTTTTTATTTTTTTTCTATTTTTTATAAATCTAGTTTATTAATCAATTTAATTACTTTTGCTTTATTTTTGTTAATTTTTTTTGATACTTTTATTTGTTTTGCTTTAGTTTTAGCTTTATTTCTGTAAAATTTCTTATAATTTAATTTTCTCTGTAATATTTCATTTTTTTTTATTTTTTTTTCTGCATGACGCTCGCGTTTACTTCATTTTTGTTTTTTGTCTGTTAATGAGTAGTATTTTTTTATTATATTGTTTACTTCTTACCAAATAACATTTTTTTTACAGCTTCCTCTCTCTCTCTCTCTCGCGCGCTCCTTACGAGCTTAATTTTTGTTTTCTTCAGTATTTTTTTTTTTTTTTGATACTATGGTGATGAGGATGAGGGGTTAGGAGTATCACGGTGGAATGCTGAGGATGGGTTGAGGTTTCGGGGCCCGCGCGGTCCTACTGGTTGCCGGAGCCCAAAGCGTGCATTTAATTTATTAGTTTACTATTTCTTGGTTTTTTTAATCTTATGCGGTAATTCTAGCTTCGATCATGTCTTGGAAATCTCCCACCCCAGCTCTGAGCCAAGCCAGCTGTACCGCGTTCCAAGACCGCTGATCGAAGATTCTGTTGACGGAATTTTGGTATATATTCGGAGTTTAAATGGTCGGTGCCCCGTCAGATCAAGTATTGTGGCACCGCCAAACCCAATGGTATCGAGATTCCGTTACAGTTGGATCTTGTGAAGCTCCTGCATATGGGAGTCTCCCTAGCCTAACTCCAATGCGTTTGTCAGTTGCTCGTTGTTCCTTTGCGATTCCGGCAAACTCTGGATGGTATCTGCTGCTTGTTTGTTTGTTTTTATTTCATTTCCATCTCAGAACAAAATTACAAATGGTGATATATAATAAATAAATTGTTTAAAAAAATTAAAAATTGAAATGAAAAGAGAAGAATTCAGTGTCGCAAATCGACAGTTTTGAATTCTCGTTTTTAAATACAAAAATACTTAAAAATATAAATAAAGATAAAAAATAAAAAAACATAAAATAATAAAAATATTAATAATACCAACACCGAGCAGGTATCCAATATAAAACTTCTATTATGTTTACTTGCTATACATTGTAGAAAAGTTCAATCAAATTGTAATAAAGCAATTGGTTTTCTTTATGTGACAACACGAAATAAATTTGTGACATCAGGCGTTTCAAAGAGCCAATCCTTAACTCTTGACAGAAAAGATTTAGAATGAATTTGCCTCCTAATCAAATCAGGTAGATTATTGAAAAATGTTGGTGATGCAACAAGTAATAGGTTGTTCAGAAATTAATGCAGGTTTTCAACCATTTTATTTAAAACGACATATCTCAGTTTAGAATAAATTTTATTAATCGAAATAAGAACCATTACAATCTACACATTGTTGCCAACAAGATACAAGTTTATTAATCCCAGTTGCATAGAATTCTGAAGTTCTGGAAGCGATGAATTCTTCGAAGGCATTTTTTGCGGCTGTTTGGTCGTTGAATACTTTTCCTTGTAAGAAGTGGTCGAGATGCTTGAAAAAGTGGTAGTCGGTTGGCGAGAGGTCCGGTGAGTATGGTGGATGAGGCAGAGCTTCGTAGTCAAGTTGGTTCAACTTCTGCAGCGTCGGTTGTGCAACATGTGGTCGAGCATTATCGTGCAGAAGAATTGGGCCCTTCCTATTGACTAATGCTGGACGAAGACGTTTATGTTCTTTGTGCATTTTGTCAATTTGTTGACAATATTTCTCTGCTGTGATATTTTCGCCAGGATTCAAGAAGCTGTAGTGGATAATTCCGGCTGACGACCACCAAACAGTCATCATAGTTTTTTTTTGATGCAGCTCAGGTTTGGAGAAATGTTTAGGGGCTTTGCCACGGTCCAACCACTGCGCTGAACGTCGTCGGTTGTCGTATAGAATCCACTTTTCATCGCACGTTACAATGCGATCGAGAAATGGTTCGTTTTTGTTGCGCAAAAGAAGTGAAGAGCAAACTTCATAACGGCGATTTTTTTGGTTCTCGTTCAATTCGTGTTGCACGCATTTGTCGAGCTTCTTCGACTTTCCAATTCGGCTCAAATGTTCCGAAATTAATCCAATACTTACGCCTAGGTCCCCTGCAAGCTCTCGAACAGTCGTGCGTGGGTTTGCTTCCACCAAAGCCTTCAATTATCGTCGTCAATGGCAGAGGGACGTCCGCAACCTTTCTCATTTTCAAGACTGAGTTCACCACGACGAAATTTTTGAAACCAACGTTGTATTGTGCATTCATTAACATTTCCTTGGCCCCAAACTTCATTGATGTTTCGAGCCGTTTGTGCTGCACTGCGGCCGAGTTTAAATTCATACAAGTAAATTTGGCGAAATTCTTGTTTTGACATCTTAATTTCAAAGGTCTAAAAATAGACAAAACTACAATTTAGATTACAAATAGATTATGACTTATAATGTTAAACTCTTTGCGTAATTCTTTATTATTGAAAAATTGTTGAAACAAATAAAATCATAAAACCTGCATTAATTTCTGAACAACCTAATATGTAGCGGCGGAAGTGATCATTATAAAATCTAGGAATACTGTACAGTTACCTCTTAACGCCAAAATTAACCCACTTGATAACTGCTCTGCATCCCGTTTATTAGTTTTGGCCGCTGCCGTGAATTGCACTTTGAAATCTGGTCAAGCTGGTCAACTTCTCCATACTGCAAAAGAGGAACATCCCTTCCTTTTTTTAGTTCCATCACTTCACCTTGAAGTTCTTCAAGTTCCACTTTCACGTTGCTTGTTGATGTTGTATCTTGAAGATGTTCCAACTTCCTGTCCACATTGTCCTCGAACGCTGTAAATTTTGATTGTACTCCTTCTAATGATTGTTGGAGCTCTTCCCTTTATAATTTTCGAAACTGCTGCAGGGAAGATAGTTGTGTTATTAGAGATTCTTGAAGCACCTGGTGCGATGGAATCTTCTCCTCTTGTGATTTCAGCTGGGATGACACCTTCTTTGTTAGAGGTTCGTGGAGAAACTGGTTCTGTGATGACATCTCCTCCTCTTATGATTTCAACTAGTATGTCAGCTGCGCTGTTAAAGATTTTTGGAGAACTTGGTTCTGCAATGATATATCTTCTCCGTTAACGTTTGCTGTTTAAATCCATAGGTCGCTGGTTCAAATCCGGCTCGAAGGACCAAAAACTATGTGCGTTACACAACCAACGCCTTACAATTTTCACAATTATATTTTGAAAAATAAAAAAAACTAATTTAGTGGACTGTAACTTTTTGTTTAAATTTTATTTTTATTTAATTTTATTTTTTGTTATAAGGCAATTGATTGTGCATGACGTGTGCACATAGCAAAATCTCGACGTACAGTGATTGTTATTTCATTGCTTCATTTCCATTTTTCCCGTCAAGCGTTCTGTTCATTTTTATTTTACTTTACGTTACGTCTACAAATTGAGTTACATTTTTTAGTACAGCTAATCTAGTACTATTTTCTTCTAATCATTTGAACAATATGTCAAAACATAAATTGTCAATAAAGCTAAGGTAATTATTTACATAAATTTGTACATAAAATTGTTTATAATTAATATTAAATCAATTGAATTAACATTTATCTTACAGGTTACAATCATTCTAAAGGAGATACAGCTTTTAATTTAAAGATAAGTATAAATTACATTAGTTTGTATAAAATAAATATTAATCAAATTTTGTTTTTATTTCAGGTTAGATTACATAAATATTGAACTACAGTTTCGCTTTGTATTGCGCGAACCTTTGGATTTTGGATTAATCATCATGTAAAACCAGTGAATTAGTGATTTGTAGTTTTTATTTATAGTGTATTAAATAGTGTAGCATAAAAATTGTGTGTAATAAATACGTTGTATGTCGAAGCAAAATATTACTTGATTTTTTTTCTTTCTAATTTTCGGTTGCTACCAAACAGTCCCAAAAATAGCATAGCTAGGTCTGACTGTACGGTCCTCTCCGATGTTGAGAGGTTTTGATCTTCAGAAGCTGGCACCTTTTGTTCCTTGTGTGTTTCCTCCACCTGCGAAATAAAATTCAAAGTTTAAAAATTAATTACTATACTGGTATACGGCGATTGTCATGTGAAGGGCCGGTACAAAAATTAAGGTAGTCCTGATTTGTTTTCCTGTAAACAGAAAAATTTTATTGTTTGATCGCATAAGTAGTGAAAAATGGTGGTTTTCTTTTCTCATCCTACCTGAAAATGTAGAGAGATTTTCTTCTACGATTTCTCAATCATTAATTCTAAATATATTGAGGACGCAAATTATCGAATAATATATTCAACTCGAGTGAATTTTAGTTCATAAATATTTAAGTCAAAATGATCGAATTTGCATTAGTTCTTATGGGAAATTAAAAGAAGTAATATTTACGCCCGTATTACTATACAACTTTGGAGTAATTAAGAAAAATATGTGTGAAGATACCATCTCAAAGTTATTCCCCCCCTCCCCCCTGTTCAGGAATGATTTTTTGCTTAAAGTTAATCAATGAATCACCGCTAAAAATATTTACATTCATGTACAAGTCAGTAGATGGGGGGCAAAATCGAGTGTTAACAAAAAGTGAAGCTGTACCAAAATTTACTAAGGTAACTGGTACTTATTTTAGGCACGTAGGAGGCATGAATTTTCCTCCAAAGCGCGAAGAACCATAGCTTAGGAGATTCATACTCAATTAATTAACGATGAACAGCATTCCGAACACCAATTTAATAATAATTTAGATTCATTATTAATTTCTTTCTTTATATGTACATATGTTCATTAACGTGGCACGATCACTACTATTGCCCACAAAAAACACTAATCCGGTCATTTTATTATGGTTTCAGTACGGATCAAAATCGCCACTTTTAGTTGTTGGGTCTTCTTGATTTTAAATTTTGTTTTTATTTATTTTATTATTAATTTAATTACCGCTAATGATTTTAATTAATTTTAATAAATATTATGATTATTTTAACGCTATTTTATATAGAATAAAAAAATTGTTTTAGAATGAACTGTACTCAATTTATCTTAAAATTTTCTTGTTTCATCACTAAGTTTTTCACTCAAGCTTTTTATTTTATTTATTTTTCGTTTTGTTTCGTTCCTTAACCTTTTCGAGCCCCTCTATCACAAATGTGAGGTACATAACAAAGGTCATTAAATTTTTTTTTTTTTTGAGGGACGTCAAGCCCAATCCGCACATTTGTTACATACAATTTTTACCTGCATTGCGGGTAACATTTTTTTTATTTTATGTTGTTTTTGAACGATTATTTCAAATGATTGGTTTCAAAAATATCATCCATCAGATCTTTGAATAGTATTTTATTCAGGTGCAATTTTCTTGTAGAATTTCTTCTTATACAGTCTAAAGCAGCCAGCTAAATCGGCAGATTTGATTTCCTTCACCGAATCAGAGACTATGTTGAGAAAATCATTAACACTTCCTGATATACAGGATTCTTTTAACTTCAGATTTAAAAAGCTAAATTCAATTGGATTTAACATTTAACTGTAAGGCGATAGCTTTTGAGGAGATACATATATCATGATTCGTTTTAATGAAGCGATGGTATAAATAGCCAATTACTGTTTAAATCTTTAATTAATTTGTTCATTAAACATAATTTTTTTTTCTTTAGACCAACTTTTTACTCTTGTTCGAAGTCAGTCACAAATTAACATTGATCGGTTGCTTATCAAGAAAAGATGCCAAATTTTATTCATGTTATTGCTGTGGCAGAAGGTTGGTTCGTAGCGATTGTAATCGATGATGACATTGCCAATTGGTCTTGTTTCCATCAGAGCTATGAGGTCGAAGTTATAAGTACATAGATGCTTGTTCAAAGAGCTGATATGGTAGAGCCGATATAAGAGTTAATTTAATTAGACAAATAGTTCCATATTCCAAATTTAAAATCGTTGTATTGGGCTGATGGGAAGCTCTTCTTTAGCAACATACAACAAGCTACTATCTACCTTATAAGCAAACATTGAACCAATTTGGACTTAAGGTATTCAGCAAAGATTTCAGAATGTGGTATTAAGTACCATCATTTATGCACCTTGGTATGTCAGGAACAATGACCTCCATAGGGACCTTAAAGTGAACCTTGTCTTACATGAAATTCAGGAAAATGTGCAGAGACATGAAGAAACGCTCCGGCAACATGTGAACATTGAGGCAGCTCAGCTCCTAAGCAAGACGAATTTAGTACGCAGACTTAAAAGAAGCAAACCTTTCGAGCTGGTGTAATTGTTAGGGTAAACAGCATTGTGCTGCCCTAAAATCCACTACAAATTCTGCACTCTATGGAACACCAATGGGAAGAAGCCAAAGATTAATATAAGTTAGTAAATTAAGTCAGAAACAAATATTAGTCCAGGAGACTAGATTGTAATTACGTAAAATAATTAAATAAAAATTTGTAAAAAAAAAAATATCGTGTCCGAGGTCGTTGTTGTGAATCCAAAAGTATTCGAGGCTCATGTAAATTTCCGTAACACAATTGTTTTACACGTTGGGCTGTAGCTATCCTCCTGTAGGAGGATCACATGGATGTAGGAGGATCACATGGCTTTGGAGGAAGCAAATCCACGCACGACTATTCGAGAGCTTGCAGGGGACCTAGGCGTAGGTATTGGATTAATTTCGGAACATTTGAGCCGAATTGGAAAGTCGAAAAAGCTTGACAAATGGGTGCAACACGAATTGAATGAAAACTGAAAAAATCGGCGTTATGAAGTTTGCTCTTCACATCTTCTGCGCAACAAAAACGAACCATTTCTCGATCGCTTTGTGACGTGCGATGAAAAGTGGATTCTATACGATAACCGATGACGTTCAGCGCAGTGGTTGGACCTAGGCAACGCACCTAAACACTTCTCCAAACCTGAGCTGCACCAAAAAAAGACTATGATGACTGTTTGGTCGTCGCCAGCCGGAATTATCCATTACAGCTTCTTGAATCCTGGCGAAATTATCACAGCAGAAAAATATTGTCAACAAATTGACAGAATGCATAAATAACATAAACGTCTGCGTCCAGCATTAGTCAATAGAAAGGGCCCAATTCTTCTGTATGATAATGCTCGACCACATGTTGCTCAGCCGACGCTGTAGAAGTTGAACTAACTTGGCTACGAAGCTCTGCCTCATCCACCATACTCACCGGACCTCTCGCCAACCGACTACCACTTTTTCAAGCATCTCAGCTACTTCTTGCAAGGAAAAGTCTTCAACGACCAAACAGCCGCAAAAAATGCCTTCGAAAAATTCGTCGCTTCCAGAATTTCAGAATTCTATGCTACTGGAATTAATAAACTTGCATCTTGTTGGCAGCAATGTGTAGATTCTAATGGTTCTTATATCGATTAATAAAATTTATTCTAAACTGAGATATGTCGTTTTAAATAAAATGGTTGAAAACCTGCATTAATTTCTGAACAACCTAATAGGACATACATACGTTTTAAAAGCAGCAATTATCCCTTCGTCTAGTGAAAAGAAAACAAAATTGCACATTTGGGTGCTCCAAGATCAGATGGCCAGGTGCGTTGTCTAGAATTAAAAGAACTTTAAATTCTAGACATTTTGCATTCTTGTAGCGCCTAACTTCTTGGATGAATTATTTCTGAAACCATTCTGTAAAGATTGCACTGGTCACCCAGCCTTTTTGTTTTCCATCCAGAGAATTGGCAATTTATTGAAATCTACACCTTTCATCGAGCGTGGTGTTAAGGTACGATTCACTAGCAATGATTTTAACATACGGTCTCCTGAAACATTGGAACAAAACATCAATGTTACACGGTCTTTTCCTACCTTAAAACCACCCGCAGTTTTCTGCGATTTGGCAACATAAGTTCTGCAAGCATTTTTTTTCCAAAAAGGGCCACAAGTTTTTGGGGAAATTCTTTTGCAGCCAATTGATCTGCAGACGCAGTTTCTCCCCTAATTTTTACATTGTGGAGAGCTTAAGAAAACCTGTCATCCAACCTGTACTTGCAGAAAATTCAGGTTGTTTTGACTGAGATGAAGTGCCTGGCTCAACTTTGTTAATACGTTTATAGATTTTTAATGCTGCTTGCTTGATAGTAATTCTGTCTACTGGTATTCTTTTTTGTGATTTATCTTCAATCCACATTACCAAAGCTTTTTCCATTTTCTCTCTGACAACTAAGCGTCCTTTATATTCAATTCTTAAAATCAAACTAAATTGCGTAAAAACAAAGAAAAAATTCATATGAAAAATTCATCAAAAAATTCAGAAAAAATTCATAGAATACAAAAAAAAAAAAATCGTGTTGTATTGAAAATCGTATTAAAACAAAACAATTCGTGTAAAAAGATAAAAAAAAATATTTTCAACTCGTGTTAAATAAAATTCGTGTAAAAACAATTCGTGTAAAACGAGAATTAGGTGTACAATTATTCAGATCGATGTCATCATATTTGAAAGAGCAACGGTTCGCGGAAGTTGAAGATGTGCGAAAATGGATCGATGACTATTTTGCTTCGAAATCACAAAGTTTCATAAAAGGTTATTTAAATAGCAAAAAACTATAGATAGTAATGGCGAATATTTCGATTAGTAATCTTTGTAACAAGTATATTTTCAATAAAGTTAAATTTGACCAAAAAGAACCGAGTTTCTACTTTCACACCTAATATTTAAGCACATTGCGGTTCGGCCATTTCGTGGAACTGGTGTTTAAAAAAATGTCGTTCGAGATGGCTGGATCCAATTAACATATAGCTCAGACAAAAATGTCCACAAATATTTCATAAAAAATACCAATTTCGTAATTTACTGCTTACCTTTGATTAATAATCAGATGGCAATATCTTATCTGTTCATATTAACACTGTAAAATTTAATATAATAATTTTGTATATTTAAAATTTTTTAAAAAATCTTCAAAATCATTTTAATTTAATCAACACTATTAGCAGGTGGTTTGGCGTCTATTGGAAGGGGCTCCGTATCCTTCCAGTAGGCGCAAGTGTACGTACTGCCTCCTCGTGGCAACCACCGGTAACTGTAACCATTAGGCTGAATATAGACTTTTGTGACAGGCTAAAGTACGGCGCTAAAGGAGAAAACCTTGACAAAAAATCCCTAATCTAAGGTGGAACAGCATATGCCGATGGATGAATGGCTGATAGGTTAATTAGTCTATATATGCGGACTCTGGATACCAGGCACCCTCCAGTTTTATTTAGCCTTCCTGTAGTAAACCTGGGTGACCTACAGGCGACTTTTTTTTTTTTTTTATTCCCAGCAACTCGCAAGAGTCAAATCAAAACGGTAGACGAGGCACGGGAAGGAATACACGGGAGTGGGTCTGCCCTCTCAAAGTCCTTGAGTCCCAATGCTACCGCTTTTCTAGCAGAAGTAAATGTTATTACATCTAGAAGGGAGAGCAATGAGCCCAGATAGTATGTAACGCGTGTAGAAGTATTTCCTACAGTAGACATCTAGGAGGGAGAGCAATGAGCCCAGATAGTATGTATCACGTGTAGAAGTACTTCCAACAGTAAACATCTAGGAGGGAGAGCAATGAGCCCAGATAGTATGTCCCAGCAACTCGCAAGAGTAAAATCAAAACGGTAGACGAGGCACGGATAGGAATATACGGGAGTGGGTCTGCCCTCTCGAAGTCCTTGAGTCCCAATGCTACCGCTCTTCTAGCAGAAGTAAATGTTATTACATCTAGGAGGGAGAGCAATGAGCCCAGATAGTATGTATCACGTACCGGTCGGCAGTATTATCAGGTTCATTAAGAGCCTGAATATTGGCTGGACGGATAATTAAAACATCTAGGAGGGAGAGCAATGAGCCCAGATAGTATGTATCACGTACCGTTAGGCAGTATTATCAGGTTCATTAAGAGCCTGAATATTTACTGGACGGATAATCAAGTAGGGCTTATGCACAAAAGATCTTTTAGGTCGCAGTGCGGGGTGGCTTGAGCCCCCACATGGCCCTCAAGTAATAATAATAATAATAATAAAAAACACTATTAGCAATTTTTAAAGAATATAAAGATACTACTTGTGTTTTAAGTAGAACGGGCCTATATTTCACAAAGTAATTCAATTCAGTTAATGCCTTATCGATTATGGTTAAAAAAGATAAACAATATAAATACTTCACATTTCTTTTTGAATTAACAATACTTATATTTACTCCGGCTGTGTTTACATCGTGACTCATGATAGTTACATAATACCAATAAAACAGTTTATTATAATAGCTACAAAAATAAACTTTCAATATGAATTAAATTGACATTAATTTTAATACATTAAAACTATTATTACAAAACTAAAAAAACTACAATGTAACAACAATGTAACTAAAATATGCACAAAAAATAAAAGTTAAAAGTTTTTCGAATCTTTCCAGATTAAAAATATACCATGCCTACATTTATACACGTAATATGTATGTAACTTGAAAATTTATAAATAACGTTTAAATAGTTATTTTCCTCATGCCAACAGACATCCCTGATCTGTTAATAATTTTTAACAGCAATTAAGCACTTTTAAAATACGATTAACAAGTATGTAACATTAACATTATTAATAGATCATCTAATCCAAGTGCTAAATCTCAATAAAAAAAACCAACAATTCTAAGAAATGCATCTGGATATGAGAGCTTTATTATAAAGCGTATAATGTGTTATAATAACAATAGTAACACTTACAAGGATGAAATAGAAAAAAAAATTTCATAACAACTTTAAAGTTTAATAAAAAAAATATATCTGTATTCGAAAAGTTTATCTTTAAAGTTTTTTAATCTTTTTTTTTTTTATTTTTGAAAACTTTTAATATGTGCATACAGAAAAAAAAATATTAACTTTCAAATAAAGCTCTCTTCGTTACAATGCGAATACATGCAAGCAATATTTAGAAATTTTAAGTTATTTAAATTAATTTTGTTTTATTTATTTTTTACTATTGAATATTTATTAAAAATAATTTTAATATTTTGTCTCTGTTTACGTATGTGGTTATATAGATTTAGAAATAAACTCATTATAATAAATAGTACGATGACGTGAACTTATTGTGATTGTCGCGTCGATCAGCAATTGACTTTTCTTTTTCTTGTAGTGCAGTTTTTCGTTTGTCGTTTGAATGTATGATAATTCACAATTTTTTTAACTATAGTAATTAGTTTTAGAAAATTTCTCTCAAGGTGTGTACATGCTCCAATTCTGGAGGGACTACATTCCGACAATTCCCTCGGGCTCCTTCATTTTGGTCATAAACACATCGGCCATCTTTGAGTGTTTTTTCATGGTTTCCATGATGGTATCATTCACCTTATCCGGATTGGGAGCTTTTCGTTTTTGCCTTTTTTGATTAAATTTTTCTGAAGGTTTTTCAGATACCTACGACTGCTTCGTTGGGTTCAATAAAACTTTCAATTTGCTCCTTTGAAACAGAAGTAATTCCATCTAAATCAGCAGCAGTCTCATCGAATAGTAACTGGGAAGCATCACTGCCGATATTACTGACCGCAACATTTATGTTATTTGTGAAACTACTTTCAGTGGGCCTGTTAATAAAAAAATTGTACTAAATTTAAATTTATAAATGCTATGCAGTACGTAGGAAACCGATACGACAAACTGAGAATAACAGCCAATGCAATATCCGCTTAAGAGGATGGACGGTAAATTAGATTGTGGTTCAGATGAAAAGTCGTTATTTTTAATTGAGATAATATGCAGAAATCGACCTTACTCTTCGTCGATTAGGTCTCCTTGAAAAAATTCCATTTCGGAAATTAAACACGCATAGGCTTGCTCAACCATTTGAAGGTACTTGCACTTTTAGCTTTTACTTTTAGCCTCCTGAATTTAGTTTTTAGTCATGCCACAATTTCGCTTTGATGGCATTATTTTTATAATTGGGATGCCGTAGGTTGAACAGAGATTCTCGTCCCGATTTTTTTAATTCTTCGATTAATAATAAATCGAACTGAGAAATGTTAGAGGCCATTCCTAAATTAAACCTAGTTTTAAAGTTAAGTTGTTACACAATTTTGAGATCAATCGAAATAAAGTAATTAAATACTTACTTTGGAAAAACTCAACACAATACCACTATAAGAATAATAAATTAATTAATTACACTATTTGTATTGTAATACGTGGTATACATTAAAATATAAATATAAATCGACTAAACTAGAATAGTTGTTTATTAAAAATTGTCTAATAGTATTAAAATACGTGATTTATTACTTTTTTTGTCCTGATTCTGAAAGGGAAAATTTTAAATTACATATTTTAAATTATTATGTTTCGATTCAATGAAAATAAAAACTACAAATTGCAGCATTTGGTTCTAAACAAACCATTGAAAAATTATATAAATAATTACCATACAATCATTAAAATTAGTGTAGCTGTTTTATGAGATTATTCTTTAAATCAGGATCGCGTACTAAAATTTGACCGGCAGAAAAAAAACATTTTATCGACAAACGTCGTTTGACATCGAAAATCATAACACTAACTTAACAGTCGTTGTTGTCTTGACGATGAAACAGCAATCACAATAATGATCTTTATTTGGAGATCTTTATTGATGCCTTATCGCCTTTTATACAAAATATGGGCCTAGGTTGTTTATATTGAACAGATATTCCTAAAAAAAATAATATTTGCATCCAACAACGCATTTGTTTTAGTGAAAGAAATGGAACAGTTAACTTAAAATCAGTTTATCGGGCCAATAACGGCCTATTTAAAATAAAAATGCAAATCGAAGCATAGTGTCCGAATTGTAGATACTACCTTCATAGAAAATATGTTATTTGTGTTTTTTGAACGAGCATTAACTTTCTTTTGGTAATAAACTTTGTTAGACGTTTTGTGAGCCGTCAGAGATTAAACATAGATTAAAATAGATGGTGTTCAAATTTGAGGTATCTTTTCAAATATTCCACAATCTACATATATTTTTTGTACTAGAGTACCTATGTTATTTGACACATGACAAGTACAAACATTCCGGTTAGTTAAAATGGATCGCTTTACACGAGCGAACAACGTGTTTTCATTATTAAAACTTATTTAAATATGGTGAAAGTTATTCAGAAGTTGAAAGAAAATTTCGTTGAAAATACGGTAGAGAACATGTTCCAACAAACCGTGCTATTAAACTTATCATTGATAAATTTGAAGAAACTGGTTCAGTTCAAGATAAGAGAAGCAGCGTTTATTATCGTAGTGGTCGTTCAAGTGAAAATATTGCAGCAATAAGGACATCAATTTGTCATCGTTCACAGCAATTAAACCTCAAACCAACCACTTTGTTCAATATTTTTCACAAAGATCTTCACTTAAAGGTTTAAAAAATACAGTTAACACAAAAATTAAAGGCAACTGACCACGCATTAAGTCGGCAATTCATTAATTGGGCCATAGAAAAACAAGAAGAAATGAGAATTTTTTCCAATGAAATTATGTTCACCAATGAAGCTTATTTTGACATTGGCGGCTATGTCAACAACAAAATTGAAAAGACAATGAAACCTAAAAAAGTTACTGTGTGGTGTGGATTTCGGTGTGATGGCGTAATTGGTCCATATTTTTTCGAAAATCAAAATGACAATGCAATTACTGTGAATGGAGCTCGATATCGAAAGATGATTAAAAACTTTTAGTGGAGTCAATTGGAAGATATTGATGTGCAAAATATGTGATTTCAACAGGATGGTGCAACATGCCACACAGCAACGGAATCAATCGGGTTTCTTGAAGAGTAAAATTTATGCGTATAATCCTCCAACTGTTCAAAACCTCAGAGACAACATCATCAAGCAAATATCACTAATTGAACCATCATTATGTGAAAAAGTTATTCAAAATATTGGTAAAAGATTGACAGCCTTGCCGAGCTAACAGAGGTCACTTCAATGAAATTCCTTTTCATTATTAGCCTGAACCAATGTACTTTAATTTCCAATAAAAATAAATCAAGATTTCACACAATTTATGCCTTTTATTTAAAATTTAAAAAGATACCTCAAATTTGAACACCCTTTGTATAAGTACAGAAAAGCCCACGATACCAAGGAAATGTTTACAGAGAAACAAAAATTAAAACGAAAAAAGCATTTTTTCGAACACTGATTGTTTACAATCAAATATTTTCGAAATCAATACTAAGCGTCTTTTCTTAAGAAAAATGTAATTTCAATTATTTTGGATTTAATTGTTTTTAAAGGAAACAGCATTTTATTTATGATATATGAAAAAACTACATCAAGTGGCCTGCATTATTATAAATAATTCGAGGAAAATTTAAATAAATTAAAATGTTTTCTTTGGTTTATTTAATTCTCGTGGGGTTTATTCAATGTAATTGTTGTTGTTAATTGTCGATTGGATTATTACGGGTACCACGTAGCGGAAAATTTTTGAACTGATCGAACTTTCCCATTTTGAGGTTTAAGATGTTTTGTTAATAAAAGTTGAACAATAAAGCGATTAAATTTTGTTTCTAATTGAGTAAATACATTTTGTGAATTTAAGCATAATATATACTGTATATAATGTGTATATAAGCTATTATAGGTATTTCAAGGCGTCCTCGTCCTGGATATTGTGATGTACCACAAAATAGAAGTGATGGTGTACATTTATTTTACATTCCGAAATATGTCATAAATGATCCCGTAACTAGTGAAAAATGGAATTACTATATAGGTGGAGCTTCACCATTTTTGCCGTGGATATCACTTAGATATTAGTTAAATATAATGTAAATAATTATGCTTTAAAAATCCTTTTTTAAAGAAAATGTATTTTTTAATATACATATGTACATACAATTAAAATAATTTTTTAAAAATAATTACACATATAAATTTTTTTACTTTCGTTAAGTAAAATAATTTAGTTTAATTTTAAAAAAGACCGGTTTCGGAATATATCTTCCTTCTTCAGTTTTTTATATACAAATAAAAAAAACAATCAATTTATTTGTATATAAAAAACTGAAGAAGGAAGATATATTCTGAAACCGGTTTTTTTAAAAATTAAACTAAATTATTTCACTTAACGAAATTTATTTTAATTGTATGTACATCTATTAAAAAATACATGTTTTTTAAAAAAGGATTTTTAAAGAATAAGTATTTACATTATATTTAGCTAAATACTAAAAAATGGAAGGGAATATTAAGAATCGGGAAAGCTTTGAAGAACTTAGATTTAAGTTACTTGGAGCTCAGTACAGTCTCGAGACCACCGATAGAGACGTTCAAGTAGATAAAAGCCACATTTTAGTTGAGTATCTTTGTGGGATACTGCCAAAAAATTAAACATAATGACCGGTATTTCAACTATTATAATTTTCAACACGTTCATGTCAATGAAAGACAGGATTTGTTTAACAATATTTAAGTGAAAAACCAATTATAGCTTTGCTGAGCTGGCAATGTTTTTTGACGTGATAACGTCTTACACCTCATGTTCAGGAAATTGACAAAAAATGTAAATGTAAATTTAAATGTATTTTTTCTAAGGCTGATCCTTATGCTTCATGCCTCACGCATAATATTATTAAGATTTTTTTAATATTCCAGGGTGCCCCCCCCCCCCCCCTTAATATCCATTCTGCGTAATTGATGTTTATGAGGAGAGTGTTGATGTTCTACTCATATTTTCACAATAAATCCACTTTCTTATATAGGTGATATCCAATGAATAAGCGTTAAATGGTTTTTAGGACATTTAAGCAAAAAGAAAATTTGAATAAGAATTAATTTTTGATCTGTAGACAATGTTTTTAAAAATTATCATCAAAACTAAAGAAGATAGGATAGTTATGATATCGAATACTGAAAGAGCTGAGCCGAAAATCCTATAATCCATTAAAATGTCATAATGTCATCTTCATTATATGTAAATTATATTAACGTTAAAAACGTGTGTATTATATTAATTTGTCTGTTTTATTTTATTATGTTTTTAAGATTTAGATTTTTATAGACAAATTCAATTTTTTTTTTTTTTTTTTTGAAATAAATTATTAATACTTTTAGTTATTTCATGAATGCTGATATTTCGACTTGTTTAGTCATAATCATAGGATAAAGATAAAGTTAAAATTTTGTTAAAATGTTGGTGTACACAAATCAATTATTGCAAGAAAATGAAAACGAGTTGCTTAAATGACTATAACTCCTTTAAATAAATATGTAAACCCTTTACAAAGCTCAGTTTTTTTACGTTACAGCTTTGTAACTTTAATCTATTATTCATAAAAAACAAAAATATAAAGGGCTGAAACCTCACGAGGTGATCAGAACATCGGTCTTTGGTATGTTCAATCGAGGTAGCATTCACCTGTTTCATAAAGTTGGTGTGACAATTTTTACAGTAATGATTTCTATTTTAACCAACATATATTTATACAATAACAACCAAACAGCTCAAAAGCTTCAGTAACATGTGCACAGGCATCCAATTTAACACGAAAAATCGTATTCTAGAATATTATACAGAAAGTAGTATACCAAATTAAACTGATATTTCTAACCGTGTAACTGACCATATTCCAGAACTTTATTTAAAAATCATTTTAGAACCCCACTTACAACGCAAATGTCAAATTTCATAATAATCGGGTCAGGAATAACCAAGTTCCATCCTACTTGGCCATATTCCAGAGCTTTATCCAAAAATCATTTTAGAATCCCATTTCCAACTCACATATCAAATTTCATCATAATCGGTTATGAAATAGCCAAGTTCCATCCTACCTGGCCATATTCCCGAACTTCACCCAAAACTCATTTTAGACTCCCATTTCCAATACACATGTCAAATTTCATCATAATCGGTTGAGAAATGGGCAAGTTCCATCATACTTGGCCATATTCCAGAATCTCATTCAAAAGTCAGTTTAGAATCCCATTTCCAACACACATGTTGATTTTCATCATTATCGGTTGAGAAATGGGCAAGTTCCATCATACTTGGCCATATTCCAGAACTTCATCCAAACAATATTTTAAAATCCCATTGCCAACACATATGTCAAATTTCATAATAATAGGTTGAAAAATAGCCAAGTTCCATCATACTTGGCCATATTCCAGAACTTCATCCAAAAATCATTTTTGAATCCCAGAACTTCATCCGAAAAACATTTTAGAATCCCATTTTCAATACAAATGTCGAATTTCATCGTAACCGATTGAGAAATGGACAAGTTCCATCATATTTGGCCATATTCCAGAACTCCATTCAAAACAATTTTAGAATCCCATTTTCAACGCACATGTGATGACGCACAATTCGACGCACAAATGTCGAATTTCATATTAACCGATTGAGAAATGGACAAGTTCCATCATACTTGGCCATATTCCAGAACTTCATCCAAAAATCATTTTAGAATCCCATTTTCAACGTACATGTCTAATTTCATCTTAATCGGTTGATAAATAGGTAACTTCCATCATACTTGGCCATATTCCAGAACTTCATCCAAAAATCAATTTAGATTCCCATTTCCGACACACATTTCAAATTTCATAATAATCGGTTGAGAAATAGACAAGTTCCATCATATAAAAAATTTGTTAACTAATCACTACATCCTAATGCAACCCCAACTCAACTCCAACTCAACTTCAACTGAACCCACAAATTGACCCCTAACTTAACCTTCAAATCAATTCCCAATTCAATGCCCAATTCAATAATCAAACTAGCATATTTATGTATAAAAAAATCGTAAATATTTATAAAACCAGGTATTTTGGGTCAATTCGTATAGCAGGTACCCCACCCTCTTGATGTACAGTCTCCAAAAGCTTTTCAAATCTCCGCCTTGACCATAGAATCAGATTGGTGAAAAAAAATTCCAAATCGGACAAGCCGTTCTCGAGATACCACTGGTACAGACATCCAGACAGACGGACGAACATTTATTTTTTTTTTGCTTTTTCGGACTCAGGGACTTTCAAAACGTCGAGAAAAGTGGTTTTGGACCAACTAAATTTTTCGTCATTTTTGACAGGATTTCAATACTTTGGTCTTTTTAGACCGAAGTAATATTGTCAATTTAAACAATAATTAGCTTTGGTGAATACGAGCGTATATTACCAGAGCCTTCTAGAGTATAGAGCCATAATCAGTATGACGTATTTTTCAGAAGCTTTTTTAGTGGTATAACTTTTCACTGATTTCCATAGGAATCCATAGTAAAAATGGTGTTTTTTAGCTTCAGGTTTTTCAATGAAAACAGCAAAAATGTTACAAAATGTTTATACAAAAGTGTTCTACATATCTTTAGCAGCAATATACAAGAAGGGTATATTGGTATTAAGTAAATATTAATTGCAGAAATTTTAAAATTAAATTATTACTAAAATATATTTTCGAACTTTCATTTTGAAAAATACATCAAAGTTGGCTCTGACAAATTAAAATAATACTTGCTAAATTTATCTTTAGTTTTACTAGTGTACGTTAGATGTCTATAATTGTTGGCAAAGAAATACGAAAAAAATTATTTAATCACACAATTATGACACGTTCTTAATATTTTGTGAATTTGTTTTGCTTATCCTACAATTTTTAAACTCAAATTTCCCCATGTCGCAATTTTTGCTACGATTTTTCAAAATGTTTACTGCCCACTGCCATCTATGTACATTGGCTTATTGCACACGACTTGTAGTAAGCTTTCTTTTTAATTTGACCAGAAAGCTATTGTTATGAACTTTTTTTTATATTTTGGTTAAAATAAATCAATTATAACAAGAAAATGAAAACGATTTACTTAAACGAGATTTATATATGTTGAAATTCAAACATTTATGAAAATATTTCAGAAATCATAATTAAGAACTTGCAACGTTTTCATTTACAAATTTGTCTTAGGAAAATAAGTGATTTCTCATATGTTTTATGAGTTTTACTATGGAAATTTTAGTTTTTTCCTCGTTTCTAATTCCCTTATAAAAGCTTCGTTTTTTAGATTATGGCTTGTATAATCAAGATTGCTTTGATATTACCTTATAATGGGCCAGATACTCGATACTCTAGCAATTCGCAACTCTGCAAATATGGCGGATTCGCTAATCGAAAATTTGCTTGCATAAACCACTAGATTATTTTAGCAAAGTAAAATATATTTTTGTATTCAGCACAAACGTTAAAGTGCATTAAAGTAGCCCATTTTCTGAAATTCAGAAACAAACTGGATTGCTAAATTATCGTGTTTAACATTTCTAGCAAATTCGCAAAAAATAACTGCTTATCTGAGTATCGAGTATCTAGCCCATTATCGCTTATAATTCTTATGATAGTAAAAAGTATGACGTACAAAATTATTCCAATTTTTTTTTTAGCATTATTCCACTTTTCTAATTTAAAAAAAAAAAAAACAATAAATTACAGATATATGAAAAATTGTCATCCACATAAATCTTTTGAAAGTTTTGTTAGTTAAATTTGATTTGGACATTTCAATTTGTCATAAAACATAATTCGTACATTTCTTTATCATGTATGTCCTTAACCAAAACGAAATTCTTTTAGATACAATCACTTAATAGGCACTTTATTTGATTAAGGAATAAAATTTTAAATTGACATTTTGCAAAAAAATCTTTTTGTGTTCAATTGAACCTTGCTTATTTGTTTCGTCATGTACATTAGGAGGGTAACGAAAAGCAAAATATGGTTTTCGAAAAGAAAATCCCAAAAGATAATCATCATCAATCCTTTTTCCGTTTTTCATTCTATTTCTTCAGTGCTCGATCGAATTTCAATTTATCGATAATTTAATATCAAATAAGGATTCAAACGAATTAAATTTAGGTATTCTTTGAACCACAAAAAAAAAACAGATTAATTTATCTGGCAAAAACTGTACATACATCTGTACTACTATTGTTATAGCAATAACGACGACGACAAAAAAGGACAAATTGTTGAGAAAAATACCATCTCGTAATTTTGTTAATTTATTTTAATTTAAAAAGTGAAAATTTATTCACCGCAAAATGAAAACGGTTAAAATCGTTTCTATCAAACGAAAAATCTTGTTTTGTATTTTGTCAAGTTTGCACAATTTTTATTTTTTGTTGGCGAACACAAATTATTTAGCATCTTTCACCGTACACCAAAAGTTTCTGTATCGTTACCATCGTTTAGTGCTGTGCTTTCCATACGAGATACGACATCGAAATGAAAAACAGGTGTTACTGTTAAATCTTGAAAAAATCGTTCTTTCTGTTGCTCTTGCTTATATTATTTTTCTTGTCTATTAACGAAAATAATATAATGCAATACTAGAATAGAAAATAAGTTTTAGACGCTAATTTTTTGTTTTGGTTTTAATGGTGAAAACTGCTTTTACAATCTATACTAATATCACGAATATGAATGTCTGTCAGTCTGTTACGTTTTCACGGCTAAACCGCTGAACCGATTTTGATTAAATTTGAAGTGGATATAGCTTGTATATGCTACTTATTTTATTTATATATGCCCATACGCAACTTATTTTTTTTAAAAAGAGATCCCTAAGGGAGTGAAATGGGGGTTGAAAGATTGTACGAAAGTCCTACACAAAATAACCAAATTTTTGATTTTACCTCAATTTTGCTGATTTCAAAAAACTGCTATTTTCGATTTGCAAAAGGAATATATGCTATGAGCAATCATATAAGCCGAAGTATGCTATGAATTGCTAACTCATCCACTGTATTTACCAGATTTAACCAGTTTGACTTCTTCCTGCTACCAAACGTGTAAAAATATTTCGGCGGAAAGTGGTTTACATCAAACAAGGAGATTATTGCCGAGACAGATGCCTAATTAGCAGAATTTAACCTTTTTGGATGGCATAACAAAATTGGAATATCGGTGGGCTAGATGTATCAATCAGAGGACAGTAGAACTGTTTGAAGTAAAAATCTATAAAGTTTCACTTTTTGTTCAAATATTTTTGTATGTAAAAAATTAGCAGTTGTTGGCTGACAGCTACAATCTGCGAAAATCTTTGAATGTAAATCAGCCTTGAAGCTACAAATATGAATATTATTATAAAATTTAACAAAATGATTGAATAGATTCGAATGACAATTTTATTTCCGAAGCTCGTCCAAATTATCTTAAATAAAATAATTAATTGTTATTTTTAAAAAATAATTTGATACTTGAAAAATTTAATCAAAATGCTTTGTGAACTCGAAAATATCTAAACTAAATATAGGTAATATTTATATGTAGACATTCGTGGAACGTGTACAAAAACTATAGCTTAGGAAGAAAAAAATTTTCTATCGCATAAATTTGATTTTTATATTTTAGCAATTTTTCAAAATAATTAAATATTTTTAAGGATTTGATTCTCAAATCCTTACCAAAATGGATTCAAAGGAATAAATTTTAACAGTAAAACATTTGTAATTAAATATTTACAGTATGTATGTCATACTGTTCTACTTCATACATAGTTGATGTGTAACTACAGTACATTTGTACACACATATTTATCGTTCTTGTTATAATATTATTATACCAAATACTACTAAATATTGAATAAAAAGTCGTCCAATCAAATAATTTAAAAGATAAAAATTAAGTTTAATTTTTGAGCACATCAGAGAAAGAAAATTGTCAATTTCAGATTTTATTATTTCACTTCAAACAAAACCCGAAAAATTTATCATATACATACTTGTTATGACATACTCGTATAACGTAAATACTAAAAATCTGTTTTAATACATTTTTTTTATTACTGAGATATAGTACTTATATTTTTTCTACTAACAATACTAACATACATATGTATGTAGGACGATACTCATATGGATAAATTACATTACTATACAGACGTCAGAAAAACTACTAATGTACCAATATTCTAACTAGGATAAGTACTTTATTGAGGAAAAACTAGCTTTTGGAATTTTATTTAAACAAGTTTTATGCTATTTTGTTATAATTTAATTATTTACGATGATACGAATACGAAAAAAATATTTATTTTGGGAAAAGGCAGATCAGAGAGTCGTTTTATGTGTGATTTAAAATTTTAACCCTGCATCACTAACGCTAATTTATGGAACATGAAAACTAACCTTGGGTCCATTGGACCCATGTCTTTAAACTCGATTTACAGAGAAATCTTGGTATTCAAACGGTAAATTTATAAGCTTTTAGTAAATTTATTAAGACTACAATATAAAAAAATAAAAATAGCATTCAAATTTATTTCCAAAAAATTACAATAAAAAATTAAAATTATAGTTCATTTTATCACAAAAAAATCAAATAAAAAATAAGTATTTCGTAAAATATTTCACTTTGCGTAATTATAGTAGTGTCATATTTCAGACCATTGATTTGGTAATCCTAAAACGATAATAAAACCAAATTTAGCAACTTATTTTATGCATTAGAGTGTTTTTATTTTTATATAAATTTTCAATTGCCTTCGTGGGTCCAAATAACCCAAATATATTCTATCCTCAATACTAACGTGGGTCCAAATGACCCAAACACTTTTTCAATGCTCTACTGTTCACTGAATGACTGACAAAACAAAACTGAAATGTATAATTAAACGTGGGGAAATACCTAAATATAGATTACATTTTGGTATAAAATTTGTTTCAATTAAAGAAAATTTATTTTTCTTAACGTCATTCTAAATTGGGTCCATTGGACCCATGCGTTAGTGATGCAGGGTTAAATAAAATCGAAATAAATATGGCATATTATATTTCATATATACGTATATACAATATCTGCATAACTGACTACAGTATACCATACGTTGTGTAATGTAGGAGATACTCGTATGTAGTTATGAATTTGTTTTTGTTTAGGCTGTAATTTAGTTTGTGAAAATTGTCTCTTTCAATTCGATAAATTTATAGTAAATAAGTAAACTAGAATATATTCGTATGCATCAGTAAACGAAAAATACTTTGATTTGGGGTAACTTTGTGCTTGTTACACTTGTGTTCGAGTATTATACAATCATGTTTTATAGTAAACCCTGTGAACTTCTGTAGACATTTTTTTGCATTAAGCTAAAATGATTATAATAGCTAAATAGCTACTTATGGTAAAATTAATATTTGGATGTTAGCTTATTTGTTTAAATAATTTTTTAATAAAAAACCCACCGTCTCGATCGAATATTCCGTCATTCTCAAGAGCACACATTGAAACGTTGGATTTTTTATTAAAAAATAAAAAAATAAAGAATTTAGTTTGATTAAATATAAAAACACATACGTGAATTTAAATAAATTGTTAAACAATTCGTTTTATTATTAACACGATATTTAGATAAAATTAAATAAATATGTGAATTAAACCTTGTAAAAGCTTTCTTTTTGTGATATAAGTTTATTTTAAAAATTATTATTTTAAATTAGACCGGTTTCGGACCTTCGTCCTTCTTCAGTTCTTTTTCTACTGGTTGATTTTTTCTCCTTGCTGTATATTGTGGCTTTTTTTCATTTGAAACATTTTACAACGCTATCTTGTTTTGAATTATTAAATCAACCAGTTTATTCGTTTTTGAATTGATTTTATCGTTTAGCAAATGTGGGTCGTTTCGACATTTGTATATTTCATATTCCTCCAATATGTCCATTTTGTTGCCCTTGTTAAGTCTATGGAGGATATGTACATTCGTATCAAAATCTGTATACGTATGTTTCTCGGTCAACAGATGTTGTGCGAAGTTTGACTTACAGTTTGTGGTTTTCTGGGTATTGTTGGCTTCTTGTGTATGTTCGCTGAATCGCTGTTTAAATGTGCGCCCTGTTTGGCCAATATAATATTTTAAGCAGTTGTTGCATTTCAATTTGTATATACCGCTGTCAATAGTGTTTTGTTGTTTTTCTCTCAATTTATGTTGTATTTTATTATTAGTTTTGTATGCGATATTGTATCCATGATTTTTTAAAATTTTGTGTAGTGTATTGCTTGTGTGTTCATTATAATCGGTTGCAATGTACCGTTTGCTTTCTTGCACATCAATATGTAACGTGGTTAAATTTTGTTGTTCGATTTTGGTTTTTATCTTATTGTTTAACCTGTGAATTATGCTCGGGTTAAAGCCATTCATATCAGCAATGTTGATGATTGTTCCTAATTCTTCTACATAATCAGTGTTGTGCATGGGAATGCTGTTGAGCCTATATATCATGTGGTTGTAGGCTGAAATTTTATGTTGGAACGGATGATAAGAAGTATTGTGTATTGTATGGTTCGTTTGTGTGATTTTCCTGAAAATTTTAAAATTATGCTGCTCGCCAATATTACGTATTGTTAGATCCAAGAAAGTGATGGTTTTGTTGGTTTCCGTTTCCAATGTGAACTTTATGTTGGGGTGTATATTATTTATGTAAGCGTGGAAATTGACTAATTATCTTTGTGTGCCTTTAAATAAGATAATAATGTCATCAACGTATCGATGCCAATATACCAGGTTGCTTTTGTATTTATTGCGGTTGTTGTTAATATATGTTCTTTCAAGAAAATTTAGATAAATATCAGCTAATGTTCCTGACAGGGGGCTTCCCATTGGTAGACCTTCATTTTGCCTATAAAATGTATCATTATGCTGAAAATAGTTTTGTCTAGTTATTTCCTTCAATAAATCGATGGCTTCATTGACTTTTTTGACATCTACTCCGTTTCTTATTAGTAGGTCATGTACAATTTTTATTGTTTCAGTGACTGGTATATTCGTGTACATGTTGGAGACGTCGAATGATGCAAGTTTAGCGCCACTGGGGATCGCGATTGATTTTATTTTGTGCACTAGCTCAATATTGTTTTTGACCGACCAGTTACTTTCCAGATTTATGTTTTCGTTTAGCCATTTATTCAACATCTTGGCAATTTTGTATGTGGGTGACGTTGTGAAGTTTACCAAGGGGCGAATTGGAATTTCCGGTTTATGGAGTTTTGGTAAACCGGTTAAGATAGGCGCATAAATTTGGTGTTTATTTAAGATGTTTTGTGATTGACTGATTATTTTATTGATGCTTTTGTGATAGAATTTTGTGGGGTCGTTTCTGATGTTTAAAATGTTGTTGCAGGTGATAAATTATTCTATTTTATCATTGTAATCAGTTTCATGGATTAAAACGGTAGTGTTGCCTTTGTCGGCTTTTGTGACTATGATATGGTTTTCAGCGATTTTCTTTTTTAAATTTTCGATAGTTTTTGTGATTAAAGCATCTTTATTGTTTTTTATTGTTTTAACATTCTTGTTGCATATTTCATTGATGAATATTGTCCTAATTTCATCTTGGTGGTTGAAATCGGTTTGTAAAATTTCGTTTTCAATATTTAATAGATGCCTTTTGGTTTATTTTTTGTTGACCTTGGGTTTAACGTTGTGCTTTAATCCTTTCTCTAAGAGTGCTTGTTCATTTTCATCAAGACTTACGCTGGTCATGTTCTGTATTCTCTTGTAGAAAGTATGTGTGTTCCGGTTAGGTGATGGTTCATGTGTTGGAGCTGGTGCATTGTTTGTAGTTTTTAGTTTTTTAAGCTTCATTTTGATGCATTTTCTTTTCTTCTTCATCGCCTTTTCTACATTCATTCCTACTTGTTGGATGATGTTGTGATACTCGAGTGGGTGAAACATTTTACTAAAGAGTAGTTGAGTATTGTACGTCTTCAGTGTCAGGGTGTTGATTTTAGAATAAAAATCTTTGATGCTTTTTGATAGCCAAATATTTTCGCATTTTCGTTTTGCAGATAGTGCTGCCGCTGATCTGCTTTTAATAGTGACGTGTATGTACTTTGGGATGATTTTTAATCTTCTGCAAGTGCGATTGAAATGTAAATTGATTTTATTGCGACACAATTTGTGTACCATATTTGAGTAGTTTGTTTTAAAAAATGCTTTCAAAATAATAAAAAAAACATTTATGATACAAGTGTTAAAACTGAACTTTTATTTTGTGAGAAGCGAAGTTTGGGACGCGACGCAATGCGTCACACAGTATATTTTTAAATAAATGAATATTAGAAGCTAAAAATAAGAGAATCAACTATCTTAACTTTTTAAAATTATTCTTATAGTAGTTAAAAATTCATTGATATGGTACCAATAACCTTTACGTTTAACACTTAACGGACCCCTTCTTATTTCAAAAAAGTAAGAAACCCATTACATGATGTAATCGCATTACCAGCATCTCAACAATGCCGTCCGTATAACATCTACATCAATATTGTTAACAATTGTAACTATAATTCAATAAAAATTACCAAACGGAACAGAAGTGCGATAATTATTATTAAAAAAATTAGAAATTGTATGCGGTATTTCGTTTTAACTATCGTGGTTATTGTTTTTATCAGAGCATTATTTTGGATTAGCGCAGATAATTTCAATATTCTAAAATAAGCAGCGTTTTAAAAATCCACAGTATTTTGGAAGGTGCCTAACCAACCTATCCGAAAGAATAATACATAATATGTTTTCATATATATTTATCAGTCATAATATTTATATGTTTGGTTAGAAGGAGAAATAAATTTAATTAAAAAATATTTTTATTAAATATAATTATTAAATTTTAATTGCTCGACCCGAGGATGACAATTTTTTTCGTGAAAATTTGTTTCGCAACAGGAAAGAATACCATACGATAAATGTTCTTACCTGCTGTGATTCAAATATGTGAATGATTACGCAAATGCTCGGATTCTAGGCTCCGTATACGATTCTGCGATCTGGATGACATCGCAAATAC
The DNA here is from genome assembly GCA_963556165.1 of Tipula helvola. Classification (NCBI taxonomy): domain Eukaryota; kingdom Metazoa; phylum Arthropoda; class Insecta; order Diptera; family Tipulidae; genus Tipula; species Tipula helvola. Next base: position 211,378,206 of record OY744481.1, read on the forward strand.
GCAGATATTTTGTTGAAAATTATACAAATGTCACAAACCAAAGCAATATTTTATTGGGCGATTCTGGATTTCCTCTAGAACCTTGGTTACTAGTTCCTTGCCATAATCGAGAAAACGGAAGTAACAAATGTCGTTATAACCAACTGTTTATAGGAGCGAGAAACATAGTCGAAAAATATTTTGGTCTCGTCAAATCGATATTCCGATAGCTACTACGGCATCGCACATTGCATAACCATCCAATGGTATTATATATGCCGTATTTGTGCTACATTATAGACAGTTCGTATTTTGACGATGAAATAGATAAAGATGACGCAGGTGATAGTGATTTGACCCGCAGATGAATTAAATCCTGAAAGCAATTAAGTCGAATTTATAGATGAGGTTTATTATACATCCATAAATTTAGGTAATTCAACATGGTACATGTATTTTAAATAAAATGTAATTTACATGGAATGGTTAGAATACCGAACAATTAAAAATAACATAAAATGTTTGAATCCCGGAATAGGGGCCATTATCTATCTATTTTTATTAAGAACACCCTATAAGAAATCCAACTTTTCGATATTGGAGTACCTAATTAAACAAAAATTTTATTTGTGGTACCGGTTTAAACTTAAAAACCCGCTTTCTGTACAATTACATATTTTAACATATTGGATTCCACCTTAGCACCACAGAAATTCGAAAAACGCTACAGTGAATAAATTAAGTTTATTCTCCTGCGTATTTTGATATATTTTATTTATAGTTTCTTTGGCTCAGGTTAGACAAAAGGTATACATACTTTGTTGCCTAGTTTTTACAAATTTCATCCTAATTCAAAGTAGAATAATGGGAAAGGCAGTGACTAATTATATAAAACTCTAAAGATTTTTTAAACATTAAATTTGGGTAGATAGGATAGATAGACCGCGTCCAAGCATTTTTTCGCGATATCGGGTATTTGTTCTTAAACCTTAAACTACATCGTGTGAAAACGATTTGTTAGATAAAATCTCTCTAATTCCAATAAAGAATTCGAAAATCTGTTTTTCTTAGGGTTGAGTTTTTGGGAGGGAAATAACAATAAAAAACCAAATTGAAAAAAAAAACGTATTTTCTCTATAAATGTTAATTAATTAAATTTCATCTTGAATTGTTTTTTTACGTTTTGTGTTAATTTCATTTAATTTAAAATTATTTTTTGCTGATAATTATCTGTTTAAATTATAGGCAATTATGTCATTATTGTGGGTTTATGTTTTTTTGCTGTCTTTTGGGTGTGCGAAAATTTTAAAAGCTTTGTCGTAACTGTGAATACTTTGCACCAGTTTTGATAAGTTTTTATCTAATAGGTGGAAGTGAAAATTATTTTCATTTATAAAATTTTACATAATTAAACTAAATAAAAAAGAACTGTTGAATTTATGTACATTTGCGATAATATCTGAATAATATTACTTTTTTGTATGTAGTGTTAACATTTTTTAATTAATTTTTTTTACTTATGTTATAAGTGTCTGGGCTATTGTTCGCAATTGTCACAAGTTACGTTCACCACAATTCCCATACTCGTAACTTTTCTCAATCAGATTATTTATTTAAATAAAAAATCAAAAAAAAAAAATCAAACAAATAATTGGACCTATTCGTACAACTAAAATTATTAAAGTTGATTATTTTCCTTAAAGCTTACATATTATTTTAGGTTTCACAGCCTTTTCCGTAGGTCACCCGAAATACTTGATATTATTCTGAATTTGATGTGTGATGGCTTATGTGAAGTCTGTACCATTCCGCTTGCAATAAATGGAATACATTTTCGACAACTGAAATTTATTTTATTTCAAAAATTGAGAAATAAATTAAATTTATGAACTAAAAAATTTTAATAAAATTAATTGAAGTTATAAATAATTTGTTCGTTAAAATACACAATGTAGTGTTAATTTTAATTATTAACTTACAAAAATATAACCCGGACTTTATATCCAAGCTCAATTTAAAACTGTCACCGGACTACTATCTCAAACAAAAAACATCATTTTTCGATACAATTAGGGATTTAGGGAGAATTAATTTTTTTAATTTTTATTTTTTTTTTAATTTTCGAAAGAGAAGTTTAGTTGTCTGTGTATTAAATCAATAAGATTCTTTCGGCTTTTTATAGACACAATATATTAATAATAATGGCATTCACAACATTTTCGACTTGTCAATCAGAAAAATGAAGAGGCCAGTCATTTATAATATATCTACCAAAAAAGTAGAAATATCAAAATCCCCCCCCGTACTTTAACCTGAGAGTTAATACAAAATGTATTTTTACTCTAAAAATGAAAACCTTTCCTTGCGTTTTCTGTGGGTAGTTTGATTTCGTACTGATAATCTCAAAACAAAACGTTCGATCTACTCATCAGGTAGCTACGACCAAACAACAAAAATACAATTCCACCTCCATACATTAAGTATGAGGAAAGAACGTAGTTGACTTAGCGAATTATAAATAAATTCACCAAATCAAAAATACATTTTGTATTAACTCTCGGGTTAAAGTACGGGGGGGATTTTGATATTTCTACTTTTTTGCTAGATATATTATAAATGACTGGCCTCTTCATTTTTCTGATTGACAAGTCGAAAATGTTGTGAATGCCATTATTACTAATATATTGTGTCTATAAAAAGCCGAAAGAATCTTATTGATTTTTAATTTTCGTAGCAAATCATAAGCATTATAACTAAAAGTTCCTTAAGGTGACCTTAAGAGGTTATGTAAAATACATATTCGGACGTACAATTGACCGCTCTTTTCGAATCCGATGGCAAAAACAGGAGTTTCCCTATAAAAAATGACCTTGACCTTCAAATGACCTTGAAGGTCAAGGTCACAACCAAGCTCACCATTATATTCCTTGTTGAAAATATTTAAGAATAAACCTTGCTCATTTTTCTGACCGAACTCCGCGAGATTTCTAGGGGTTTCCATACTTTGTACTCGCAATGTAAATTCCTTCAGATGGTCTTGGGAGGTCATGGAAAATACATACTCGGACGTAAAATTGATCGCTCTTTTCAATTCTGTTATCAAAAATAGGGGTTCTAATTTAAAAAATGGACCTTGACCTCCAAATGACCTTGAAGATGAAGGTCAAGGTCACAACCAAGCTCACCATTAAATTCCTTGTTGAAAATTACCTAAGAATAAACCTTGCTCATTTTTTTTTTACCGAACTCCGCCAGATTTTTAGAGGTTTCCATACTTTTTCCTCACTCTATATAAATAGAACAATTTTTTCTATTGCTTGTTTAATTTGCCTGTTCAGATGCTGAAGATAAGTCCAAATCAGTAGATTCGAGAATTTGAAAACAATAAAGGGAACGCAGTCATTCCTTCATCAAAGGAAGGTTACTTAAATTTTAAGAAATATTCAAATAGTGAAGATTATATAAAATATAAATTGTAACTGTGAATATTTTCAAATGTTTGTCTTTATTTTGTAATAAAATATGTTATCAATAATTTTTTTTAAATTTCATTTTGAGATACGAAAAATTTGTAGATTGTAATACTTAAATGTATTTTGCAAGAAAACGAAGCGAGATGTTGCGCTGATTTTTTAGTATGTAACAGAACTAAATGAGGAAAAAGATTAATAAAAGATGCAATTTTGAGAAAAAGCAAAAAGAATGTTTCGGCGGCCATTTTAAAAAATAAGAAACGAAAAATGATATCCTTTTGATGATTATTTAATAATCTCTTTTCATTTATCTTTAAAATGTGTCCAATTTTATAATTTTCGGAAAATTAGTTTTTTCTATATCAATAAATACAATACCAGTTTTTAAATATTGGACACACTGTATCTTAAAAAACAAAAACAACAATAAAATTATTTTATTTTCCATAAATGTTCTGCTTAACTAGTGCTACATTGGATGCATAAAAATGATAAAATTCAAACATGACTTCCGGTCCCCCATATAAAGAATATGTGTACATATTTTTCACCTTAAAAGTATTTTGCAAGAAAACGAAACGAGACGCTGTGCTGATTTTTTAGTATGTCTAATAGAATTAAATGGGGAAAACGATAAAAAAAACCAAGCACATGGAAAAAAAATCAAAAAGAAAATTTTGACCGAGGAGAGCCAGACCCTGCTCTTTTAGGTTTTACGGGAATTCCCAAGTGAAATTTGGCTTTGGACGAAATCGCTTGGAGGGCTAAAATGAGCCTAACTTTATAATTTTCATATAATTAGTTTTTTTTCTTTTGTAAGAAACACAACTTGCACTTGGTCTGCATGAAATTTTTAAATATTTGACACCCTATATCTCTAAAAATAACAACAAGAACAAGAAAATTATTTTCCATAAATGTTTTGTTTAATTATTGCTACCCATTCGAAACATAAAAATGTAAAAATTAAAACATGAATTCTAACAACTTCGATTTAACCAATTTTTCACCGTATATTAAAACGACTGAAGCACAATTAAAAATGTGACGAATCTCATCAATATTTTTACGTACGTTTAAGCTAGCTACATTTATTAACGGAAGAAGGTTCTGAAAACACAGAGTGTGATGTTCTGGGAACATTTAATGGTTTTCGTGAGGTCGCAGAACAAATGGAGTATCTGGTGTGCTAGGAATACCTTGTGCCGATCGGACCTCTGGTTCTTCAACTGTTACAGTTCTAGAGCTGGCTTGTTTTTTGGAAATGTGATATTTGGTAATGCTGTTGGTGGTTTATGAGTGAGAAGCCTCTTTAAATTGGAAATGGCACCTCCTTCAAACAACAAAACAATTTTGTATAAGTCGCAATTTTCCCTTTTATTATCCAAAACAATGAAGTAGTGCGAACGAAATCTCACCTCGTTTTCGTTGAGATAATTCGATATTTTGGTTAAAGATAAGACAAAAATTAACAAATACTATATACAAAACACAAAAATAATTTTATGCTAAAGCTAATAACCGTTGAAAAAAGTACAAATAAAATTAATTTCACAAATAGAAAAATCTATCTTTTGCCTGTGTTGCCTATATACTTTTGGCTGTATACATGCAATTTGACTGTATGGATGTATTACCTTCAGTTTTGTGTACTTGTCATATAAATAGTGGTACACATTTTACCACTCGTTAGTCACAATTTGAAAGTGTTATTGAAAGTGAAATTTATTGTTGAGTGGTACGAGTTCCGAGTAATATTAAATAGAAAATACAAAAACCTTAAAAATAAATCTAGAGCTGTTAGTGTTAACGTAGCCGAAAATGCTAAACAATTCCTAAACCGCGAAATAAATGGCAAAAGAGTTCGTGAGAAGTGCAGCCGAAAACTTTATTATTTGAAAGAAATGTAAATTTTACCAAATCTATCGATTGATGCAACATCATCTGCATCATCTGATGTCTCTCCAGGACAGTCAGACAGAATGTCACCACCATCAGAAATTTACAAGGACAATTATCAGAGGCTTGTTTACAACTGGGTGGCCCACCTATGTATAAAAAAAAAGACTGTCAGAGAATGTTTATTGTAATAAGCAGGTGGAAAAAGTAATAAAGGTTAGTTGTGAAAATGTTCTGGGCATTCGAGTTTCCAAGATCGCCCTTGTTGAAGACATAAATCAGCTAGATCTTGATGTTGATGAGGCCGTTCCTCTAAGCAATATTATAGAAGCATAGAATCGCGAGGAAAAATATGAGATTCGCGTATTCTTGTTATCTTTGTTACCACAGAATTGGTCAACAGTCAGAATTATGAATCAATTCAAAGCTCCACAATATATGGTACTAAAAGCAAGGAATTTAGCAAAACAGACTGGCTTTCCAGGCCCAAGACAAATGAGACCGGGGATTTCTGTCGAAACAATTAATTTAGTCGAGGAGTTCTACAGATGTACAAATATCAGCCGATAGGTTCCTGGGCTAATGATTACGTTAGCATTCATGATGCAAATGAATTCATAAACAGAACCTACTTATTTTATGCAGTTTATCTGAGGCATATAATACTTTTTTAGAAAAGCATCCACCTGAATCCATAGGATTCTCTAAATTTGCAGAACTTCGACCAAAAGAATGTATATTAGCAGGAAGACCAGGAACACATAATGTATGTGTTTGTATAATTCATCAAAATAACAATTCATTATATCCAGTGATATCAAAATGTATCCAATTGGATATTAGAAGTGAAAGAGAACTGCTACAACACGTATCTTGCGAAAATTTGAGTTGAGAACTGTTGTGAAGGTAAAATTTTAAAATATAAAAAGTAATTTTACAAATGTAGCTAATATTATATTCTTGTCGTTTTACAGGTGAATGTGAGCAATGCAATGCACAACAGCATACATTTATTGAGACTCAAAACCGCTGCAGAAAGTGAAAATATGGAAGAAGTAACGTACAGCTATTGGATATCTGATATCAATACCTACAAATTGGAAAAAAGTACAACTCCAATTGAAGAAATTATCGAGATTTTATCAGACTCCTTAAAGTTTTGTTTAGCAGCATTACGTTAACACGATTACATTGCTAGACAACAATCTAACTATCTACAGATAGTAAAAAGTAATCTTCTAGATGGGGAATATGTTGTAATTTTGGATTTTTCGGAGAACTATAAGTTTGTCACACAAAATAAAATACAAGCAGCACACACACTACTATACACAACAATCTACATTATTTCCAATTGTTGCTTATTACAAATCAGCACTAGATAAACCAAATATAATTTCTTATGTCATAATATCAGAAAAAGAAACACTTGTATAGTTATGTAGCTGTATATGGTTTTCAAAAGAAATTTATTGAATTTCTAGAAAGCAAAAAGCCTGTATATCCAGCTCCAAAAAATTTATTATTTTTCGGTTGGTGCTGTATGTTCAAGAATAAAAAAAATGTTGCCAACATCAATCATCATGAAATCGATTTTAAAGTTGACTGCGAATGGAACTTCTTCCCTCCAAGCCACGGCAAGGGGCCATCAGATGGAGTTAGAGCAGCTTCTTTGAGAAGCGTAGATGAGAGCCTTTTTAATAATTCTAAATAGTGTTTTGAATAGTGTAAAGAAAAAAGTTGTATAACATCGATCCATTTCGATTATGTAACCAAAACCGAGTATGCAAAAACTGAAAAACACTTAAATAAAAGATTTTCCAAGCTTAAAGCAGTTGATAATGCTCGACAAATACAACAAGTAATGCCAACCTTGGATAAACAATTTATTAAAACCAAAATGTATTCAAATTCTGATATTGTAAATAAATGTTCTTTATACTAAAAACAAAAACAATTGTTTTAAAATTTACTCCTTTACTTCTAATCATTTAAAATATTGATAGTGCAACTATAGCTGACTCATTTCCAAATTTGTGCTCGAAACTTAAGTTTATTGTATACTAACATAATACTGAAAACTACATTAATCGTATTATCTACTAATAACTGTTGAGTATCAAAAAATTGGCAAACTAAATTTATTTGAACTTTGATTAGCAATTTAGGAGTCAAACTATTGCTTTTAAATAATAGTTGTTTATTAAAATCTTTACTAGAAATAAAATACTATGGTATATTCTCTCGTTTGTATACCAAAAAATAATGTGTTATTCCAAATTTGAATCTACCTAGTGGCCCAAATATGAATTAAACATTTAAGCTGCTATACTAGCTAGAGACTATATTAAAAACAGGCAGCAATTTCTCGTCTTAGCTTTTGCGCTCATTATAAAGATTATTGCGGAGGAGGAGTTGCCTCGTCCAAAAATTATGTTTGTTTACCTGCCACGTGGTGGTCAGGAAACAAATGAGAAAATACTGCGTCGTCTGGCGGTCCAAAATAAGGACCTAAGAGACGCAAACTGGAGAATCACTTCGAGGAAGGAGCGAGAAGGCGACCTCCTTCAAGTCACGATGTCGGTCTCACACAGAACGGCGGAGACACTCAAAGGATCAAGCTACAGAGTTAATTGGATGTTTGGCTCTGTTCACTTCCGTCCAAAGAAGGAGGGAGTGGGGGATGCAGCCAGGGGAAGGGCGGCGGAACTGAATCTACCCGGCTCGTCTAGGTCAGCTTTGGCTGGGAACTCTGGCCGCGGTGGTGGGTTCACTGGGACGGAGGGGGACAGGAAACCTGTCACCCCCGGAACAGAGAAACCGATCAAACCGGGCCAGAGAAGGAGGGGTAAGAGCCATGGGCTGACTCCTAGAGGTAGGGTGGCACTTCAGCAACCTATAGAGATACCAGGCTCTTCGGAGCCTAAGAAGGATAGTATGGAGCTGTGATACAGTATGGTACACAAAAATAAAACAATAACATCAGCAACACTAAGGTTCGTGCAGATTAATCTGCATCGATCGAAGACGGCGACAAACAACCTAAATCGTCTTTTCATGATCAATGACTTGGACATAGCGCTCATACAGGAGCCTTGGACCAACAACGGGAAGATAAAAGGTTTTGCGGCCAATACAGGTAAGCTAGTCTACGACACGGCTGCAGATAGGCCGAGGACAGCAATTCTCTGTCGCTCAAGGCACAATATCTTCTCAATTAACCAATTTATTTCTAGGGATATCACGGCTGTTTCAATTGAAATGCCCTTACCTAAAGGTGGCAGGAGGGTGATTAACATCGCTTCCGCATATTTTCCAGGGGATGAGAATGACCTCCCTCCAGCATTGATACAGAGCTTCGTGAATTATTGCATGATTCATCACTAAAAATTTATCATTGGTTGCGAAGCTAATGCACACCATGCAGTCTGGGGAAGCAGCGACACCAATTTAAGAGGTGAGCAACTTTTTGAATTCTGTCTTAGTAACAACTTAGCAGTTAATAATAAAGGGAGTGATGCGACCTTTGTGAATGCAGTTAGGAGGGAGGTACTGGATCTTACCCTGTCTGACATGGGTACCTCCAGTGCAATTCTCGACTGGCATGTGTTCAAGGAAGGTTCCCTTTCAGATCATATGTACATCAGGTTTGATATCAATATCCCTTCGAGACAAGAGTTGGTGGTAAGGATACTCAAACGCACCAACTGGTCAGTCTATAACGATATACTTTTAGATAACCTAACTGGTCTGCAGACCTTGATAAACTCTGTCGAAGATCTCGACAGAGTAGCGAATGAAGTTACAGAGGCAATAATCAATGCCTACCACTCAAGCTCAACACTTGTGCATATCAGAGGCACAAGGGATGTTCCTTGGTGGAACCAAAACTTGGAAAACATGAGACGAAATGTCCGTAAACTCTTTAATAAGGCTAAGAGGACGAACGATTGGACTACCTATCAGTTCTCCCTTACCCAGTATAACAAAGCCCTCAGGCAGAGCAAAAGATTAAGCTGGAGAAACTTCTGTGAAAAAATAGACAAGCTACCTACGGCGTGTCGACTACAGAAGGCACTCTCTTTGGAGCACAGGAATCCCTTGGGGTCTGTAAGGAAACCAGATGGAGCGACAACCATAATCAGGGAAGAGACTCTGGAATGTCTAGTGAAAGATCACTTTCCAGAATGTATTATTCTGAGGGATCAGGAGGAATCCCACGCAAGTAATGTACATCCGTATCGGGTTCCAAGGGGGCTCAGAAGTTCTCGAGACAGTTGTTTACGCCGGAAAGGATAAGCTGGGCAGTCAAATCCTTTCGACCTTAAAAATCACCGGGAGGGGACTGCATATATCCCGCCTTTCTACAGCAGGACTTGCAGATTTTGCTGCCTTATCTCACTTTACTCTTCAGAGCTAGTCACAGCTTGGAATATGTTCCAAAATGCTGGAGAGAAGTTCGGGGGATTTTTATCCCAAAAGTGGGAAACAGATCTTCAGAGGAAATTAGGTCGTACAGACCTATTAGTCTCACATCTTTTCTACTGAAAACCATGGAGAAAATTCTGGGACTTTGTATTAGATCCAATACCCTCCAAAGTCACCCTCTGGACTCTAGACAGCACGCCTACCAAGCAGGGAAATCTACAGAAACAGCTCTTCATGAACTGACATCGGAAATCGAGGACACGCTCAGAAATAGGGAATTATTACTATGCTCCTTCATTGATATCCAGGGAGCTTTTGATAATACTAGTTTCGAGGTGATGCAGGAACAATCACTAGCAAGGAGCATACACCCCTCCACCGTGAGGTGGATAGTGAACATGTTAAAAACTGGGAGGATTACGGCATCCTTTGGAGACAAAACCATTACTATAGCGGCCACCAGGGGCTGTCCCCAGGGAGGCGTCCTCTCTCCCCTGTTGTGCCTGATTGTGATGGATCAATTACTCACAAGACTGAGAGATCTAGACTTCTCAAACATTACCTATGCGGACGACCTAGTCTTGATGGTTAAGGGCAGATTCGCAGATACAGTAGGGGAAAGAATGAAACAAGCCCTAGAGGTAGTAACTGATTGGTGCACGGAGGTAGGCCTTACGGTAAATCCTAATAAGGTCAGCTGCACTCTCTTTACTAACCGGAGAAAAACTGCCCTCCCGCCGATAGCTTGGGGGGGGGGGGGTAACTCTCCAACTGTCAAAGGAGGTTAAATATCTGGGTGTCGTACTTGATCAGAAACTGACATGGAATCCCCACTTAAGCATATAACAAGCAAGGCCAATAAGGCCTACTTTACCTGCCAAAGAATGATTGGCAAAACGTGGGGACTGAGCCCGCAAATGTTGGTTTGGCTCTACCGAGCCGTTATAAGACCTATGGTCTCTTATGCGGCGTTTGTGTGGTGGCCTAAGACGGAGCAGACTGGTGCACGAAGAATACTAGACAAGATCCAGAGGTTAATTTGTGTAGGGGCAACTGGAGCAATGAGGAATTGTCCAACAGCTGCCCTTGAGAGAATACTGGGACTCTCACCACTGCATCTACACATTAAAAAAGTAGCCGGTTCAAGAGGTCTGAGCCTGAAAATCACTGAAAAAATAAAAACCATGAGGCCAGGACACAACAATATCCTACATAAATTCAATCTCAAGGAGGAATTGATCCAAATATTAGATTTGATGGTAAAGACAATCGATTGTCGGAGGAATTTTACCATCAGGTTGCCGGATAGGGCACTGGTAGAGAATATTATCTCCTCCCTCCCCCGCCATGCTTCTGTATGGTATACGGATGGGTCAAAGTCGGACGGGGGTACCGGTGCAGGGATAGTTGGGCCTGACCGGGAATTATGCATACCGCTGGGCAGCTCCCCCACAGTTTTTCAGGCAGAAACCCTTGCTATTGAGGTATGTGTGCTTCAATGTATGAAAAAGAAATATAGGAAGACCGAGATCTATATAATCTCGGACAGCCAGGCAGCTTTGCTAGCTTTAGGAGCTTCAGTGTTCAACTCGAGATTGATCTGGAGCTGCTACTGCAATTTACTAGAACTGGGTGAAGCAAACAAAGTTACCCTTTTGTGGTCTCCTGGCCACTCCACCATTAAGGGAAATGAGGCAGCAGACCGTTGTGCAGAAACGGGAGCAAGCCGCGTTTTCCTGGGTCCCGGTCCTAGTATCGCTTTTTCAAAAACCCATTTGGAAAGAGGTATAAGGTACTGGGAGCAGAACCATAGGAATTTACTCTGGGAGTCCTCCATTGGGATGAGACAGGCCAAGAAACTACTCAGTTACAATATTACACATCTGGGAGAGGCACCGAGGATGGATCGCCAGTCCCTAAGATCCCTTACCAGGTTTTTAACAGGGCATGGTCATTTTAATGGCCATCTATATAAAATGGGAAAATCCCTTACGGACCAGTGCAGATTTTGTAACTGCAGTAAGGAGACATCGGAACATGTACTCTTCACATGCGATGCGATGCTATCATCCTAAAAAGATTCAAATTTCTCAATGCACACACAATCCAGTGGCCTAATGCCGACCCACTGGATATGCATCAGGTGGCGGCGTTTATCAAGGACATAGACCTACATTTCAACTAAGAACCTCTAGGGACGCACAATAGGCCTCATTGGTCGCAGTGCTCTGGGCTGCTAACACCCACCCTAATTTAAAAAAAAAAAAAAAAAAAAAAAGATTATTCATCTTCAAAAACATACAATCTTTCTGCAATTGATGTAAAATTGTATTCTCCGTAACTCTGTGCATCGATAAAAATTTTTTCTGTTTTAAAAATGCGGCAGTGGTATTGGTAAATTGTTTAAGATTTAAATTATTGAAATAAAATTCATTATTAATTCATTCTTTTGAAGCTAAAAATAATATTTTAAAAATAAAATAAAATTATCCAACCCCAAAAGTATTTAACATTATTTCTGTTATTTAATTGCGTGGACCATTACGTTTGGAGTGAAGTGTAGCAAACACTTATTTGAAGAATATTCTTAAATACGTGTTTTAATTTATTTACTTACAGTTACAAATTAATATTAATGCAAATTATATTATCGTTTGAATTCATACTTTATACTAAAATTCTAAAATTGACTTCAGGATTGCTCGGATCGGATAAGCCATTCTCTGGTTCAAGCATTACGAAAATACGAGGTTCGCGGCCCGGCTTGCCTCGCCGCCTGATGACGTCTTTGCGATAGTATTATGCGTGAGGCATGAAGCCTAAGGACCAACCTATGAAATCAAACATTAAAATAAAAAGTAATGCTTACAGTAATTGCCCACGACCAAAGGCAAAATTTCGTTTCAATTTCCTGAACATGCGGTGTAAGACGTGATCACGTCAAAAAAATATAAATTGGATAAACTAAACTAAAATGCCTTGGGCACAATCGAACCCAGACCTTAGCCGCTCTAGTCCAATACGTTACTACTAAGCCACATTCAACCTAACCGTGCGATTCTGACGTTAAGACTATTAAGAGTATCACAGCTAAGAGAAATTTTACCAAGAGGTTTTTTTTAAGAGAATCTCTTAATTGGTATTCTGTTAGTTGGTCTCTTAAAATATCTCTTAAAAACTCTCCAAATATTTGGTAAACAATTTGGAGACCTGTTAAATTGTATTTTTACATTTTTAGTTGATAAAGTAAGCTGTGATTTTTCTTTCAAAAGTAAGTAATTTAAATTAACATGTATTGAAATATTTTTTGATAATTATATTTGTAATTAATTAGATGGAAAATGTACGGAAAATTCGGGGTCAACGAACAACAATGGAGCAACTGGAGGTTTATTTACGTTTTCTGGAGGAAAATCCTCAATTTAAAGCGGGGAAAAATACTCCAGAAAATATAATTTATCTAGAGGAAAAATGGGAAGAGTTGTCTACCAAATTAAATGTCCTTAAAGGGCCAGTAAAAATTGCGAAAGATTGGAAAACGGTAAGCTATTTTGTTAAACAATTTTACAGTTACTTGTTTATTTGAAATTGAAAATTTTTGTTGCTTTTAGTCGCTTACTCACTGGAAATACCAACTAAAATCAAGGGCTCGCAAAATCACGGAAGAAATTTTAGTAACAGGGGGCGGTGAAATAACAACGACTTCTCTATCAGCTTTTGAAGAGAGGGCTCTAAGTTTATTTGGTATAGTCTCAGTTCGGGGAGATGAAGCGATACCTGTTATTGGATTTGAAGTAAGACATACAGTTTTAATATTAATTATAATTACGAATTAATCAAAATATTTTTTAGAACGCAAATCAAACGAGTGTGACAAATTCTGTGATAGAATCTGGCGTATCTGTGGCCCACCCTCCGATGGAATCAACAGTGGTCATCCCGATGCCAGGACCATCGTCCAACGCACCACCCCAGACCGCTGCACCTACATCGCGAAAACGGCAATATTCCAACACGTTTTCATCCGCCATTTCCGATTGCGTTGACAAAATCGGAAAACTGGCGGAAAATCGTGCTAAGGAGGAAACATTAATGGCGGAACGACGTCTGGCCATAGACCAACAGAACGCGGATGCCATGACTAGGATGGCACAAGCCCTGTATATCCTGGCCAAACAATTAGAAAATAAAAAATAGGAACGAGAAAATAAGCATAACTAAAAGACTGAAATAAAATGACTGGTACCTGTATGTATGTTGTGATAATCAATTTATATAATAATGTGATAACTGATAATAGTGAATTAATAAAATAAAAGATTATAAAAATTTTGTTATAAAATATATTTTTTTTTATTAACCAAAAGTACATAAATTATAATGTGTTGGTGTATTCGCTTCGCATTCTTCGGCCCTCTGACAAATAATTGTTACCTGAACTCTGTCCGACTTCGCCATCTTCCTCTTCATATATTACCTCATCTTCGACCTCTTCATTGATACCATAATCCAGTAGCATGTTGTGTAAAATAATACAGCAATAAATTAATAATGCGGCTTTATCCGGTGTGTAATGCAGTGTTCGACATTTGTTCATGCACCTAAATTTATTTTTAACAATACCGAATGCTCGCTCCACTGTGTTTCTTGCCCTAATTTGGATAGCATTAAATTTTTCTTCTTGCCTGCTAGCTGGTTGAGAGAATAGTGTTAGCAGCCAGGGCTCCAAAGGATAACCACTATCTCCAATTAACCAATTGTATCTGCGGCTATTGTGTTGTCTTATTAAGTGGATTCTTGCCGGTGTTGTTTGCCAAATTGCTGAATCATGGACGCTGCCGGGATATTTGGCGTTAACCGAAAGGAATTTGAATCCACAATCTAAAAAAGAGATAAAATATATCAGTACCCTCTTTTTCCGTTATAAGACGCGGCTTATTAGACCAAAAAAGTTATTTTTTTTACAAAAAACAGGCTTAATTAAGGTATGCGGCTTATTATAAGTGTGCGGCTAGTTATAGGTTCTCAAAAAGTTTTAAAAAATTATTTCAAATATTGAATAAAAAAAACTGTAAAAACATGGAAACCGCAAGAGAAATTCACCATTTTTAAATTCTTGTTTACTATTTTTAAGGCTTAATAAAGGTGTGCGGCTTATAAAAGAATGCGGCTAGTTAAAGGTTCCCAAAAAGTTTTTAAAACATTTTTAGTCAAGGAAGCCGCGGCTTATTAGCGGAGTGCGTCTTATAACGGAAAAAGAGGGTAATTAAAGTATTTTTATACTTTTGGGTTTTTATATTACCGCTTCCACATTAATGCTATAGTACCCTTTCCTGGTCATATACAGTCTAGCTGGTCGATCAGGATCATATATCGGCGGGGCCACAATACCAACATGGGTGCAGTCAATAGCACCAATCACACCTTTAATGCCGAACTTGGTGTAAAATCTGAATAACATTTTAATACTTTAGATAAATTATATGAACATTATAAATTATTTTACCCTTCTTTAATTGCATTTTTTTCTTCCTGGTCCACGCAAAATTTAACACGTTTTGACATATATGTCACCATCAGTTGGCATATATAGTTTATATTCCGGGAAATACTTGGCTGACTCATCGGCAGAAGATAATTAGAAGCGATGCTTCTTTGGTAGGAACCATGCCCCAGGAAATGTAGAGTTGACAACACCTAAACATTAAATTATGAATAGATTATTCTGCGGATTTAATAAATGTAAAATAATACTAACCCGCAATGCAAATGGAATATCTGAAGCCTCTGCGTGCTGCTCCAATTCCTCGATTAATCCGACTGCTAATGCCTTTGGAAGACGAAAAAATTCTTTGAAAATATTTTCTTCAACATCGAACGGATTTGTTGAATCCCGTAGATAACGGAGGTGTTGTCTTCGATTTTCCCTGAAAATTAACATGCATTGTTCAGTAATATGTATATCAACAAATCAAACAAAAACAAACCCACCTCTCTTCCTCGCTTAGTAAAAGCGTTAAAAGTTGTAATAACAAGTTCATGTCTTAAAAATTCATGAGAAAATCAAAAAATATTGTTATCAACCAGGGAGCTTTTTTATTTATTTTAAATAATGATACATAATTTGATTTATCTAAAAATAAAATATTTTGCAAACAAAAAATCAAATTTTAAGTTATGTTTATTTTTTACAGAAATTAATAAACAACAAAATGTTTTATTTTATATTATATAAATAAATAAATATGTGTGTTATTGTAAAATAGTGAAACTCACCGGATTATTTATTCAAATAAACTTCAAATTCAGATAAATTATATTAAATATTATTTATTTCTTTTTATAAAATATTTCGCACAACCACACTTTGCTAGAAACGTCAAATTTGTGATGCCTATATGACCACCTATTTCGTATGGCTTAGTTAAGAGATTTTTTAAGAGGTTCTCTTAACTAAAAGAACGTACAGAATCGCAAAATTGTCTTAGGTAAGAGAAATCTCTTAACAAAGAGAAATTTTTTAGTTAAGACCTCTGTGACTGTACGTCAGAATCGCACGGTAAATTATTTAACTTTCATTATTGTATTGTTTCAAACATAGCATGCTATGAAGTTTATGTTACAAAAAAAATGTTTACCAAAAAATTCTCATGGCTTACTACACTTCAATATAAAAGTTTTTAAATAACTTATAGTAGTGTACGCATACATTTAGGCGCAAAAATAAACTTGTACTACGTATTTTCTTGTATAATTACTGTAATAATTATAAAGCGGAATATTTAATTTATAGTAAAATATTTGGTCATTAAATGTATACTAAAAAAAAAAATTTAAATTTGGGTGAACATCGAATCGAACTCGAGATATTTTCCTTTCGGAATTTGTTGCTAATAGGTCAACACCCCATCACTTACGCTACTCAGTTATAACATTTTGATATGTAAATTAGAAATATAAGAACAGCGTTCCGGACTTAGCGAATGAATTGGGTAATTATGGTATATTAGATTTTCATTCCAATCACTCACTCCCCAAATCGATTAACTCCACAAAGTAGAAAGTAGTTCAAAATTCCCAAAAAGATTTTGTCATTTAGTTAGTGGTGTTAAACTTTATTGTTAATTTTTTATTGTTAAGGAAATTTATTTTGAATATAACAAATGTCTAAATGTTTAGTTGTACACATTTCTATCGAAAAATATCTAATTATTTCCTTTAGCATATGTGTTACCGTGACAATTTCACTAAACGGCTTCAATGATATGCAAATAGTATTTACCGCAGACAAAAACACACAAAAACTGCATTCTTTGTCTCAAGTACTTACCACAGTTAAATGATTATTTCCAGGTCTTTGTGTTAATATCACTTATAAAATTTAACATTCAAAACAAAGTCTATTGTCTTCCATAAGTGTAGTTTTATATAGTTATTATGTACATTTTTTTGTTTTATATTTATGTACGAGTAATATATTATTATACATATTATATTGTTAGAATTATTATATTATTTTTGATGCAGGAAGCTGTAACTTTTGTCGGTTTTTTAAGCACAGCAACACACACAAAACTCGAAAACTTAGAGGCAAGTTTAAACTTGCTTTTTAGTATTCTCAACTTTTAAATAATGGATAAAATAAATTAAAACGCTTTTAAATTTTAAAGAAAAAATATTTTATTTTATAGCAAAGTGGGACATTTCCTTGATTATTATTTTATTTTGGTTTTTTTTTGTTTCGTTTAAGGCGCACAGATTATGCAGAAGAGATTTTCCTGTTTTTTGTGATTTCAAGTTGTACACGTATTATTATAGTGTGTTGTTATTTGTCGTAATATTTTAGGACGAAAGCATAAAAAATATTAAATGTGGTATTAATAGAAGCTTAAAAGTATAAATTCAATTAATCATTTCTTAGTATTTTCTATGGAGCTTGAAATTTAGACAATTTTTCAATCTTAAGTTATATAATTATATCATAATTTATAAGATAAAAATGAAAAATTATTAGGAGTAATTTTTTTATTGTGTAACTTTTTTCTTATTATATCGGATAAATAACAATAATAACCCATAGAACAGCGTAAAAAGTAAAATGTAATTCTGATAAATTAAGATGTTTATGAAAACCTATTACGTTATTATAAACCTTTGACTTTAAGAGTTTTTTTTTTGTTTTGAAAAAGTTCAAGAATTAAAGAATGCGAGAGTCTATTAATCATCGTTTTTGACGGAATAAGGGTAGTTCAATTTATAGGGTAAACACCAAGAGGGATCAACATTTTATTTATCTAGGCCGTTGATTCATAAATTGGATTTCGCGGTAGATAAAAGAACAAACTCAAAATAAGAAATTCAAAAAAACTTTTGGCTCATTCGTTAAATTTAGCTGTCATTTAAAAAAAGGAATGTGTTGTAGTCCTACAAAAAATTATTACTTCACAAAAAAAAAACGGCAGGCTCAATTTTGATCTAGCTGCAGGGTTTCGCATAGCACTACGTAAAGTGGTGTCAAATGGTAAATAAGAAAAGACATTTTGTTGTGAACAGCGATCGCGATTTTTGTATGTGCTCAATTCATATTATGATATAAATATATAGAGTTAATATAAGATATTGATGACGTATGTAAAATAGTAAATTTATTTCAATCGCTTAATGTAAATAGCTTACTGTGGCACCATTCTGAGTGAATGTAACGTTGGAACGTGCTTCTCTAACTCGCATAATCTAACTGAAGTGGCGATTGCCGATTTTGCTACGTCGCCCTCTTCTACCGGAATTTGATGACATGCCTTGTGGCACCCTCCAGTTCATGAACGGAATCCGTGATAAATGGAATTGGGTATCGGTTTGGCAGCGTCACAATATTGAGGGCCAGATAGTCTCCGCAAGGTCGCCATTCTCCGTTTTTGATCATTTTCGGCGTATATGTTTTTAAAATTAATGCATACGTTATTGTGTATACTCGAATAATATTATAAAGAAAAAAATACCAACAACAAATAGTGTTCCTGGGGGCTGTCGGAACGTCTGCAAATGCAACTCTAGCTTCTCGGCGCTTAATCGACGCGGATTGGGGAATACCGGAGAGCCTTTGTGCCTCTTTCATGTGCAATTGTTCTAAGTTTTTTAAGTAATGGGTCAATCCATTCGTCAATGCCGGGGTTCACTATCACTCCCACCGTAAGTGCTGCACAGAAGCTGTAGTGATAACTGATAGGGTCGATGAGTCGACCGTGTTGTATGCCCACGATTAGAATACTATTAAAGTTAGCCGAAAGTAAAAATATCGATAATGCAGATAGTGTCTTGGCTATCTCAGCCGAAAGTTGCTAGGCGACATAAACTGGTATTTTTATGAAGTGATGTTACGGCTGAATATAGGCCCATTTTGGGTTGTCACTGCATACCTCAGGAATTATACTATAAGTTTCTTCAGAGAAGCCAAATTCAAAATGTAAAAATTTGTATAAATTCAACCTTTAAAGTGTCACGTCTGGAAAGCAGTTCAATTAGTGTAGATAGCTAACAGTTATCCCCAGAAAAATTATCAGGACAAGTTTCATGTAGGGAGCCCGGGAAAATTCCTTCGAATGAAAGGCCCATATAAAATGTAAAAATTTGTATAAATTCAACCTTTACAATGTCACGTCTGGAAAGTAGTTCAATTACTGTGGGTAGCCAACAGTTATCCCCAGAGAAATTATCAGGACAAGTTTCACGTGGGGAGCCCGGGAAAGTTCGTTTGAATGAAAGGTCCATATAAAATGCAAAAATTTGTATAAATTCAACCTTTAAAGTGTCATGTCTGGAAAGTAGTTCAATTATTGTGGATAGCCAACAGTTATCCCCAGAAAAATTATCAGGACAAGTTTCATGTGGGGAGCCCGGGAAAAGTGCGATTTATTTACTCATTATTTAAAAACGTTTTGGGAAAGGGGAATTTATTACTCTTTCTAGTATTATATTCTGGAAAAGAGCCGAGATATATTTTGGAAAAATTTGAGAGGATTCTTTAAAAATATTTTGGAAAAGGGAAATGTATTGCTCTTTCTAGTAATACATTCTGGAAAAGAGCCAGGACATATTCTGAGAAAAAGCGGAAAAATTATTTAAAAATATTTTGGAAAAGCTTGTTACGGTGCAAGGCACCTGTTTTTTTTGATTGAATGAAACACTCGTCTTTTCATTTTTTTTTAAATTTCCATTTATTTTTATTTTTTTTTTGTTGTTACAAATTTTTTCTCTCCTTGTTTTTTTTTCACGCACCGTATAAAAAAAAATTTTTCCCCGACCGTAGTTCAACCGCAAACAAACGTAAACAAACACAACAAAAATACATTTTACTTCACATAAATTCCTACACATAATATACCGTGTTATATCCTACTTCCGATGTAACATCGCGTACCCATTCTCACACGGGAAATATTAACGGGCATACACGACCATACCAAATGTTAGCATCCAGCTGGATGTCAAATCTAAAAGAGAAAAAAAATACCCAAAGTTACACAAAGCAATATTCCTCCACATAATATACTTAGCTAATTCCTTTACGCTTTTACCCTCGCTGCAGTGTCCCGTCCATGATTCTTCATAAATTTCTGAAACAATAGTAATAAATAATTAAACACTAAAACTTATTATAAAACACTATTAAAACTTCACAAATTAATTCAACAACAACAAAAACAATTTATTGTACCTGTCATCACACTCACAAACACATAGACCAAAACAGATAATGCCCAAAACATCATCCTTTGATGTATTGTGGGTTTTGTTTTTTTTGGTTGCATACTCAACTGGTTGGTTCAAATGTTCACCTGTAAAGGCGTGATGATCACCAAACTTTTAAAAAAAAAAAAGAAAAATAATAAGCATAACAATGTTATTGTTGTACCACCGTGCCAATAGGTATATAAGCGACGAAATTTTGTCATTCAGTCTCTTTTGACGTTGATCAGGCATCCAGCTACACACACCGGAGTTCAAACGGAGTTGTTTTATTTTTGACACCTGGTAAGAAATCATAGTATTGGCAAAATATTTTATAAATATTTACCAGTACATACTAATATAAATATACCATAAATTGGGGATTAGTCCATACACTAGTCAATAATAATACTCAGAACGAGTTACGTATAAAATAATAATAATACGGATAAACGCCATAGTACCGATCAAACCGGGTGATTCAAAAGAAAAAAAAAACAAATTCCGGCGTTCAAATACATTCATCCTGCAACGTATTTCGATTCCGGCAAAGAGTTTTGTTCCTGCAACGTATTTCGATTCCGGCAAAGAGTTTTGTTCCAGCAACGTATTTCGATTCCGGCAAAGAGTTTTGTTCCTGCAACGAGGTTTTGTTCCGGCACTGATTTGTGTTCCTGCAACGGACGGAGTATCATTGACGAAGAAGAAGGAAGGAAAAAAAAACAAAAAAAGAAACGATACGCGTAAGTATTGGAGATAAAATCTCGGCGAGGGTTGTTTTTTTTGAACCGTAGACACCAATTTAGTGTGGCGCGGTCGTATTTTTTTTGTTTTCGTTTTTTTTGTGAATACATTATAGGGATCTGCGGGAGTAGAGCTCTTCATCCGGAGATCACTAGCGAATCACTTACGTTTACCACGCGCGTGTCCGGACGGATCAATTACAAAGCGGTCAAAGGGATTTTTGTTGTGCCATCTACCGTATCGTTATTCTTAAATTGTTAAATAAAAAAAATAAAAAAAACTTCTTTTGTTAACTTTGTAAAAAAAAATCATTAATTACCACCAAGCTTTATCAATTTAATAAAATCTAATAGTTATAACGTGCTACAAAACATGATGTGTGTTTAAAGTTAATTTTTTTCAGGGAGTGATCGTGGTGGTGAAAATGGGTGTTTGTGGGGGATAATCCTTTATTTCAGGTGAGTGATGTAGTGAGTGTGGTCAACAAATTGAATTGCAGCAAGTAATCAATTAGCGGCTTGTATCAAGTTTCCGTCAACAACACCAATCACCACCCCTAATGACTGAGTAATAGTCAGTGCACAAAGCCGCGGTGGTGTTGGCGGAGATATCTGTCTGCGGATGGGATGAGGACACACCGTCGGACAGTTCGGTTCGTCCATCCTACGCTTCTAGGGTGTCATCCACGGTCAGTGTGACACGAAGCATAGGATAGGAATAGGAGTCAGCGATGACCCAGTGAGGACTCGTCACTGATGCCCATTCCCTTCTAGGAGTAATTAAGGTAACTTGATTACTGAAGGGAATTGGTGTATTCAGTTCGGGTTCAATACTCTGGGTCCTCCTCAACTGGATTGTCCGCGGTGCTGTTTGTTGTACCGATGGATATAACAATCTAGCCCTCGCCCATTACGTAACAAGCTCCCCACATGAAACTTGTCCTGATAATTTTTCTGGGGATAACTGTTGGCTCTTGGCTATTCACACTAATTGAATTACTTTCCAGACATGACACTTTAAAGGTTAAATTAATGAAAATTTTTAAATTCTTTATTATGCTCCTCTCATGAAACTTAACTTGTAATTACCATCACAAATATTGACAACCAAATGAGCCTTTATCCAGCAATAAATTCACTATACAAATTCGTGTAGTTCAGAGCTGCCGTGGTTTCCATATTAAATTCGATAATTCTTCAGTTTCACAGCCACCTTCTTGAAACCACAAAATCGAAATCTTTTACCGAAAACCAAAAAAATTAAATGTACTTGAAATAATACAATATTTATTTTTTTAAATTTTCCACAAAAGTTCAATTTTATTTACAAAAATATATGAATGTTTTCCTATCACTTGGTGATCAATGATCATCATCGGACATTTCATTTGCAACTAAGCCAAAATCGCTAAAATAACCCGTACATAATTGCTATTTGTTTTATATGTAAATGCACAACGTCAAAAAGAAAAAAAAAATCTAATTTGTTGAATAAAAACCAGATGACTAGGTATCTTATGACTAGGTCTTCGCAATTGTAAAAAGGGTGGATTTAAACAAGACTTTGGATTTGCTAAATAATCAGTTCCCAACTATTAAATTCACACATGAAGATAAGGTGAATGGAATTTTACCTTTTCTTGACGTTAAGGTGATACGAAAAGGTCGAGTTTTGGAATTTGGTATTTACCGAAAGCCTACTAACACTCAGAGGTTCATCACTGCGGATTCATATCATAACGGATCGCATAAAAAAGCAGCTTTCCACTCGCTGGCTCATCGTCTTTTCACCTTTCCATTATCAACGGATGAATTTACAAAAGAAGAAAAGTACATCAGGAACACGGCTCTGATAAATGGTTATGATTTACGTTTCATTGAAATTATCTTAAATAAACATAGAAGGAAACAAACATTTACGGCACATACTACTCTGATCAATGCAACGGAGGTTAGCACATTGAAACGCATTTGCTTGTCCTTCTATCCAGCTATCACTAATAAATTGACAAATTTATTAAAAAGATATGACGTAGAGCTAGTCACAAAAAGTGGTAATCTGGGAGCTGAAATCAGTAGGTACAAGGACGTTACACCTGTAAATTTAAAATCTGGCATTTATCAAATAACTTGTACAGAATGTGATGCTGTATATATTGGACAAACTGCAAGATCTTTCGATAAACGGTTAAAAGAACACATCGTAGCCATCAGAAACCAAGCCACACACAAATTCAGCGCAGCAGATCATATGAATAACAACAGAGGCCACCAAGTTGATTTTGCCAATTTCAAAATAATTAAAATAGTTCAAGAGAAATGGAAATTGGATGCGTATGAATCTTTGGAGATGGATAAAAATAAAACTTCACTTATGAATTTGGAAGATAGTCCAATCTGCTCAAATCTATTCAATTTGGCAAATTCTATCTCTTAAATGAGTTTGTAAATTTTGTGTTAAATTTAATATTTAAGTTAATATTTTTTTACACTATGTTTAGATTTTTGCTTGATCATTCAATTTTTTGTTAAATAAGTAGATACCTAGTCATCTGGTTTTTATTCAACAAATTAGATTTTTTTTTTTTCTTTTTGATGTTGTGCATTTACATATAAAACAAATAGCAATTATGTACGTTTTATTTTAGCGATTTTGGCTTAGTTGCAAATGAAATGTCCGATGATAATCAGTGATCACCAAGTGATCGAAAACGTTCATATATTTTTGTAAATAAAATTGAACTTTTGTGAAAAATTTAAAAAAATAAATATTGTATTATTTCAAGTACATTTTAGTTTTTCTGCTTTCCGGTAAAAGTTTTCGATTTTGTATCATAGTTTCAAGAAGGTGATTGTGAAATTGAAGAATTATCGAATTTATAAATCCACTATATGGAAATTCGAATTTATAAGTTGTTTTGTCGATTTGTCGTTTTCAATGAAATATGTTTTGGCTGAAATATATCCGAAGGTAACTTTCGGGTGAGATAGGCAAGACACTATCTGCATGAATGGCTGAAAACTTTCGGCTAACTTTAAAAGGTACGATTAGACCCGATTTCTTTAAAAAAAAAAACGGCGATTATTGGCATCGTAACCTCTGCAATGATACACGTTCACTGAAATTACCTTCATAATCACAGATCTAATGTTCAGATACATAACTGAAACCCATGACCTTAAAAATAACATTTATTTAATTTTATGTCAAATTTTTTCTGAATTTTTATTTTTTCTGTTTTAGATCAAAATCTATTATTGTAAATTTTTGGTTATTACTGTGCTTATTACTACAATATTTTCATAATCATTTTAGTTATCATATGATTTATGTTCTACTGTGGTTATACATATTATGCAATTATGAATATTGTAGGTTCATTAGGATCAATTGAAAGTGAGAACCATTTCTTGGAGTTGAGACATTTCCCTGGACATATCAAACTTATCAATGAGTGCCATTTGGTACAGGCTAAAATGTGGCGCTAAAGGAGAAATCTTCCACAAACAACCGAAATCCAAGGTGGAACAGCATATGCCGATGGATGAATGGCTAATAGATTAATCAGTCCAAAGAATGCGGACTGGCGCTTCAACAATAATAATAATAATTGCCAATATGATAATTTGAGTTTTAAGTACGTTGATGATTTCAAAGCTTTTCGTTTAATTCGCTAAGTGGCTCTTTATTATAATATGATCTTTGCCCATAGGTAGAGGTTCTGAGCTTACAATTCATAATAAGCTGCTGCTATATCGGCAAAATGTTGAAGCCGATATGAACCTACGGTGTACAACTCTGGGGATTGTTACGACCGCCTTTGGTTGCCGTTGCATTTTGTAAAAATCAAGTAAAATAATCGACGCCTATAGATTAGCTACGTATTGTTCGTCATAAACAAAAATACTTTCCCCTCCTATACCCTATTCATATATTCTGTTTGATTTTTTTATATAACCATTTTTTTTTTTTTGGTACTTTCTGTGTGCAAGAGATAAATGTGTGTGAATGTGATCAAATTGAATATTTTGACTTCGTGTATATTATGTGTACCGAATGAAATTTGTGATTTGTACATGAAGAATTAAAACTAAACGGCAATATATAATCATTATTTTTCTGTACTTGTTCTATTGCACATATTGTACAGTTTTTAAATAATCGTATTCATTCAAACTTTTTGTTCATTTTACGGCGAACATTCACCTTTTCATAATCCCATTTATTATGTATGGATGTGATCTTAAGCCGCATTGGCAAACTGCTTGCCAAACCATATGTTTTTTTGCCAAATTTTTCAACAGCTATGGTAGTAATTGCTCCGTCCAGTTCTTTACCTTTCTTTTTGATGTAATATTGGGGACCTGGAAGTGTCGAGAAATCCATTTTGACGTAGGTCTCGTCGTTCATTACGAAACAAGAATCTTTTCTTTCGTTCAACCATTTGTTGTGTTTCTTTGCTCGATCGATCCCTCTATTAAATAGTTCAACACTCCTTTTGGGAATTTTTGACTTCTTGTATGTCCGTAGATTATTTCTGGTTTTAGCTCGTTCCACAATCGATTTGGTTGTTTTGGTTTTTCTGGCCAAATCTCGCACAGACATCGAGGGATGTTTCGAAATGACTCTTACAATTTTCTGATCCAACATTTTATTTGGAGCACCTGATTTTTCTCCGGATCCGGGCTTGCGTGATACAGAAAGATTAATTTGACATTTTTTTTTACATTTGTTACCGTATTATTGGAAACACCGGCCAATTTACCAATTTTTTTATTGGTATACTCGGGATGATCATTGCATAATCTAATTATTAAATCACATTTTTCTCCTTATGATGCGTCCATTTCGAAACAAATAAAACAAATGCCCAATTTGACGTTTATTCGTTTTTTTAAATTGTTTTTCTACAAAATAACGGTACCAGTTTTTTTCTTTTGCGTAGTAACCTATGAGATAATATAAATTTGGGAATCACAAATTTCATTCGGTACACATAATAGTTGGATGAATGTATGAGTTGCTGCACAGTGTTGTCAATAATTTGTTATACCTCATGGGAATTATATGTAGAAAGAATCTTCTGGATTTTTCTTGATGTTTCTTTACGTATGAGTGAATCAATTTGGATGGTAGTATCTGTGACGCTACCCGAAATATTAACATTCGGTTTTCGGTTTTTTTTTTTTTTTTGGGAAGGGGAATGAATATAAATGATAATTACGAATTACGATACGTGTCGGTTTTTTTTTGGTTTATTTTGGGTAGTCTAGTTTTTGATTTTGAATAAAGAGAGTCTCGTTTGGAAGATGAAATATAAAAAGTCAAGTTTGGAGTATCAGGAGCTGACGGTCTTGTCAACTGAAAATAAAAATCTTGAACAAAAAAAAAATGTTTCTAAATTAAACAATTGGTTTTGTAAATAATAAAATTTTGGAATTAAATTGACTGCCGTGTGGCATAATTTGTGCTAAGAGTCATCTAAAGACTTTTAAATAATATTTTGTTAATGCCTAGTGGCCATATTTTTTTGTCATTTTTTTTTATGATTGATAGTTTATAAATTTATTAAAAAATAATAATAATAATAATAAAAAATTATATCTGTAGTGATTATAAATAAAAATAATAAGTTATAAATAATATCGTAATAGTTTGGAGTTAGTTTTTTCTGTTATTGGGGGTTTTGTTGTTGGGTTTGAATTGTGTGGAAAAATGAATAAAAGAAAATTGGAGAACTAAAAGTGAAAACACACAAGAAAGCGTTTGGTTTATGAAATTCCGATTACTGGACAACCAACGATTTGTAGTGTAAAGATAAAAATGGAGCTCAACGATATACTTTCGTTTGAGTACCATTGTTGGTGATAACGTGGCGTGGGCCGTTACAAGTAGCAAATTAATATAAAGTTTCATTAATTTGAAAGAATTGGGTTTGTGGCAGCAACTCCGCCAAACGGAATGGGGTTCGAGCGAGGGATCCTGCGTCGGCGCTGGTAGCGGTTGGGTCGGACGGGCCTGGTTAAATAAGGTAAGGAATACGGTAAAAAATAAATAAGAATACCGGTACACCACGTGGTTTTTTTTTTACTTTTTAATTGTAATCCAAATCTGACTTTTGTTTTTTTTTTCTTTTATTATTATATTTTTTTTATATATTTATAATAACGGTTTTTCAGATTTCGGTACGACCGTGATCATGTGTTGTGTGGTGCGATTGTGTGCTGGGTTGGGCGATCCAGTTTAGCTCCGGGCGTGGCGCTCGTTCCCCCAAATCTGGCTGCGATGGGGGGCGCTACGCCATATGTGACGTTCAGCTTGGGATGACGGTGTCCGCTCCTGGGGGACTTGATCGGGTCTGTCTGGAGGGCGCCCTTCCATCCCTTATTGACGTCGGGCACCACCGCGACTGGGAAACAGCATCCCGGTAGGTGGGCCGACGATAAGGGAGCCCTTATAGCCAGCTATTATACCGCACCAGACCGCTATTCCCATGTCTTTTAGCATAACCAAAGGTTTTGCTTTTGTAAAACCTGCGGTTATGTTACAGGATGTACCAAACAAACAAACGCAAAAAAGATTCAGACCTTCACAGGTACCTACGGATGGAATACATCAAAGTGAAATAAAAACGCATGCCGCAAAACATGAAATAAGGCTCCAGGAACATGGAAAGCCCTATATTTGCCATATGATAGATAACCCTGTCGTTCAGACCAGTCGCCGCGGCCTGATGAGAAGATTGATTTTTTCAACAGAATATCAAGACAAGAATATCAACAACTTTTTGTATGCTTTCAATTCTTTTCATGTGCACATCATAATAAGGATTCCATACAGTTACATCATATTCCACTTGAGATCTTATATAAGAGAAATATAGTGTCCTGAATGCCCCAGTCCATCGTTTGACACAGCCAAACATAGAGTTTGCTTTAGCAATACAGTTATCGATGTGCCTGTTAAAATTAACGTTTTCTACGAAGGTGACTCCTATCCTAGGTCAGTAATCTCTTGTACTCTTTGAACTACATTGTTAATGATGTTATATGTAATTACTATCAGATTCCTTTTACGATGAAAAGACATAATTTTGCACTTCTTGATGTTTAAGCGTATTAGTTTGGTCGCACCACTCACTAAGTCTATTGAGGTCATCTTGCAGTTTTTCAGTATCAGAAATTTGTTTAATCGTACGATTAATTTTTACGTCATCTGCAAATATGAGAATATTTTAGTTTCTTATGATCTGGGTTATCCGTACAATGAAAACAATAAAAATCCAGGGTCCAATATGTGATCCTTGAGGAACACCTGATGTCACTTTGATTGCGTTGGAGTTCTTATTGCCAACATATTGTAAACGGTTTGTTAAGTAAGACTTGAACCAATTAATGTGCTCCAATAAAAATCCAAATGCAAATAGACTTTGGTGTGCTATGTATGACGTATAGAATCAAATGCCTTACTGAAATCCGAAAAAACTACGTTTACTTGATGATGTTTTTCTATGTCCCTTATTTGGCTGGTGAATTGAACCAGGTTAGTAGATATAGCTGGTTGACAAATATATGTCGTATTAGTGTTGATTTAAAAGCATTGCATACAACTAGTTCAAATAATTTAGGACTTAATTATGAAGATGATATTCCTCTGTAACTTATGACGCCATCCTATTTGCCCGATTTAAAGATTGGGGTTATTTTAGAGATTTTCCATTTTTCGGGAAACACAGTTAAGGAATGGTTGAACAGTTTGCACAACGGGTTTATCTCAATACTCGCAAACATTTTTAATATAGTTGAAGGTACATCATCTGGCCCACATCCGTCTCCAAAACTCTTCAAACCTGATAGAATGTCTTCAACAGATATGACAGGATGAGTGATTATGATTAATATATTACTATTGCTTGTTCTATCGATGTAATCAGTACCGGCGGCTGGTCGATAGACAGATTGAAAAAATGCAACAAACATGCCCGGTATCTCTGTGACGTTTGAAGTGCTAATATTGTTGAAGGAAGGTCATATTGGCAGGGCACCCCTCAATTTCACGTTTAGCCTAAAATATTTCCAGAACTGTTTTGGATTAGTTTTTATTTTTTCTTGTGAGCCAGCCAAATAAGACTTGTATGTAAATTTGAAATAGACAACAAATTCCTCGCTGTGGTGTAAAAAGGACAGCTTGCCTGTTTCCGAACTTGATCTCATCATTTTAGCATAGGTCTTATATTTACGATTGTTTTAGATTTATAAGCCGGTTATGTATGAAATAATACGAAAAAAATTCTTTTTTAGACAAATACGCTTATATTCAAGTGCACTAAAAAGTAAAAAGTAATTTTTTCATCACTCGGAAAATAAAAGCATGGACATATTCAATATATATTTAATTTGTACTTTTTATATTAATTGTGCAACGGAAATATTAGCATTTCTTCTCATTAAAAATGCTAACTTATATAAGCGCAATCTATTGTCTATAATTTTGACCAATACGTACCAGTTGAAGCCTTTGCGACAAATAAAATGATATCCATTTTATAGGAATAAAATTAGAATTCACAATAGAATTCCTTGCTGAAATCTGTATAGATAGTGTCGAATAAAATAAAATAGTACGATAGTACGTATAAGATAGTACCACAGTCTGGGATAGTACGAAGAAAAGAAAATATTGGCTATATAAAATTCATCCACCCAATATCCCTCCCGCATTTGCTCTGTTTATGTTCTATGATTGGATTATGCTATGTGTTGTATGTTGTTCAAATTCGTTCTGTTTTGAAACATATTTTAAAAATATTTTTTCATATTAATCATGAGACATAAACTCGACAATTACATGAAAGAAAAAATATGTATTGAATTGATAACTTGTGCATTTTTTGTCCGTATGTATAGTACTTGCAAGTTGCAACTTGTGTTGGTTATTCATTTCGTGTGCGGTATTCCTTCTGGAATATTTCATTTCATAACAGGTATATTGTTTTTCTTTATAACTGATTTGTTTTGGGATGGTGGTGTGTGTAGCGACATCACACGGAGCCGGAGAAGAAATGTTCGGGTGGAGTGATTTGGTTCGTTGTGACGCGAGTTGGATTTTTTGTTTTTGAGACAGTCAAGTTTGGAGTTTTGTCGAAAAGACACGGATAAAAAAATGTAGCGTTCCATACGGTAGGGCACGAGAATAAGAGCAGCGTGGGATAGGCTGCCAGCAGGGATTCGATCAGCGGTTGTTTCGGTTGGGCAAGACATTTTATTATTTTATCGTCGTCGTTGTTGTTCCAATAAATTGTTTAAAAAAAACAAATGTTTACAACATATAGTAAGCAAATTGCTAATGCAGCTTAATCCTTAAATGACACATGGGGTCCAGTGGACCCCAGACCTTTTTCAATCGTATATATTTAAATGTTTCTGCTGGAAATGTATCCCTTGCTACAGTTGAGATATTGCACTACGGGTTTACGCACTCAGCGCAAGCCGGTTGGCTGCTAGCAGCTGTGTAGAAAGGTCCAAAATCACGGTGGAGTCCAACGGATATATGTACGTATATTTGTGTGAAAATCGGAGTAATTTTTAGGCATCTCAACTCTAGCAGACCTAGAGCGAGAGAGATGCCTTATATCTCCGCTGCTGATATGTGTCTGTAAACAAAGTAATTCGAAAGCGTCAAAAAGTCGTCAAGCGGCTGGCCAGAGCCGTGGCCGGCCATTTTCGACGATAAGAAAAAATTCAACGTTCATATTGCAAAATATAAACGTTTTTTTCAAAGATTCAGTATCGGGCTTATTTTTATCTAAAAAGATACTATCTCAAGGGTACACCGCTAAATTTCTAGCAAAAAATATTGAAAATTAAAAAAATACGGTTAATTTATGTAAAAAAAGCCATTTTTTATTTTTTTCACAGAACTTTTTTTTTTGGTATGATTAAAATAAAATTTCATTAATGTAATAATTTGGTCTCCTTTAGTAAACTTTAAGCTATACTGAAAAAAATTGTCAAAGATAAATATATAAAAATTTAAGAAATAATAGGCAATTTTCAAGCTGGGTCTAAAAGATCCCAGTGTGGCATTTAAATGATTTTCTTAAGTGTGTCATTTAAGGGTTAATTTTATTATTTTTGCATGTACTGACAGACTTGAGGGCAAGATGGTCCACCAGATAGCCGAATAAAAAAAAACAAAAAAAAAAATTTGCAAGCAACTTTTATTGAAGAGGGCAGCAATGACAGAAAAGAAGATCGTGAGTGAGGGGCAATGTGGTTGAGATGGCAAGCAGAAAACGATGACGAAGGCAGTAAAGTTTGGACAGCCAGTGGTGAGGTTAAAATAAAAGATCAAAAGAAATAATTTTTTTTTTTTTTTTGGGAAAATAAACGGGTAATGGCGTTAAGTGTATTGGCCATACCTGTTGTGAATTGTTTTTTTTTTTGATTTGCCAAATAAAATTATAAATTAAATTGTAAAAATAAATACGTTTTATGCTTGTTTGCCACACATGTTTTTCTTGGCTAATTTTATAAACACTGGTAACGTGAGTGCATAATTGTTGTATCAAGGAAAATAAGTAGCAAATAAAAAAAAAAGTTTATAAAAATAAAAAAACTAAGAAATCATTGTTAAAAATAAATGGTGTTTGTTTAATTGATTTGGTTGGTTCGGGGAACGTTAGCCTATCATCTTTGGCGTTTACGGCAAATCCCGTTAGACGTGCATTCATTCGGGCGTTGGCGTTTCATAAACGCAAAAAAAAAATAAACAAAATAATAAATATATACAAAAATAAAAATAAAAAACGGCCATTTGGGAACAATAAAAAAAATTTATAACAAAAAATAAAAAAAGGCCATTGTGAAACTAAACAAAAAAAAAACATAAAAAGTAAGAATAAACAAAATAGTGTAGTGAGTGAGCACAGCCAGAAGATTATTTTATATACTCGCGTATAGTAAAATCAGCCAAAGGAGCAGTGAGAAGAACGAGTCGATGGTATCGTGGTGATTTGCGGGGCGAATAAAAAGAAGAAATATCTAGAAGAGCCAAGCGGAAAACGGTGAGTCATCCATCATTTCCTTTTATTTTATTATTATTACATAATTATTTTTCGATTTTATTCGCCATTTTGCTCCTCTTTTTTTTCCGTTTCGTTTTCTCACTCAACCTAAATAAAGCGTGGTTATACTAAGCGGTAGTTTTTTTCACAGCAAGTAACCCCTCCCGAGTCCACCTGATCATCGAGCTTAGTCCGGGAAAAATTACGTGCCGGTAGACTGGTGCCCAATTTGTGTTTCTTTTTAATTTTGTCTACCAACTACCGCTACGTGTGGCACGTTACAAAAAATATATTATGACTCGTGTCGAGAGAAAAAAAAAACTTGAAAAAAAAGTTATTAATTTGTTATAAAGTTTGGTTGAATTATTTTTTTTTTTAAATATGGATATGTAAAGCATAAAATCCAAAAAAATTACACAAACCTTTAATTAATAAATTAAAATCAAAAAAACAAAAAAAAAGTATTATAAATAAATTAAATATAAATTACTCATAAATAAAACAAATTATTTTTCGCCTTAAAATTCGTATTGGAGTATTTTGTGAGTGAAAATCACAGTCTGTTGAAAACTAAAAAATAAAAAACTGTATAGACATATCATATGTATATGTAATTATGTACCTACTGGATGTACATGATAAGTGTTCGATTAAAAGTTTGATTTTGGTTACAAACAAAAGTAAAGAAAATGTTTGCTTAGTATTTTAATTTTTTTTCGTTTTAAAAGTTCTCAGAAACTATTTAAAATAAATAAAGTTTTTAGAGAATGTCATTAACTAATGAAAAAAAAACGAAAATTATATTTTTATATAAGAAATCATTCTTTAAGTATCTAACTGTCAGTGACATACATAGATGAATTCAATAAAAGTCATTTTATCTGGTCACGAGTGCAAGAAAATTTTATTTGGAAAATTTGACTCGGCCTGCTGACCCTGCCAACATTACGGGATCGAAGTCGGTGCTAGTGGGGGATCCTGCGTCGGGTGGCGGTGTGGCCGGACAGGCCATACAAGTAGTGTTGTTGTGGGAAAAATATATAATAACCCATTAACAACTTGTGTTTTTATAATTTGTATACATTCATTTGCGAGCAGACTTTGACTGTCGGGGAGGGGGGGGATTTTGTGTCATTAATTAATTTTATTTTTATTTTTATTAAATAAACATTCTAAGGCTCCCTGTGGTGTCCGTGAAGCGGTACCATCACAAGTCAAATCAGTTATTTTGTTTGAAGTTCACCTTTGAGTTTAATTTTTTTTTGCATTCAATTTATTCCGGTTTTCTTTCAATAGTGTTAACGGGATTTGCTTAATTCACTTCTTCAATGGCTGTAGTTACCACGTGCTGAGTGCTATTTCTATACACATAAATTTCGAATTCTGTTATAGCGTTTTTTTTAGTGCTGGTCTTTTTATTTTTTGTAATATTTGGTGGCGTGAGTGCATTTCTGCATTGACCTTGATGCGATCACCTTGTGTATGATTGTAGATGTTGGCACGTTACTCTTATTTTCCGTTATTTATTCAAAATGAGTAAATACATTTCTTTTTATGGTCAGGTGATGGTGGAGTAGATCTCTTGAGGGGCCGGCCCTTCCAAGTATCTCGCCGAGCGTGTCCCTCGTTCCCCCAGGGCAGACGGGGAAGACGGTTTCCGCTCCGAGGGATTTTAGGGTTAGGTCTGTCTGTAGAGTGCCCTTCCTTCTCTTATCGGAGTCGGTCACCGCTGCGACTAGAAAAAAGTATCACGGTAGGCGGCCCGACGATAAGGTGGCCTTATAGGCAATCATGACAGAGATCGCCGATGGGTGAAGCTGTCATTCCCGAGCGAACTCACCCGGTTTATGATTTTCTTTAGTCAGTAAGGTCGTGGCAAATCTCAATTAATCATGCGGTTATACAGGGTTTTCCAATAAGAGGTTTCATTTTGAATAGTCTACTGCTATTTGGGCAGCTGTCAATTTTAAATCTGTCATCTTTTGACATTTGACAAGTAAAAACTACTCCATTACTAAAAGTGGTACGCTTCAACAATGCATTGAAATTATTAAAATTCACTACAAAAATGATGAAAATTTTGCAGTCACAGTTCGCAAAACTAAAGAACTTTTTGGTCGTCGTGAAGCACCTTCTCGGCCGGCAATAGTGAAACTGGTGGAAAAATTTGAGCTGTTGGGACAAGTTAGTGATGTGAAGAATAGAAACCGTGTGCGTCGCTCAAGAACAACTGAGAATATTGCTGCTGTAGCCTGTAGTGTTGAAGAAAACCGAGGTTTGTCGATTCATCGTCGATCTTTGGAATTAGACATTCCACAAATGACATTACATCGTATTTTGCATAAAGACTTAGGTCTTAAGGCTTTTAAAGTTCAGTTAATATAAGAACTCAAGCTTGTCGATCACCATAAACGTCGTATCTTCGCTGATTGGGTCCTTCAAATGCATCAAAATGATGGCCCATTTTCACCTAGGAGGCTACGTTAATAAGCAGAATTGTTGCATTTGGGGCTCAGAAAATTCAAGAATGATTGTTGAAAAGCCTCTCCATCCTCAACGTGTCACTGTTTGGTGCGGTTTTTGGCTGGCGGTATTTGGGCATGCGGTGACCTTACATTTTCGAAAATGAGGCTGGTGCAACTGTTACGGTGAATGGATTGCGCTACTGAGCTATGACTAATGATTTTTTATCGCCGGAATTGGAAGATATTAGGTGATCACAATTGGCCACCGAGATCTTGTGTTTTAACACCTTTAGACTTTTTTTTGGGGCCACGTGAAAGATAAGGTCTATGCCAATGCTCCACAAGCGATTCGAGACCTTAAAGATAGAATTCCTGAAGTTATCGACGGCATACAGTCGCAAATGTGCGAATTGGTCATGGAAAATTTCATGAAAATAATATGGTGCTGCAAGCGTAGCCGTGGCGGCCATTTGGCTGATATCGTTTTCAAATGTTAATGGCATACCTTCCTCTTTACAATGAAATAAACATTTATTTATTTCTCTTAAAAAATACTCGTTTTTTTTAAATATCAAAATGAAACCTCTTATTGGAAAACACATCATTAACAAATACCACCAGATTGGATGTCGTCGATCTACCAAAAAAAAAAATGTGTTGTTGGGGAACAATTAAGTTTTTGATATTAAAATAAACACAATCTTTAACCAGTTTTTCAAATAGTTTAGGGATAACAGATAAAATAGCTATTCCTCTATAATTCTCAACTAAATTTTTTGGCCCAGATTTAAATACTGGGATTACATACGAGGGTTTCCAACACTGTGGAAAAATGCCTAGCCTAAGGCTGTAATTAAATAAATGGGCTAATTTACCACTTAAGGCTTCGGCACAATTATATAAAAGTAATGAGGGAATACCATCAGGGTCCATAGACATTTTGGTATTGAAACTATCTAATGGCATGGCCCGAGATAGATGACAAAACAATATCAACTGAATAAACGGATTTGAAAAACGTTGCAAATAATTTGCAGACAAACTTTAGCTCATGAGTTTCCTTATCCTTATAACTCATAGGTAAAGGATGACCAACAGATTTCTTTTTAGAGTTTATATAATGCCAAAAGCACGATGGATTGGACTTGATACCAGATTCAATTTCTAACCAGTAATTAACATACATAAATTGATTCAAAACCTTAACTCATACCGTAGGTGAGAATGCAACGTATAATCAGCGGACGCGTTATACCGTTTGTGTACCTTGGCTTTACGGTTATGTAAATTAACAAGTCTTTTGTTGAAATGATTGGACAAATCCCTGATATTGTATTGCGTGAACGAAATTTGAAGTTAAGTGAGATTGCTTACAATTTAAACTTTCCAAAAGAACATATAGAAAATGTCTTGCATGAACATTTACATATAAAGAGCTTAAAGTACGATGGTTACACCTGCTCACTATCGATCAAAAACACGAACAAGTAACCACTTTAGAGCAATAATTGAATATGTCAAAACATTATAAAGAAGACTTTTGCGTCGGTTAATAACAGTTGACCCAACTTAGATTCATCATTTCAGACCAGAGTCTGGACAAGGGATAGAACCTAGTAAGAGCCGATCAATGCGACCAAAAGATAACAACAATATAGTTGCATTATTAGACAAATTGAATGATGTAATCAAGGCAAAAAAAACACATTTGGCGAGGAGCAATTATATTTCTTTAACACAAGGCTATTTTCTATTTCCAAAATAAAAAAATTGGTTGCAAGGAAAGAAAGGACCTCGCACTTTTTATATGGAAAATGGCCCTATGGGATATATCTCAAAAACATGAATTTTTAGGACTTAGCGACCATTGAGACTTTCGATCAGCAGGTCAAGAACTACTAGAATCCAAAATTTCAGAGAGTTTGACCGAGGGCCATTTTCCATATAAAAAGTGCGGGGTCCTTTGCGTCGAATGGTGAAGTAATAGCGGAAATCCGAAACAAATGCATATTTTGAAGTGTTTGAAAAATAGCTTTACAAAACAGGTATTGAAATGTTGGAAATCGTTGGATGAAGTGTATTAAGCTAAAAGAAGAATTACAGTACAGGACACTAAATACGCATTTACTTCCGTAATCATATGAATAATAGTATTAATTTAAACAATAATCGCCGTCACCTGTCTTGACATACTATATTTTCTTTTCTACCATCTCGTTAAATCGCGTTCTTTTCATACCTATCAACATCTTACGTGTTGGATCATTACGTGTTGGATTGTTTTACTAAATGTTTAACCCCTCATTCATCCTCAAAACATCCGTGCAGGACACACGCAATTCACAATTCATCACTCGCTTCATATATAATTTCAATTGCAAAATACATTAAAATAATTAATTTAAAAATAAATTCTCAAGGAAAATTAAAAAAATTAACAAAAAATACAACCGTTGACTCGAAAGCCATAGCCAACAACCCTCTGGTAATTCAGGGTTATGGCAAATACAGTACATACATATGTATATACTAAAGTCGTTAAAAATAATTAAAAGTAATAAGCCACCATGGAACATATATTTCACCAACATACATACATAAAATAAAATGAAATCAGGAAAAAGCATACACAAATCATCAAAATGGGGAATATCCATTTATCTCGACATCCTATAAAACGTGGAAAGGTCACATTAATGATTTTTATGTTTATAAATTTCGAAGTGTGATAAGCTTTAGGCAATAAAATATATAAAATATAAACATAATAACAACAGCAATAACGAAAAAACGTGAAATTGTTATAATTTGATAAAACGGTTAAAATATTTTGGCCATTTTCATTTTGGATGAAAATTTTCGTTTATTTGATGTTATTTTAAGGATTAAATTTATGAAATAAAAAATAACATCAGTAGCTAAACAAAATACAACCACCACCAGGCTAAATTATGTTGACACTTGGGTTTTAAATTTGATTTAAATCATATTCAGATCAACAATTTTGTGTTTTGCAATAATGTAAAAACATAAAATGGCAACCGGAGAATTATTTTTATTTTCGGTCGGTTTCTTAGTAATACTGAATAATATTTACTAAGGTGCACCTTCTTATGATATTAAGGCCGTTCAA
This sequence comes from Tipula helvola, assembly GCA_963556165.1. Taxonomy (NCBI): domain Eukaryota; kingdom Metazoa; phylum Arthropoda; class Insecta; order Diptera; family Tipulidae; genus Tipula; species Tipula helvola. Next base: position 211,416,120 of record OY744481.1, read on the forward strand.
AAACGATTTTCTTTAGGTCGATAAAAGAAGCTGTTAATTAAAACGTAGCCTACACGGGAAAATCGATTCGAAATAATTGACGTACGATGAAGTATGTCGTTCGAGAATTCGTGACATGTGCAAGGTTTAATAATCAAACACTTCAGCAGAAAAATTTCAATTTTATTGGTACAAAATAATAAATCGGGTTTCCTTCGATACAATTAAAATGATGATTTAACTGAATTTCATTGGAAACCGGACACTTGTTCTGCCGGTCAGTTGTTCGACCGGCTTATTGATGCAAGATCCGGCCGGACCAGATTGAAGCCGGCCAGTTGGCATACCGAATGCCATCATATTATTTGTACTTACGGGGATTGTTTGTACCAAAGAAATGTTTGCGCATCCTGACAAATATTGAATTTTCGGTTTTAAAAATTACACTATACTCATAATAAAGTGTAGTTAACCAACTACATCAAACAGCCTTTTGATAGCCAATGAAACTCTGATATACCATCATTTTATTTGTATTTAGGGGATTGTTTGTGCCAAAAGAATTGTTTGCGTGACACACGATAAACGTTGATTTTTCGATTTTGCTCAATTGCACTGCTTATAAAAAAGTGTAGTTAGCTGTTTGAAGGCGAATGACGGTCAAGAGCTGCCGAGCTCTGTTGATGACCGAGCCATGATAATGGCATTATTCCCGTATTCATGGAAGTTAAGAGGACTTTAATAGAAATTAAAATCATCGATCGATTATATTTAACAGAGTTTCGTGAATAGGGACATTAGTAGTCGACAAATAATATGATGGCATATACAGAGTCCAAGAGCCACCTCTACGACTTTTAGCCCCTCAATCAGTCAACTGAAAATTGTACAAACACTTCGACAATTTTCTTTCGAATGGTAGTCTTTGGTTTGATCTGGTTTCATCGAGTTTTTTTTTGCTCCGACTAAACAACATCAACTAAAATAAAGTACATATAATTATTATAAATAAAAACGAAAAAATCAAGATTTAATTTTTTTTCTTTTCACCTAAGAAAAACAACAGGTAAGGTCATATAGTGTTACTGTTAACCACCATCCCGCCTTTTTGTTAACAACATCCGCCAGTCTTAGCTGTTACTAACAATTGTTATGGACCAATTGCCAATAATACCTATGGCATACGGTCAATATTCATAGTAAAGATAGGGTTACCATGCTATTATAAGCCAAACAAAAAAAAACTTTCACATCCGTCCCTCCTTATTGAGTTGCAACGGGGCGTGCAAAACGAATATAGTACTTTTACCAGTCACCAGATGGCAGCGTGTCAGTTTAAAGGATAGCTTTAAATTTGAAATTTATATTTTATACTGAAAAGTAAGGTGACTTTTATTCAAAGCAATAAACTTTAAAAAATAATTTAATAATAATACAAGAGAAAAATATAAAAAATTAGTTAATTTCATATTCAATAAGAAAAGTGGTTGTTTACTTTAATTTGAGTTGAAAAGAAGTCTTAAAAAATGGTTACAAGCTTACAACCTATTGTGTGCCGAGATGTAACAACCAATTTATAAAAAATCGGAATAAAATTTCATCGCTTTCCGAACCAACGGCATTTTAAAAAAAATGGATCATAAAACTGCGACTAGAAAAATATCCGTCAAAATGGTTCCAAATATGTAGTGCTCATTTCGAAGAAATTAATTATAAGAGAAGTAATTTTGGTAATTTTGATAAAGGCAAGAGTAAAAGATGGTAATGATAATTTTTGCAACCATAAAATTTGATTTATTTCTAGGCGATAATAAAGTGCTCAAAACTGGTTCGATACCATCAAAAATATTCCAGTCAGGAAATTTTAAAATAATATTAGACCCAGTACAAAGGAACGGGAGAAAAGGTACAGCCAGAGGATGTCCGGTTTATTCACAAATCCAACAACAGTTGCATCGCAAATATAAAAACAACGGACTTCATCATTGCAGGTAAGGTAATTACAATAACTGTTATAATATTGTTTATAGAATATTATTATTGGCAACCTCATCTTCAGAAGCCAGTTTGCAAAATAATAATAATGAATCCATCGATTACGCCGCTAATGTAACTTCTTTGTTGTTTAACAGTGAGAGGTCTTGATACGGCTCCTTATCAACTGGGAATGGCTGCTGACCGGCTGAAGGTGCAACTTTTATTGGACATCGGCTCCAACTTAGGTTAAGACCTTGCTATAGGTTTAGTCTAGAAAGTATTTATTTTTAATTTTATTTATGACTAGGTAATATTAGAATAAAAATCACCTGTTTAATAAATCTTTTTTATTCCCAGTGGGTTTCGCTCCTAAGAGATTTAATTTTTTTTTTTAATTCAACAACATTTGTGATTTTCACTGCTATATGTACTCAAATATTCTGAATCTATTTTAAATGATAAACAACACTAAGTAAACAACATGTATAAAGAAACTTAATACTAAGCAAGCAATCAATATGTAACCAAAAACCCAACATAAAACAATTTTTAAATATTTATACAATAAGTCGTGCGATAGAAACGGAATAAACAAAACTTTTTGAGGTTACACGTATTTCATTATACATATTAAATAGGATTTAATAAAAATCCAAATAGTTTTTCTGTTTAAAATAGTTAACCATATATCATTTCATTTATTTAGAACTATCCTTTTTATTGACACTACTTAGAAATACATAGTTTAAAATATAGAAATTGTTTTATGTTTACGTGCTGCCATAAACATAGCGGCAGGTATTTTTACTAAAAGCATGCCCCATTAGCAATTCACCATTTTGGGTGCTATGGCTCCCCATTCCAAGTCGAACCACATTTGAGCATTAGCCCACCTTTGTTTTATTCAGTCCACGCGGCTATCAAAATCTTAGTTACGGTATCTTTTAATTCACGACCACCACCTCTACTCGAATAAGCTGCGGGAATTAGCCGCGAGAGGTACCAGGGTCAAGTAAGATAAAATTTCTGTGTAATAAGTAGGAGCGGTCGTTTAGTCTAACTCCAATTATTACACCATCAGACAGACAAAGACAACTATACTTTTTTTGATGAGTGAAATTTGTGTGAAATCGAAAATAAATGTTAACAGGATGCACAAACCCGTCAAGGGTCTCGCAAATATTTTATTTGGCACAAACAATTCCCGTAACTACAAATAATATGATGGAAATATGGCATAAACAGAGTTCGGGACCCATATCTCTTTGAATGCCTGTCATTGGCTATCAAACAGCAAACTTCACTTTTTGGATAGCTGAATGTTAGACTGGAGTTTAAATTTGTAAATATTTTTCTGAGTGTCTGCTTTAAATTCCTGTATCGAATATCTCCATATGTCTACAAAACCATATAATAACCATAGAAAAATTTCCAACCCATATAATAATAGAATTTATTCATAAATTTACTTTAAATGACAAAATGAATACAGGCAAAATGATTTATTTGACATTTCACTCAAAACTAAAAAAAAAACACATTCGACATCATCAAAAATCAATTTTCTAACGAAAAATCTAAAACAAAATATGAACACTAAAATCAATTTAATGGAAACAATATTTTTTGAATTTAGAACTGCGTCAAATTTAGAAAAATTTATTCTTTATCGCTATGTATGTTTATGGCATCTATTGTGGTAAAAAAATATATATTTTTTTTCAATAATTTTGTTATTTTCTCGTGTTCGTTCCCAACACGGAAACCACAAGCATTTATTTTTGTATTTGTTTTAAACCCATATACTCGTATGAATGGGTTTTCATTGTTTTTCGAATTTATGCCTCTCATCTCAATATCACAGTTTGACGTTAACGAATTTACATATTTATTCGTCTAACCAGGCGATAGACCACATACATATGTGTAGTCATTGGAAGTTATTTCAAAATTACAAATTTTTAAGTGAAGTTGGTATGGTAGGTATGATTATGATTCAATGATGAACGGTCTTATGAAAACTTGTACATTTACAATCGTTTCCGTAAAAAGTTTTACATCAAAATCTATAAAGTAATTTTTTTTCGTTTTTTGATCGTAGTTCATTACTCTTCAATACTCGATATTTTTAATCGATATTTGTCTGTCAAAATGCATGCAGAAAATAATAGAAAACATTTAAACAAAGGGCATCATAATTGCTCTTCATCAAAGCAGAAAATCACGTGGGGAAACCGGTCGCATTTATAATAAATATATCGGTAGTTTTTTTTTTTTTTTCAAACTCTAATTGATTATTTTGTATACCATTGGGTGAATAGGCATAACCACACAAATTCAATTAAGTGGCGGCTCAATGCTGGGGCCCCTCAAAAATTATTTCATTCCAACCAAAATAGCATTGTACATGTAATCCAGCAGCACCCATTTAGTTCAACAATAGACGTTGCGCGAAATTACGAAGTTAGTAATAAAACCGCTAGCAGAATCTGAAACAAATTATTCGATTATCATTTTAGTCGGGTCTTGACCAAAAGCTCCATTTATACCGACCCAAAAACTCAAGGTTTAACCACAAGTTTGTGCAAACTGACCAAAAAAGTGGTCAAATCAGTTGTGGGGTGGATTATTATAGGAAGTATTGGCGAATTATGGAAAATAATTGGCCGTTTGAGTAGCATAGAATACACAACAATTCTCGATGATGAAATGTTACCGAGCACAAGAATACTATAATCCAGATGGACTATTCGGATTCATGCAGGATAAATAACCCGCCAGTGTACACGCCTGCATATACAATGAATAGGATCGCTGATCATTATGGAATTGAACTCTTGGAGTAGCCGCAACAAACAAAATGTATTGCGACACATTTTTGTGAAGTGGGCAGTACTACGGTGTGATTACGGTTCTGCCGCCGGATAATAAATTAAATGCCTAGAAGGATAGCCGCAGTTATAGAAAATGATAGGACAAAATATTCCCAAGTAGCATGAGTGGGTTGGGATAACGTTGTACTAGTGGTGGAGAAAAATCGATAGCACTATCGAATAACATCGATTGTTTTGGCTATCAGCGACTATCGATAGTTTTACGATATTATTCGATAGTAAGATATACAAATTTATTCTGATTTACGTTAATTAATTAATTTATTTTATTAATTAATTGACTAATTTATTTTATTTGGTCCCGTCAATGTATTTTGTACCTGAAAATTTATGATTTTTGAACCTAAAAATTTATGATTTTGTTTGAAATATTTTTTGTTATTAAAAATAAATTTTATTTTTTTATTTTATGTAATTACAATCTAGTCTCCTGGACTAATGAGCAATTTGTTTCTGACTTATTTACTAACTTATATTAATCTATGGCTTCTGCCCATTAGCGTTCCATAGTGTCTGGTAAATTGAGTAAACCACCTCTTTGTAGTGGATTTTAGATCAGCACAATGCTGTTTAAGCTAACAATTACATCAGCTCAGAAGTATTGGTTCTTTTAAGTCCGAGTACTAAATTCGTGTTGCTTAGGAGTTGAGTTGCCTCAATGTTCACATGTCGTTGGAGCCTTTCTTCATGTATCCGCGCTTTTTTCTAAATTTCATTTACGAGGTTTGTTCCTGACATACCAAGGTGCATCAACGATGTTCCTTAATACCAAATTCTGAAAACTTTGGATGATATTTACATTGCTCTGTTTGGTACAACCCTATAGTTGAATACCATAAGTCCAAACAGGTTTCAATATTTGCTTAGAAAGTAGAAGCTTGTTGTATGTTGATAAGGAAGAGTTCCTTCCCATCAGCCAATTATGTATTTAAGTCTTAGTTCTTCATTTTTCTTCTTGACGTGTGACCTTTTCCATAACAGTTTAGCATCCAGGGGCATGCCGAGATACTTAGCTGTGTTTGCATACGGCACTATTTCTCGATTTATGATAATCGAGATATGTTCCAATCGCTTGTTTGTAAAGTTAATGTGAACTGATTTAGTTTCATTTAGTTTTATTCGCCAAATTTTTGTTCATTTATAAATTTGAGTTATTGCTGATTGTAACTTCTGTGATGACTCTTCATTGTTTTTGCCAACAGCGAAGATCATCTGCAAAATTCGACATTGTGTTGTCTTCTAATGCAGGAAGATCATAAGTGTACAGTAGGTATAAAACCGACCCTAATACACTGCCCTGTGTAACTCCTGCGTGGATTTCTTTCTATTCAGAAAAAGTATCATCTAACTTATGCCTCAAGAATCTATCTTTCAAGTAAGATTCCAGTATTTTACAGTACATACAATAACGCAGTCAAGAAGATATTACGGTGTAGCTGTAGCAGCATCAACGGGCTTACCAACTTGGAGTTAACGGAGTAGTATAATATAACTTAATCCAACACACATCACATGCATATTTGCTGTTCATCATTCACAGGACATTTGGTTGTATAGGATCAATAACGATCGGATAAATCAAGTACTGAAAGTGAAAATCGCAGAATACGTAAATTGTTGGATGGAGTAGCAACACAAGATGACGTACCATCTCAATATTATCTGCCAAACATTTTCGACATTTTGTGGAAGGACATGATCTATTAATACTAATGGATCACAAACCCCTTACCACTGCATTCAATTCTCGAACCGAGCGAAGCCCTCGACAAACAAGGCATATGGAATTTATCGCCCAATTCACAAGTAACATCAAGTACATAGCAGGAAAGTCAAACATAGTTGCAGATTATTTTTCGAGGCCGGGAATTGATGATATTAACTCAATATATTTAACGGGATGTCGTAAAGAAAAACTGATGCAACGCCAAAAAGACGATGAGGAACTAAAATTATTACTCGATAGACCAAGAAAATCTAACTGGTATTTGGAATATAAAGACATCTTCGAGGGTAAAAAAATATACTGTGAAACATCTACCGGAAAAACCAGTCCGTATATACCATTGCCAATGCGTAACGACACTTTTAAAAATATTCACGGTTTATCACACATAGGAATTAGAGCAACACTCGTAAGTCAATTGCGGAAAAATTCTTTTGGCCAAAGCTTAATGTTGACGTGGGTAAATGGGCAAGATGTTGCTTAGATTATCAAAGGTCTAAAATTTATAGGCACATAAAATCACCTATTGGAAAATTTGAGCTTCCTAACTACAGATTTGAAAAAATTCATATGGATATAGTAGGGCCACTCCCATCTTCTAAAGGATTTCGTTACCTTTTAACGATAATAGATCGATATACTAGATGGCCGGAAGTAATACCAATTAAAGAGAGCGCGACTTCGACTATTATTAAGGCTTTTATCGAATCATACGTCGCGCGTTTTGGATGTCCAGTAGAAATTACCACTGACAGAGGATCTCAATTTGAGTCTCATATTTTTAAAGAATTATTAAAAACATTAGGTAGTGATATAGTACGAACCACAGCATATCATCCTGAAAGCAATGGATTAATCGAGCGAGTACATCGGCAGCTCAAAGATTCGCTAAGAGCTCGGGGTAATTTGAAAGAGTGGTCAGACGAGCTCCCTTTTGTTTTATTAGGCATCAGAACAGCGATAAAAGATGATCTTAAATGTAGCGCGGCAGAACTTGTTTACGGACAAACTATTAGAGTTCCAGGTAACATTTTTGTAACTAATCCAAAACCAATTTCAGATAGTTCTACATTCCTACAGCTGTTGAAGGAAAAAATTCGAATATGAAACCTACACCACCAAGAATCCCGAAAGATTCTTATATTTACTTACCCGATTCTCTCAAGGGCTGCGAATATGTTTTTATCAGAATTGATAGGTCACGTATTGGACTAGAACCTCCATACGAGGAACCATTCAAAATCATACGACGTCTAAGAAAATATTTTATAATAGATGTTAGTGGAAAACAGCAGGGTATTTCAGTCGATCGTTTAAAACCCGCGTACGTTTTACAAGCAAACGAAAATTTCGAACGTCGCGTACGATTTCAGCAATAATATAATCAATGTGTTATTATAAAATTTTGAATTTTATTATTATTTGTTTTTGACAATACTAATAGTAGTTTAATTATATAAAACTATCTAGGGCGGGGTTGCTGTAGTGATTGCTTTACAATACACTAATTTTGCGAATTTAAATAATACCGGTTTAATAGAAAAATCAGATAAATATTTTTTGCTAATTGTCTTGATTAGATCAGTTGATAATCAGTTGTCATTTAGATTACACATAAAATATAAATGATTATCGTTCGCAAGAATATTTAAAAATATTAATAATATAATAATGTTTATAAATAAATTAAAATTAAAAACTATTTTTTATTAACTAAATAAATAAATAAATATATACAAAATTTAATTAAGTATATTATGTGAATAAATGTGTAAGAAACATAAAACGAATTAAAAACAAAATAAAGAAATTAAAATTAAGAGTGAATTATTTTTATTTAAATAAATAAGAACTAAAACAAATATATTGAGCACGTAAATAACAAAACCTCAATAAAACAATTATACTCGCTGGAAAACTATCACTTTTCTTTACTTGTAGAACAATCTACTATTTCCGCTCTAAACTAAAAAAAAGTAAAAACTACATACATACATAAATATTCCTTTTAAAGTAAAGCCTAAAATAAAATAAACTTTCTCAAGGGAACTAAAATATATTGAATGAAATCACCTTCAACTGCATTATATTCTATTTTCTGATTATTTTTTTTGATCACCTTACGTTCAACATAAATTTGATGGTTCCCTAACCAAAACGAAGTGAAAGAAAAGTTACATAATTGACGATTTTCGAATATTGGGGAATTCTATTGCCCATAACACGGAATTAAGCTGTAAAACGTATTTAATGTACATATATTAAAAGTTTAAATTTATTTATGTACATACATACATAATGTAGCGTACGCTAATCTCATCAACAAATATTTAATTAACGGTCAACGAGTATTATAAAAATTGATTGGTGAATGTTGAATGTTTGAATGTTGAGAAATTTCAAACGATAAGCAAAAAATGTTCGTGTATTTGAACATGTAAATGAAGTTAGCAGTTTGTGGAGCGATCAAGATGTGATTCTCGACCACTATCTAAAATTTTTTATATTACTATAATTAAAAAAAAACAAAACCTAAAACTATGTAAAACTTAAAATTCACATCAAACTTATCCATTTCATCACCAAAAAAGGTAATTTAATTTATAAAAATAGTAAACAAAAAAAAAACTTCGTTTTACACTTTTTAATTATAAACTAAATTCTAAGTCATCCTTTTAATTTTGAGTTTCCATTTTCTTAATTTCACTTGTGCATTTTATATACATAAATAATCTAAGCTCTGCTAAGTTGAAAGAAAAAAATAATAATTTTCCTAATTAGTTTTATGTTGTTGTTTTTGGTTTTCTTTGAATTTTTTAATTAATTTAATTTAGTTTTGCGTTTCACAAAATAAAGTTACAAACTACATACTAGTTCTGGTTTTTTTTTTGTATTTTTATTACATTTTCAAGTTTCTTCCCTGTATATACACACCGATGTACATTCATACAATCAGTTTTCAAAGTATAACCAACAAAAAGAAGTTTGTTGTTTATTCTATGCTGCTAAGCTACAACAAATCTAACCAATCATACAAGTTTACTTATGTTTTTCTAAAGGAAAATGAAATCCCAAAAGATAAGATGGTTATGTTATTTAAAAACCAAAAATGGGTGTTTTATGTGTACTTATTTATGTAGGTGTTTGTTTTATAAAAAAAATAAGTCGTTTACTTTAAATAAAGTTTTTTAGCAATCTTTACATAAATATGTTGACTACAGCTCCACAGTTTAGTTAAATTATATCTATTTAAGATACTTAGGTAAAAAGTGTTAACAAACTTTATTTAAAATAAAAGATTAATTTGTTTATTTATTTATTATTAACAACATCAGAGGCTAACGTTAAGATTTATTTTACAAACATAAGAACAAAATTCAAATCAACCATAAAAAAGAGAAATATTACGTAAGAAAATGACCGTTTAAAAGCCAATTAACCGTTTTCCTCATCTGTCAAATATAGTGACAGAATTAAATTGAAGTAAAAAGTGTTAAATAAGTGTCTATAACAAGTTTTGAAGCTTTTTAATTCGGTTTGTTGATGATCCAGGATTCCTGAAAAACACAAACTAAACTTTAGTTGAGTTAATCACAACAAAAACACTTTAATAACTTAGCCTTTAACTTGAACTTCATTATTGGTATTTGTTGTCATATACTCCTGAAATCATAAAAGAAATTTTATTAGTGTTAAACACTTTATAATCTTACAATATTTAAATACTTATTTTATTACACTCATTTTGTGAATTCCATTAAATCTATGCAACCTAAAATAATCAATTAATTAATTTATGTATATTTAATTTATAAAAATTAAATCATTTAAAATTCAATTGAAATGAATTAACATTTGTTAAGATATGGAACCTCATAAATGTTAAAGACGTTTCAGTAGCTCAATTATAATATTTAACGTTTTATGTTTATAAATTAAAAAGGCTCGCTTTAACCACCTATTGGTGATCAAGTAAATTAAAATGATTATAGAAATATTTAATTGTAAAAAAAATTACTCTCTTTTGCATCGAACCACCGAAGTAATAAGACCAAACAAACCACCAAATCAGCTAATAGAAATAAATATAAAATAAATTTATAACGTTGTGAAAGCAAGGTGAATTGGTTTATTTGAACAAAATTTGAATGCACGAATTGCACCATAATTATTATTTAAACAATTATTTTATTGGTATAGGGCTCTTTATTTTTATTTTTATTTATTAGTACTTGAGCTTTCAATCCCACTTCGGGATCATTTTCAAAAGCATAATGAAAAATTATTTCCAAAATAGGTTCCTTTTATATAAAAATTTTACATAAAACAATCAAACATTTGTTACAAAAACCAATTTTTCATGGAAACGCACAGCCTAGACAATTTTTCGAAAAATAATTTTCTTTTCCTGGCTAAAGCGTTTTTCATGTAGAAAGGTTGTACAATTGAATAAAAATAAAATGAGGTGAGACAAAAAACTTATATAAATAAATCATACGAGTTGCCAATATAAGCATAATCTTCTACAATGTTAATCGAATTTTTACTTGATTTAATATGTAACATTTCCAAAATCGATCTTTTCCTAAAATTGGTTTGTTTATCGAGAATTTTGACGTTATCTAAATTGATTAAATGATTGGAATTTTTCAGATGCCGTGTAAGTGCACTAATATTTGAATTTAGATCTTTGTTGGTGTTATATCGGTGTTGATAAATTCTTTTTTCCAAAATTTGTTTTGTCTGTCCAGTATACGTGGCGTTGCAACTACAACGGACTTGGTAAACCACATTTGATTGTTTTCTTAAAGGTACCTTGTCTTTAATTTTGGAAAAAATATTTCCATTTAGGCTTGTAGCTGCACATCCCACAATTTTGAAATTATAATTCTTGAACAAACGTTTTATTTTCTCATAAAGATTTTTTATATAAGGAATAGCCAAAAAGTTTGTAATTTCATTTTGTGGTCTAGATATAGTATTTCTCTGAAAATTTCTTGTTTTCCAAATTACCTTTTTTATTAATTTTTCGGGATATTGGTTGAGCACTAAAGTGTCTTTTAGAATTTTTAAATTTTGTTTGTGAAATTTTGTATCGGAAAGCTTTATAATTTTTTGGGTTAAAATTTGTATAGTGTTAAATTGCAGTGAAAGTGAAGAAATTGCAGCGACTATAAAAGACATTCAAGTCACAAAAACCAATCTGATGTCCCTTAGCCGTTCTCTTCAAGATGGTCTACCCAACAATATTTATGAAGAATTTCATCGCAGAGCAGTTTCAACATTCAATTACCATTTTGATAAAATTAAGGTAAGACAAACAACAAAATTTGATAAAATTATACGAGACAATTTAAATGAGTTAACGAATGGTTTATTTTGTACTAGTGATAAATGGCTAGTCAACATTTCCAACATCGACCTACCAACGCATGTAAAATTAATTTTAAGTTTAGGAAATACATTTTGCCCACCTACCATTGGTACTGCGGTGCCTTTTTTCAAAATTATTTCAGACGTTGAAAGTGCCATTTTTAATTTAGAAGACAACGATCGTACTCACATTCGGAACAATTTTATAAATATTTTGACAAATTACAAAAACAGCACAAACATTCAAAATTTGACACCAAAAGAAAAAAGGATTATGACTTACGTAAAACAAACGAAGACGTTTTTGAGAGACAATCCAGACATTTTAGTGACAAAAGCAGACAAAGGGAACATAACGGTTTTGACATTACGGACGGACTACATTGAAAAAATGTATGACTTACTCAACGACACCTCGACGTACGTACAAATTTTTAAAGACAGTTCTACACCGATACAGACAAAAATTAACTCAGTAGTAAAGGAATGGGAGGAATTTGGCAACATAGATTTGGCTACAAAGAAAAAACTTACAAATTACACAGCAGTGATTCCAAAATTATATGGGTTACCAAAAATTCACAAACCCAATGTACCATACAGACCAATTATAAGTTCGATAAATAGCCCAACATACTCGTTATCATCATTTTTAGGAAATATTATTAAACCAAGTTTGGGAAAAACAAATTCATTCATTCTAAATTCTGAAGATTTCAAAAACAAAATTAATAACGTTACCATCCCACCAAATTCCACGTTAATCTCTTTAGATGTAAAATCCTTGTTTACGAATGTTGATAGCCAAATTGTACGAAATATTATTAGTCAAAATTGGAGAAGTATAAAGCAAAATTCTAAATCTAAATTAACAAAAATTCAATTTTTTACTGCTTTAGACATTGTGTTGAACAATTCAGAATTTTCGTTTGATAGCAAAATTTATAAACAAACTTTTGGCTCACCTATGGGTTCTCCCATAAGTCCCATATTAGCAAATTTAGTAATGGAAAATTTAGAAATCTCAGTATTAAACTCTTTGGACTTTCAACCGTTATTCTACTTTAGATATGTGGACGACATAATTACTGCGGTACCGATAAATAAAATCGATTATTTTTTAGAAGCGTTTAACTCGGCAAATAATAGAATCAAATTCACTTTAGAAAAAGAAGTAGATAAAAAAATTGCATTTTTGGACATTTTATTAATTCACGAACCAAATGGCAAAATTTCTTGTGATTGGTATCATAAAGATACCTGGTCAGGCCGATATATAAATTTTCATTCTTGGCTTCCCACCACTTACAAAATTAACACTATACAAATTTTAACCCAAAAAATTATAAAGCTTTCCGATACAAAATTTCACAAACAAAATTTAAAAATTCTAAAAGACACTTTAGTGCTCAACCAATATCCCGAAAAATTAATAAAAAAGGTAATTTGGAAAACAAGAAATTTTCAGAGAAATACTATATCTAGACCACAAAATGAAATTACAAACTTTTTGGCTATTCCTTATATAAAAAATCTTTATGAGAAAATAAAACGTTTGTTCAAGAATTATAATTTCAAAATTGTGGGATGTGCAGCTACAAGCCTAAATGGAAATATTTTTTCCAAAATTAAAGACAAGGTACCTTTAAGAAAACAATCAAATGTGGTTTACCAAGTCCGTTGTAGTTGCAACGCCACGTATACTGGACAGACAAAACAATTTTTGGAAAAAAGAATTTATCAACACCGATATGACACCAACAAAGATCTAAATTCAAATATTAGTGCACTTACACGGCATCTGAAAAATTCCAATCATTTAATCAATTTAGATAACGTCAAAATTCTCGATAAACAAACCAATTTTAGGAAAAGATCGATTTTGGAAATGTTACATATTAAATCAAGTAAAAATTCGATTAACATTGTAGAAGATTATGCTTATATTGGCAACTCGTATGATTTATTTATATAAGTTTTTTGTCTCACCTCATTTTATTTTTATTCAATTGTACAACCTTTCTACATGAAAAACGCTTTAGCCAGGAAAAGAAAATTATTTTTCGAAAAATTGTCTAGGCTGTGCGTTTCCATGAAAAATTGGTTTTTGTAACAAATGTTTGATTGTTTTATGTAAAATTTTTATATAAAAGGAACCTATTTTGGAAATAATTTTTCATTATGCTTTTGAAAATGATCCCGAAGTGGGATTGAAAGCTCAAGTACTAATAAATAAAAATAAAAATAAAGAGCCCTATACCAATAAAATAATTGTTTAAATTAAAAGATTTGGCTCAATATAAATAAAAATAATTAATAGACATCTCCTGGTTGAAAAATGGAGACAAACGACAACCGAAATCAAAGTTTCTTTTGTTATATAAATCAAGAATATGGATATCGAATCACAAAGAACATGAAATCATTCATGAATGAAAACTATCATCTGGCCAAGCAGATAAACAAACAACATTTCTTGCTAAAGTGCCGAAAAGAAAAAGTTTTTTCAAAAACCCGGAAGTTAAAAAACATTTTTAACATTAATAACAAAGTCTTCCAACGGTTGGAAAATAAATTTATTTTCGGAGTGATCAACGAAGAAATTGCAGCGACTATAAAAGACATTCAAGTCACAAAAACCAATCTGATGTCCCTTAGCCGTTCTCTTCAAGATGGTCTACCCAACAATATTTATGAAGAATTTCATCGCAGAGCAGTTTCAACATTCAATTACCATTTTGATAAAATTAAGGTAAGACAAACAACAAAATTTGATAAAATTATACGAGACAATTTAAATGAGTTAACGAATGGTTTATTTTGTACTAGTGATAAATGGCTAGTCAACATTTCCAACATCGACCTACCAACGCATGTAAAATTAATTTTAAGTTTAGGAAATACATTTTGCCCACCTACCATTGGTACTGCGGTGCCTTTTTTCAAAATTATTTCAGACGTTAAAAGTGCCATTTTTAATTTAGAAGACAACGATCGTACTCACATTCGGAACAATTTTATAAATATTTTGACAAATTACAAAAACAGCACAAACATTCAAAATTTGACACCAAAAGAAAAAAGGATTATGACTTACGTAAAACAAACGAAGACGTTTTTGAGAGACAATCCAGACATTTTAGTGACAAAAGCAGACAAAGGGAACATAACGGTTTTGACATTACGGACGGACTACATTGAAAAAATGTATGACTTACTCAACGACACCTCGACGTACGTACAAATTTTTAAAGACAGTTCTACACCGATACAGACAAAAATTAACTCAGTAGTAAAGGAATGGGAGGAATTTGGCAACATAGATTTGGCTACAAAGAAAAAACTTACAAATTACACAGCAGTGATTCCAAAATTATATGGGTTACCAAAAATTCACAAACCCAATGTACCATACAGACCAATTATAAGTTCGATAAATAGCCCAACATACTCGTTATCATCATTTTTAGGAAATATTATTAAACCAAGTTTGGGAAAAACAAATTCATTCATTCTAAATTCTGAAGATTTCAAAAACAAAATTAATAACGTTACCATCCCACCAAATTCCACGTTAATCTCTTTAGATGTAAAATCCTTGTTTACGAATGTTGATAGCCAAATTGTACGAAATATTATTAGTCAAAATTGGAGAAGTATAAAGCAAAATTCTAAATCTAAATTAACAAAAATTCAATTTTTTACTGCTTTAGACATTGTGTTGAACAATTCAGAATTTTCGTTTGATAGCAAAATTTATAAACAAACTTTTGGCTCACCTATGGGTTCTCCCATAAGTCCCATATTAGCAAATTTAGTAATGGAAAATTTAGAAATCTCAGTATTAAACTCTTTGGACTTTCAACCGTTATTCTACTTTAGATATGTGGACGACATAATTACTGCGGTACCGATAAATAAAATCGATTATTTTTTAGAAGCGTTTAACTCGGCAAATAATAGAATCAAATTCACTTTAGAAAAAGAAGTAGATAAAAAAATTGCATTTTTGGACATTTTATTAATTCACGAACCAAATGGCAAAATTTCTTGTGATTGGTATCATAAAGATACCTGGTCAGGCCGATATATAAATTTTCATTCTTGGCTTCCCACCACTTACAAAATTAACACTATACAAATTTTAACCCAAAAAATTATAAAGCTTTCCGATACAAAATTTCACAAACAAAATTTAAAAATTCTAAAAGACACTTTAGTGCTCAACCAATATCCCGAAAAATTAATAAAAAAGGTAATTTGGAAAACAAGAAATTTTCAGAGAAATACTATATCTAGACCACAAAATGAAATTACAAACTTTTTGGCTATTCCTTATATAAAAAATCTTTATGAGAAAATAAAACGTTTGTTCAAGAATTATAATTTCAAAATTGTGGGATGTGCAGCTACAAGCCTAAATGGAAATATTTTTTCCAAAATTAAAGACAAGGTACCTTTAAGAAAACAATCAAATGTGGTTTACCAAGTCCGTTGTAGTTGCAACGCCACGTATACTGGACAGACAAAACAATTTTTGGAAAAAAGAATTTATCAACACCGATATGACACCAACAAAGATCTAAATTCAAATATTAGTGCACTTACACGGCATCTGAAAAATTCCAATCATTTAATCAATTTAGATAACGTCAAAATTCTCGATAAACAAACCAATTTTAGGAAAAGATCGATTTTGGAAATGTTACATATTAAATCAAGTAAAAATTCGATTAACATTGTAGAAGATTATGCTTATATTGGCAACTCGTATGATTTATTTATATAAGTTTTTTGTCTCACCTCATTTTATTTTTATTCAATTGTACAACCTTTCTACATGAAAAACGCTTTAGCCAGGAAAAGAAAATTATTTTTCGAAAAATTGTCTAGGCTGTGCGTTTCCATGAAAAATTGGTTTTTGTAACAAATGTTTGATTGTTTTATGTAAATTTTTTATATAAAAGGAACCTATTTTGGAAATAATTTTTCATTATGCTTTTGAAAATGATCCCGAAGTGGGATTGAAAGCTCAAGTACTAATAAATAAAAATAAAAATAAAGAGCCCTATACCAATAAAATAATTGTTTAAATAAAAAGATTTGGCTCAATATAAATAAAAATAATTAATTATTATTTATTTATTTTATTTATTTATTTATTTTAACCTCCAGTAAAGTACAATCGGTAATAAGAAATTATAATGCAATACAAAAATATTAATAATACGTTAATGGTACAAAAAATATTAATTATCAATAGCAAACAATTTAAATAACTCATTTCTAAACGAATTTCTTGACATATTAAAATCAAAAATTTCAAAAACAGAGTTAAAAATTTGCGACATTCTCAAGACTGGTTCAGAAAGTGCGTAGTTTGTAGTAACAGAATCAATGTGTAAGAAACCGTCTCGTCGCCGCAAACAACGCGTAGGAGCGTACAAATTGAAACGCGTAAGTATTTCATCACAATCAATTCGTGAGGTCAAAACATCGCGCACAAAGATAGCTGATGCTATGTCTCTTCGGTGATTTAATCGTTGTAATTTTAATAAATTACAGCGATCTTTATAAGGCAGAAGAACATAGTTATTCACTCTATCAAAAGGTAGACCACGAAGAGCATACAGTACAAATTGCTTTTGAACACTTTCAATTCTATCTGAATGATACTTATAAAATGGTGACCAGATCTGAGAAGCGAATTCAAGAATAGACCGAACAAAGGACACATATAAAGATTTTAGTGTAAGCGGGTCACAAAACTCTTTACAATTACGCTTAATGAAGCCTAACATAATGTAAGCCTTAGCAATAATAGAATCAATATGTTTTGTAAAGGAAAGATCAGAAGAGAAAATTATACCCAAGTCAGACATGAACTCAACTCTGTCAACCACCATATTATAAAGAAAATACTGCTGAAGAATAGGTGATCGCTTTCTAAAAAAAGAGATAACCTTACATTTGGCCACATTCAACAACAATTTGTTGTTAAACGACCAACTGCAAAATGTGTTCAAATCACTTTGTAACTTTAAACAATCAGAAATTGAAGAAATCGGAGCGAATATTTTCATATCATCTGCGTAAAGAAGGCAATGTGCAAATTCAAAACACTCCACAACATTATTAATAAATAATGAGAATAGAAGTGGACCAATGTGACTACCTTGCGGTACTCCAGAAGTTACACGAAATAAATGAGAAGCAGAATCATTAATCTTAACGTATTGTGACCGGCCAAACAGATAAGATTCCAACCATTTGATAGGGATGAACTCACAATTTAGTTTCTCTAGCTTATAGATAAGAATTGAATGATCAATTTTATCAAAAGCTTTTGAAAGTCAGTATAAACTACATCTACTTGTTGCCGGCCCTCGATTCTGCTGTATAAATGTCCACAGAATGCAGTCAAATTGGTAATTGTAGATCTTCCCGGATAAAACCCATGTTGTGCAGGCAAAATAAGAGATTTCACATAAAAAAACAAAAATTTCTGCACCATGGCTTCGAAAAGTTTGGGAATAGCAGAAAGAATAGCAATTCCTCGATAGTTGCTAATTTCACATCTTTTGCCAGATTTAAAAAACGGACGAATGAAGGATATTTTTCAGACGTGTTATGTAATGGAAATGATATCGCGGATGGTTCGTACACGGACTCAAAATATTTGGCGAATAGATTGCAGATATCAGGGAGTTGACTCGCCAATGAATTCTGATAAATCATCGGTGAAGGAAACCCAACTGCTTTCCTTTTACCATTGAGGAAATTCCAGAATTTTCTTGGATTGGACGTTAAGTCCACTTCAATCTGCAAAATATAGTTATTATATAGGAACCAATTTAAAATTTTAAATTCTTTTCGAACTGCATCGAATCTAGAATAAAACTAGGCCCCATGTAGCCTATATAATGAATGAAATTTGTTACGCCGTTTTTCCAGGCGCAATAGTTTCCTATTGTACCATGGTTCACGAAACCGAAGTTCATTTTTAATTAAAGGGACATACCTTTCAATACCAGTCTTGAGTAGTTCATTGAACAAAGAAACGGCTTCGTTCAAGTTTTTCCCACGCCTAAGGAACTCCCAATCAGAGTTGACAAGAAATTCGTTTAAAGAAATGTAGTCAGCATGTCTAAAATCAAAATGAAAAGAATTATCAAGGGAAAAATTAGTATTGCATTTTTCATGAAAAATATTCATCATTATTGAAGTATGGTAGACACTCCCACATCCAGTAAAATCCTCACATGAAGAAATATCCGAATACATAACATCAGATGAAAATACTAAATCCAATAGTTTTCCCTCGACTGTTGCTTATTTGGTTCAATTGCTTGGTTGCTATACTCGCAAAATAATCGGTGATGGCGAATGCTTTTTGATCGTTAGAAGAGGGCGTGAGAACACCATCAACGTCAAACCAAACAATGTCTGGAAGATTGAAATCACCAATGAATATGAGTTGTTCATCAATATGCACGGCAGACATTACTGAATTGAAAAAATCAATAAATTCCAGATAAACTTCTAAAGTTGACCCACAGGGCACATAAACAGCGACCACGAAGATAAAATAAATATCGGCTTTAATATGTACAGCCATAATATCGTATACCGGATGACACGCTATAACTTCACTCGAAAGTAAATTTTTCACTGCGATCAACACACCTCCTCCTTTAAGGCTGGTATCAAAATCATGCCTGTCTTTTCTATAGACCACGTAATCTGATGGAAAGAATTCTTCTGAATTGAAATTTTTTGTAAGCTATGTTTCACAAATAACTATAACATCATAATTGTTGTCGATGACACCCAAAAGAAACAATTTAGATTTCCCTCGAATACTGGATGCATTATGGTAATAAATAGAGGTTACTGTAGTTAGTTTTGAATATATGGGCCGAATCATTCTCTTATTTAAAACAACATCCCTTAATCTCTGAGAGTCTCGACTTCTACAGTTGGGTTGCGAAATTTGACGTTTGAGGCAACTGCTTTCCGAAAATTTTGATTCTTAAATGGTCTAATATATATGCCAGTTGGCCAGGTTTCCGAACTTAAAGCCTTGTCCTTGAGATCTTCGTTTATTCCCAACTTAAAACATAAGTATTCCAGATCCTGAATTTTTTTCGTTTTGGGAATCAATTTACCAACATGGTAGAAACTTGTTCCCAAACACTTATTAGCCATAGCTAAAACATCATCCTCGGTTGTTAGCGGATCCAGTCTGGATAGGTGAAGCCAAAATTTATATGGTACCGTCTTGATAATAATATCTGGCACGATATTAGAACCTCGAACTGCTTGTTGATTGTTTAACTTCGATTGAGTATTAACTTTGGATATTACCCCATTATTCGAAGGGCTGCTAAGGCAAATGTTATCTGGTTTGCTAGATGATGTCTCTGAAGAATCAATATTTGGGGGCTTTGTTGTTGATTCAGCTTGAGTCGTAGTGCCGCAAAGGTCATTAATCACTTTCGCTTGGCCCCTTGGTAATCGTTCTTTTTGGCGATATGTCGGCTTCATTCTGCTATCAAAAACCACCTTGTCTGCAGTGTCAAGTTTTTTAAATATTAAGCTTATATTCTCCTTATTCGTGTCAATCTCCTTCTGCAAACACTTCACCATATCCCGATGCGCAATATTAATTTGCTTATCAATTGGAATGTTCCAGTTAGAATTAGGTGTAAACATTTTTAAAAAAATTTTGTTTTTCAGCAGGTCTCTACAGTCATTGCAGAACCACATTATGTTAGCGCATTTCAGTGTGGCATTAAATGACGTTCGATTCACTTCTGCACAACCATAATGGTACGCTCTGTTGCAAAAGCCAGAGCACCCGATTTTCTCCTTTAAAGTGGATAGATCTGCATCACACTTGCCACAGTTCATTATTAT
Source organism: Tipula helvola (assembly GCA_963556165.1). Taxonomy (NCBI): domain Eukaryota; kingdom Metazoa; phylum Arthropoda; class Insecta; order Diptera; family Tipulidae; genus Tipula; species Tipula helvola. The sequence continues at coordinate 211,436,988 of OY744481.1, forward strand.
GAATAAAAGAACAAAACAAGGAAAAACACAACACCAACGAAAAGTAACGAAAACACAAAACAAGAACACAACAATAACAATAAATGTACGTATAATGTATATGTATAATATGTATATCAAAACACCCAATCACTATATATCACACTATAAAATCAATAATACAATTCAAAATTATTTTATTATTGTGGAAAAAATTATTTTTGAAAACAATTTGGACGTCACTTCTATTCGCGATGAAAACTCGATGATAATCTGAGTATTATTGTATTAGGGCATCCAATATTTGGCAAAAATTTGATTCGGGAATTCGAATTTGAATGCTCTCGATTCCAGAATTCCGGTATCAATTCCGGAATTGATATTTTTTTTTTTAAATAATCTTTGATTGATTGATAAGAATGCACAGCCAAGCATACTAGCAAGGATCCCGGAATACGCCGGACCCACTGAACACTCATTTACATATAACAAAACCGAAAGATAGGATAGGATTGTTAGTTGGGAGAGACTCGACCTGGTTACAGACACCTATGTAAGCGATCGATAGTTAGTAAAATAGTTAGTAAATATATAGTAAAATAGTTAGCACAGGACAACACAATTTTTAAACTACAACTTATTTACTACATGTTGACCATGGAAGGTTGGTCCAATCTAAAATTTAATTCTGAAACGCAGGATTAATTTTAATCCCTATAATAATGATTAATACAGGAACTATGTTATAGTCTGAAAATTAAATTATTTATTAGTAGACTAATGAAGAGACCTCTTTTAATTTTTTATAAACTAATTTAATTAATAGACATTAATGAACAAAATACATAAATAAATAAAACACAATATGGTATATTAACATTACAAAAAATTGCTATTTTATAATATCGAATATGAAGACTCCCCCAATACTTAGCTAAACCTTCTAAAAGAAAGTTTAAAACTTAAAATTGCTAAGCTACGATTTAAATTCACGACGCTTGTTCTATTAGTTACACGAATCGTGAGCCAGTTATTTAGTTATTTATACACTGCGACTAAATTTAATATAAAATTAAAATAAAAGTTAAAAATAAATAATTAGCCCTAAAATTAAACTAATCAGCCATTTCCTACCTATCTGAAAACAGGAAAATAATATTATTAGAATTTATTATATATATATAATTATGAATAAATAATTTTATGGTGTTCTAAATTTTCGTCCATTGATTTTGAGGCAATCAACACGTTATCCAGGTTAACAAAACAAAATTTTAGTCCTAACAGTATCGAATGCATTAGTCGTTGAGATATCTGCGCTGCATTCCGTGGTCCAAACGTCATTTTAGTTAAATTCAAAAAGGCCGAAAGGAGTAGTGATAGCTGTCTTAGGTATGTCCGTCGGTTCAATGGGAATTTGGTGGTACGCCTGGATAAGGTCTAAGTTCGAAAAAATGTGACAGCCTTCAAGCTGAAACGAAAAGTCCTGAAAATGTGGAATTGGATATCTATCTGGAATCGTTATGTTGTTCAATGACCTGTAGTCACCACAAGATCCCCAGGTTCTATTTTTTTACATTACTAAATGTAAAGGACTGGACCAGGCGCTACTACTGGGCTACAAATTACCTGAGCCATCATATGCTTCCAGCGGACGGCAATTTTATATTAATTATTTTTTATTCAATTAGAACGGTACTAAATGTTTCGATTAGGGAGATACTAAAAATTTCAGAAAAAAATTAAACAGAGTAGGGATAATTTTTTTTTTTGAAAAGTAAAGCGGTCCCACGGACCGCACAATGCCCTTTATGGGTTAGAAAACAAGGAGGTTACCGGATCTATAATCCTCTCTCCTTGAATGTCCACTAGTAGACCTGAATGTTTTAAAAAATTCGCCCCTATCATAGGAATCGACACGTCCGCTACCACGAATTTCCACCTAAATTCTCGCTCTAGTCCGATAACCAGTTTCAAGATCTATGTGCCGAAAGCTTGCACCGGAGAGCAATTCGCTGCGAACAATCGCATGTCACTTTGCTGGCTAACCCTACAAAAACTTTACTGGAATGACTAACACGTCTGCCCCCGTGTCTCTTAAAAACTTAAATTTTGATCCCGCATCAAATATGAGTAAATGGCTAGTAGTATACCCATCAATACTACTATTGGCATTCTCATTATAAAATTTTCATCCTGCTATGCATTTTCGAGCGTTAGTGCCGAATTTAAAATGGTAGTAGCATTGCTCGTATTTCGGGTTTATTCTTGTTCTTTACTGCGACCGTGAGCGATTTCTGCTGTAGCTGGCCGGTGCTTGCGAACTTGATCGGGAACGTGAAGTTTTGAAGGCACCGCACACCTCTGCAATCATGCCCGTCAATCTCTCTAACCGTTCTTCCATCCCTGATTTGTCCGGTACAGATTCGTTGCCTTTAGACGTTTTTATTATGTTGGATGATGTAGATGCTATGCTGGCTACTGCGTAGCTATTGTACTGTGTCATGGTCTCCATTATATTGTCCGCGCGATCTGCTAACGTGACCAAGGGTACATCATTCTCGAAAGTCGTGAGGAACATCTAAACTTGCGCCGGCAATCTCTTTAACCATAACTGTCGCAGTGGGTCCTCGTCAAATGCCCATCCCGCGTTCAGGAGTTGCGAAGATTTTTGGTCCCCAAGTGTCAATCCATGCAGTATATTATTTAACTTCCGACTCACCTAGCACACGAGTCACTCCCTCCTTGAACTTTGTATACGGAACCGTGCCTTTATTTCTTAAAATCAGGTCGGCAAATGAATCGTGATGCCGTGCGTCCAATGCAGCAAGAGCATGAGCATACTTCGTCTGTTCCGTCCTCAGGTTGGCCAGTTAAAACGATTGTTCTAGTATAGTGAACCACACTATCGGATTCTGATTATACAAAGGCTGCGGCGCCTTGAAAGCCACAGCAGCGAGACTGTGTGTCTGTAGACTACCGTTTGCATTGGTTGCAGTATTTTGGCTGGAACTGGCGGCTCCCGTGCCGATATGCCCCATATGGGACGCTTGTCTTACCCGTAACTGCTCGTTAACATATTCCTGCAGTTGTAGTGCTGTTAACGTCACCGTAGCTCCTTGTTGTCGCCCATCCAGAGTCTCCGTTGACACAGGGTACCGTCCGCGTTAAAACTCATTTATTATTCTGAAATCCGCGCACTTAACACAACTAATAAATATATATCGTTCTAAATTCCGAATTTGCGCGAATCACGGTTAACGAAACGAAAAAGAAAATAAACCAAAATATTTTCAGCACAAAATTCTGAATTCGTGAAAGGGGCCATGACCTCAGTTTAGTTAGTATTGCGGTTTGGCACTGTTGAGCTGCTTGTCGCCTGTCTTCCTGCGTGCTGTACCTCAACTGCTCCTGGTTCTATACCGTTGGTTTTTTTGTGTCATCTGGAAAAGGATCGAACTGCACCTTCACCTGGACTGCCGTTCTGATGTTTAGCGACTGCTTCTGATCGCCCTGAGCGTGGCACTGTATGTTCCCGTTCCTGCGGATCACATCGGGGTCACCACTTTATAGTTACTTTGCACTGTACCCAAGAGTCTGTTACACACGCAACACTTGCACTTTACATATTTCCACGGCCTCGGATAGGAATAATCAACCCACCGCTGATGTTTAGCGACTACTTCTGATCGCCCTGAGCGTGCCGCTGTGTATGTTCCCGTTCCTGCGGATCACATCGGGGTCACCACTTTATAGTTACTTTGCACTGTACCCAAGAGTCTGTTACACACACACTGGCACTTTATATATTACCACGGCCTCGGATAGAAATAATTAACACACCGGTGATTCAATGCTGATTGGTTTCTTTTATATTCGTGGTTTCTTTTTTTAATTTAAAGAGTTGGATTCATTTTTATATTTTTACAGTTTTTATATATTTGATTTAATGTATTTTTTTATTTATAATTATGTACAATTCATGTTTAATGAAATAATCATGCTTTTGCATTCGTCTTTTTTACTTTTTATTTTAATTCCCAAAACTGCTTGTACACGGTTGTGTCCTTGTTGGCACCACTTGTGTCCTTTACGATATATATTTTGTAACCGAAAAATATTCTTATTCGAAAAGACAAATGTTTATTTTATACAATGCAATTTTTGTCTTTTCGAGTGCACTGCATTTAGGGAAAACAATTCGCGTTTCCACAATTTTTCCTGAGCTTACTGATAAAATTCAAAAATAAAGTTAGACTAAATCTACTATCTTTTTGTGTTCATTTGCCCCAACTAATAATTGACGTTTATCGAAACGCTTAATTTACCTTCCTGACGGTTTACCCGCTACAGCCCTCCGAGCACAAAGCATGCCGAATTAGATGTTCTTTCACCTACAATGCTCAATTACTCACTCTCACACAATTCAGTTCTCTCTTTAATTAGGGAAAAGATAAAAAAGTATATTTCGGTACGTGTCTGCTCAATAAAATAGTTTGCGTATTCTTCTTAATGTGTTACTGTTGAGAATTGTATGTTTAACTCAAAAATATCAATTTCATTATATCAACCTTTATTAAAATATATACTCAAGGATTATCTAATTTATATGATTTTATTATATTCATGCATTCTTTATTATTCTGTACAGAAAGTAAACAGCATAAAAACACTAGATTTGAATATTTTAATAGCAATATTATATTTCTTTGGATATTAGTCGAAATAATACTGCACGAAACTCATTGACACTTCATCTAGCGATTTTATAATTTATTTTCATTCATTTTTTGTTTGTTTGTTTGCCTATCAATCTATTTTGTTTATCCATATAAAAAATACAGTATCTTCTGAACTTTCCGTTCGTGTTTTGTTTTCCCTGTCGAGATTTCAATATTTGTATTGTTCTCAATCCATGTATTATTTTCATCTGGATATAGTTTGTAGCAAATAAATTAAAAACCTTTCGCTAAAAATACGGACAGTAAATAAATCCCCAACTTTGTTGCGAAATGAGTATTATAATACATAGCTATGTACGTGGGGTTTTTATATTATTTATGACAAAGGGATTTTATTTTTATATGACTTTCAAGTTTCATTAGTATTTGGTTGTGTAATCAGAATAAATTTTTCTATTTATTAAATTTAGAATATGAAATTTTAATGGATGAATCAACAAAAAATTTTGATAAACCTAAACCATCCGTTCATTGATTTATAATTTCCAATATTTTTTTCTATTCAATTCTGACCCGATTTAAGATTAGAGCAGATAAACTTTTTGTGTTTTGTTCATTTTGACAATGTTCAGTTTTCATATTGTGAAAGGATTAAAAATAAATTAAATTGGGAATTATCTTTTCAATTCAATATTGATGGATACCAGTAAAGGTCGGCTTTATTAAAAATAAAAATAAAAATTTAGTCATTTTTGCGATTGCCGAATATACACAGATCCGTGGCAGCGACAATAAATCACAAAACAAATACATGCTTTGTTAAACTTCGGAAATATCCGTTTCTAAGTACTACACCCAAGCTTCCAGCATTTCCTTAACACCTCCGACGCCCAACGAGCTCCTTCTTTCCTACCTTTGACACTTAGGAAATATTTTGTTTTTAATAGCAAAACTGTGAACTGATTAGTCCTCCATTGTTGGGGCGCAACTCAAAAAATAATGAATCGAAGGAACTACATGCCTCACTTTTATTTTGTTCAAAATATTGTTTTATATTAACAAAACAGTCCACGACTTTGGACAAAACTGCTTTCTTGTCGTTTTCAAAAAAAGATGTCCATTTAGCAATTGGAGAAAGCAAGCAATGAACAGTTTCGACTGTTTTCCAAAACGTTTGGCTTAGGATGAAGGATATCGTAGACGCCTTCATAACTGACTACACTTCGTCTTCGATAGCCAGCGCGTTCAGGGCATACCTTGTTTCAATCAAACTTGAGAGAAAGATTACAAAGAGTTCTATCGCGTTTGTACAGGCAGCTTAAGTGCAATATACTGTGATTTGCGGTCGCGTTGTATGCGCTCGAAGGTAGCATGCAAAATATGTGAGTTTTTTATTTCCGAAACCATCCGTATGACTGAAGATTTCAATCTGTTGATAGACTGAATCTTGAGTATATCGACAATGAGCAGGTTGAGTCCATGGCTGATGCATGATGCATCCCATACTCAGTAATATGAGAATAGTTTTTGTTAACAATTTTTTGGGCCGCTTTTATATTCGCTCCATTATCAGTAATAATCCCCATAAATTTATAAACCCCAATGTCTTTCAACAACTCTTCAATTTCCTCGAAAATAAACTTAGCTGTATGACGAAAATGGTGTAGTAGATTATTTTACTATACAGCAAGCAAAAGATGGTGTAGTAATATTGTACATAAAGAAGTATAATCCAGTGGTGCCACAACTCTTAACCAATTAGATTAGTTGAGTTGGTTCGAAAGGATTTTTTTAATTTATGTTACCGATATTACCACGGTAACAACACTTTGGGTAATATTACTCAAAATTGCCTATTTTACCGGTAATATTACCCATGAGATAATTAGTATTTTGTCTATAATAAGCTGTTTATTTAAACAAATCATAATAATTGTGTACGCTGCATTCATGAAAAAGCCGGCATTTTAGGAAACAAATTTTATTACAACATACGTACCTGACATATCATACATTTTTAAAGTTAACAGTTAACACCGATTCGACATAATCGTAGTACATCCAAAATATTGATACAATTGATTCAAATTAAAGTTTCTATTAAATTATTTTAGAATTTACACGGTATGTATTATAAATACAGTGATACCTCACTTAATAAGTAAGTACCTCGCATAACGAGCAAAGCAAATTGTAAAAAATGACTCAGTTAATGAACGACGTTTCGCAAAAACAAGTGATGACAAGAGGAAGGAGACTGGCATTGTGCGCTTAATATATGTACAAATATAATGTATTTCGTTATTTTAAAAAAAATTAACGAGTTCCTGGAACGAATTATGGTCGTTAAGCGAACCTCCGCTGCAAATTGTAAAAAAATACTCTCTGAACGAGCGACGTTTCGCAAAACGAGTGACCTGACGAGAAGAGGAGAAGATCAGGATTGTGAGCTTAATATAATACATGTGCATTTCGTTATTTAAAAAAAAGTAACGAGTAAGATCCTGAAACGAATTATGTTCATTAAGCGGGGTACCGCTGTATCAACAATTTCGGTTACATATTAGAACTACAATTATGTATTTAATTGATTTTTTGATTTAAATTGCTTAGTAAGTTAAACAAAATTCTTTCTTTTGATTTATTTATATTTTTTAATTGTTATCTGTATGTTTTCAGGGATGGTAAACTATTGAAGTTAATGATATTTAAATAATATAAAAAGATAAGTTTCTTATTCGAATAAATAGATGAATTAATTATTTGTTTTTATTTTAGGGTCATTAATGGCTGTATGACACTGGCTAGTTTCTCGCATTGTTTAAGTGATTAAAAATAAAACTAGAGCAGGCCAAATAATGCATATATAAAATATTCATAAGAGTGAGTGAATACAATATAGGCAAAAAATAAAAATAAATTCATGAAAAATTGATCTAAAATTTCATTGCCCACTTTTGTAGCAATTTAAATGGAGCAATTCTAGCAAAAAATAATTCAATTTTAATTATTTTTTTTGACATAGACAGCTTGTTTTTGACATTTCGTCATATTTTTAAAATAAATATTTTAGTGTGGTGTTTCTGTTTATCATATTTCGTCATATTCTTAAAATAAATATTTTAGTGTGGTGTTTATCATATGTCGGATGCGGACCTATTAGAAATTTTAGTAGCAACTAACGTTCATATGCTACGAACAGCTGCTTATTTAAATATGTATAAGGAAAGCCGAAAAAAAAAAAATTGAAAAATATTCTTCGAAATAGCTGTTACATCGAGAAAGTGAAGGATTTAGCCATAAATTGTTAAAAGAAATAGAAGACGAGGATGTACCCCTATACAGGAAGGTTCTGAGGATGATTATTTTAAACGAATAGAAACAAGAGTTAAACTTAGATTTTTATTGATTCATTTTGATATAAAAATCATTAAAATATAAATTATAAATATATGTATATTGAATTAAAAAATTACATTAATTATTTCTGTTTTGTTTTTCGTCATTTCTTTTATCTTGAATCGTATTTATTTCATATGGCATTTATTTTATTTTTGGCGAGTGTTCGGAGATCGTTGTCGAAATTTGCTATTTCTTGGCCAATATAATTTGAAAAAGCTTGTTGACTGTTTTTTAAAATGTCAAAATAAGTACATATAGTGTTGTCTCACTTTATTTAGATTCGTTCTCTTTTTCGCTTTTTTGTTTTTACAGCAATTTATAGCACTTGAAAACTAGCCAGTGTCATACAGCCATAAATAAGCCACAATAATTTCGACCAAACTACAATTTTCATCTAACATTACGTACCCGAGAATAGATGTGTAGCATTTATACCAGATTTAAAAACATACCCTAAATTTTTGATATTTGTTATCTTATTTTTTTTTGTAGCATAGTACTTTCAAAAGAAAATAATTATTGTGTCCCCAAGCCAGCCCGATAGCTTCTTTAAAATCTTGTAATGAAAATTTATTGATTTTAAATAATAATTTACGAAAAAGTAAACTGTTTTTAATAGCTTGAAGGTAACAAGCATATTCCCAAAACAATAATATTTTATAAAAGATGCATCGTCCATGATAAATTTTATTTTTAGATCATAAAATATCGAGAGAATGTAAAAACATTTCGGTATTATTTAAAATAATAATTACATTTTAAGTACAAAAAGGTTCACATTTCTAGTATTCATTTCGTTATGTTCTTAATAAAAAATTAATTTTTCGGGCAAACCAAATAAAAAAATACTGTTTAACTATTAATTACCAGGTAGTAATGGATTTTGGTTTAATACTTTGCTTATGACAAAACAATAAGCGTGCTTCATTAAAGGCTTTGTGCTAGATGACGTTTTTGAAAATACGGTTAACAATTTTAGGCCTGTACTAAAACGGCTGCTCCACCATATAGGTGAACTAGGCGGTCGCCTAAGGCGCTAGCTTGCTTAGGGCGCTAAAATCTAAATTTTTGAATAAAAAATTTACAAAACCTGATGTTCAAATAAAATAATTAACTCACTATTCAGCAAATATTTTTATTCAGCCAAATAAAATTTAGCAGTGTCATATATCTGTATAATTGTATTACAGTCTACATATAAATGCTATTTGTTAATGTAATAGGTAGCTACCATAAGAAAAATAGGTACACAACCAATTCTATACAATTTACATAACTTAATAAATGAAACATAAATGATGTGGAATTGAAGTGGACTTATGCCACAATAATTCTAAAAATATAGATGCAAATGACTTGTTTGTTGAGCCCCAATCACTTTATAGACATTTCAAAAATATTACAACACCAGAGGAGGCTCTAAAGTATATTTGCTTGAAGAAACTATCGAAGTGCTTTCCGAAAATTTATATTGTTTTACGGATAATGCTAACTTTACCTGTATCGGTGCTACATAGTGCAGAAAGGAATTTTTCAAAGCTAAAAATTATAAAACAACTATCTAAGAACGACAATGACCCATGATCGGCTCACTGGATTGGCAACTTTGTCAATTGAGGAAGAAATATCGAGCAGTCTCCCAAAAATTTCGCAAATTTGAAAGCAAGAAAAGTAAAAGTTTAAATGTATATGATATGAATTTAAAAATGGAAAATGTTGAATTCAATAAAATAATTTGTTTTAAAAAAAGGCGCCTTATTAAAGCTTGCCTAGGGCGCTGCGCTTGTAGTCCTAGAGTCGCCGCTTACTTTTTCTAAACGAAAGAAATTCTTGAATTTGAAAAATTGAAAACCAAAAAACAAATAAACGAGAATCAAACAATAGACTAAATATTATATTATAGGCGTCCTAACTGTGCGACTTATAATCTCATTATTTATTTTACTTTAGATGATGGTTTGCCTACTATGACGTGTGTTATGTGTATTACCGCTGTTGTTTTTTGCGTGGCATTTAAAAAGATGTTCGGTACGTACAGGTGCACCGATATTATTTGCATTATAAGAGCTTTTTGAAATTATTCATTTATAATTTTCTGGCTTAATTGACAAGTATCGCGTTTTTTTTTAAATTTATTTCATCGAGTGTAATTTATAAAATTGGATTAAAAAGAGTAGTTGGGCGTTTTTACAGCTGTTGCATCCATTTTAATGAGGCTACGTAAACAGCACAGCATGATTTTTGCTTGTTTCTAATCTGCTAGTATATGCACAGCTTTGTCACACAACTAATTTATGACCGAATTGTAATTCAACCTGCGCAGCTTCTGAATTCTTGACCTCACTCTTTCGTTGCTGTTGCTTTCAACGTAAACTTTGATTTGATCAGCGTCAGATCAAAGAATTTGGATCGCTTATATCACTTTCACGAATAGCCATATAGCCACCACGAATGGCAATATCGCGAGAAAGCGAGCCAACTTTCTAGAAAAGTTTTGCCTTCTCCTCCATTAAGCAACAGCTACGCCTTCCTGCCATCAACATTTTTCCAAAAATACATAACTTACGAAGTTTTGGCAATTCAACGGAAATTTTAGTTTATATTAAGTACTCTGCCTAAGAAGTGAAATGTCGCTAAATTGAGTTTACTGCCGATTTAGTAATCATGAAATTATTGCATTTAATCGCTCATCCAGATCAGTATAATTTTGAGATTAACTTTGGTTAACCGAGGCAATGTGGAAAATTTGTACAACGACAATTCTTGTTGCCCGCAGTTGGCGGGTTAATCAATTCGAACCAGTTAGATTCAAAGACGGTTTGAACTGTGTTAAACTATTGACGATCTGCTAGGGCGAAAGGCATATATTTTGTTTAATTTATTTCTTGGACAGATCTCAAATCACATTAAACAAATAAGAAGCATTTAAGAAATCAATTTTATTAATTTTAGTTGCAAGTATTATTAGATACACAGACACACAGATTAAGTAGATGTGAATTTACACTTAAGCTTTAATTATTTTTAATTTTGATTGTGTACGATCAAAATTACTATTTGTTGTTAAACTCTATTTTCAATGTTTTCTTAGTAATACTAGAATCATGCCATATTCTTAAATTCTACATTCATTTTCCACATGTGGACATCAGTCAAAATTCATAAAAATAAATGGAATAATGGAATTTTTTCGGTACGTCAGGAATATTTCCGAATGGGTATAAGCAGGTGAAAAAACTCCCCACAAAGGGTATTTGGTTGCCTTTGTAATATCCATACATTTATGAATTTTGAGAAATGTTCATATGTGGGAAATGGATGTGGAATTTGAGAATACCGCCCCAGGTGGTCGCAGTTTCATTAGTATCAGGTATACACACGTCACTTATAGGTTTTTTAATATTTTCGAGATGAGGTTCATTTTTAGAAATGTTCAAGAATATTTTGAATTGTTTTTTGATATTTTAAAAAATTGGTCACTTGTAGGATGACGGGAACCAAAATTGGAATTGCTTAAATAATTTGTATAAAAGAAAAAATGTTCATCTTTGAGTTGAATAAGTTGTTTCACTTTTATCAAATTCATAGCACAATTATCACATCGTGTCTTTTTTAGAATTTTATGTGCTACGTAGCCGATGGTATATTTGATTGATTCGGTCAAGAACAAGAAGATTTTAACGAAATAACTAAATCCTTTTTTTATAAGTTTCTTCTGATTTTCTTTTTTGTAATTTATTCAATTTTTTCAAAATTTCATCTTGAAGATATAACCACGAGGTACTGCCGCTCAAAATGGAAACATGCGTCAACCGTGGATCACTGTTGTGTTGTTTGGAGAGAATTAAAACTCGGGGAAAGAAGGTGATGATGATTTGCAGGAAATAATACCGTAAATGTCCATCAACCCAAAAACAAAATATTTCAAGAAATCAGGCCCTTAACTACATCCTCTTCTTGCACAATCTGCTATGAATGAGCTTTAGCTCAAAGTGGATTGTGTAAGTGAGTTTTTTTTGTAATAAGTCACGTAAATAAATAAATAAATAAGTAAAGCGTTTTAATATTAGGTTGGTTTTTTTGGATACTGATTACTGAAGCATTTACAATTTTTACGAAATTAGGTTCAAGAAAACGAAGTGAAGTTTGGCTTCATTTCACCACTATAAACGCAAGCAAAGTGCCAATATATGCAAAAATGCGTGTTCATGGAAAGATGGCGCTACAACTAACTTAAGACGCCACCTCGATTCAAAACACTCTACAGTACTACAAAAACTACCAAAAACTACAAACATTTCTGAAAATGTTCACGGCAATTCACCTTCGGTACAATTCTCCCAACCCATCTTTTCAACGAGTAATTCAACCTCAAGTAATGCGGCATACACTACTATAACTCCAGTCGCCGAAAACTCTGAAATCATGCCGGTACCGTCACGCTTTGGATCTGCTCAAAAAGATCTAGCATTATAGTACAAGAAACGCTAACACGTTTTGTGACATGACCTGCATCTATTACTCGGCAGAAGAGGTTGAATAACCAATTAATTAAATTCATAATCAAAGATTTTCAACCTTTTTCTGTTGTTGAGGACCAAGGTTTCCAGAATTTTACAAAAACGTTCGATCCAGCCTATCAATTGCCGTCAAAATCAATCTTAACCAATTCATTATCGTCTCAACACTGACGGATGTCAAACTAACGTTGCCCAGTTCATCAAGCTGGCTGTTAGTGTAGCCTTAACTACTGAAACTTGGACATCCTTAAGCACCGAAAATTATATGGCAATCACAGGCCATATCATAACGGACGACTAGACTATGGGAAGTGTATTGTTGGATTGTGCCGATGTATCATCTTCCAAACATACCGGAGAATTTCTCAAAGATCTAATCGACTGTTTCAGGAAATATAGCATTGAGAAAAAATCAGTGTCATTGTAACTGACAACGCTAGCAATATTTCGGCAGCGGCAAATTTGTCAAAATACCCACATGTACGATGCTTTGTTCACTTGTTGAACCTTATCGTACAATATGGAGTTAAGGCAATTGCAGATATACAAAAAAAAGTTAAATCTATTGTGGAACATTTTCATCGAAGCACCACAGCAACCGATAAACTGAAACAGTTGCAAATTCAAATGAGGGAAGGGACTGCTACTACAAATTAATTAATGACGTAGTCACTCGATGGAACTCAACATTTCACAGGTTTGAAAGGTGAGACCTGGTGGGCTATTCCTAAATACGATACAAATTCGTAAGTATAAGATTTTCATTTGAATTGATTTGATTCGTTCGTTTCTTATTTAAATCAAATATGAATTTTATACATTTGAATTCGTATTGTATCGTATCGCCCCGCCCTAAATTATATGTAAAATATATAAATTAGTTTGTTTTACATATTTTATCTATTGCAAGAGCCAATTCAAGCTGCGCTAGCTTTGCTCCATATCAAAGACTGAGAAATGCTGTCCCAATCAGAAATAGCAGCTTTGAAAGAAATATGTGCTATACTGAAACCATTTGATGGTCTAACAACCGAGTTAAGTGCCGAAAACAACATCAGTGTTGCTAAGGTATTGGTAATAGTGGAGAGTGTTAAGCACTACTAAACTACTTTGAGAGACTCAAAATTGCCTTTCTTGCTATCTCTTTGTTAGATTTTGTGCAAAACAAAATAAGCAAGCGTTTTCAAAACTATGAGAGAAATTATATCCTTCAATTGGCTACGTACCCCGATCTCAGATATAAAAATAAAATATTTTCAGAATCAACGTTAAAAACTGTTAAGGAACGAGCAATTAAACGAATAACGGACATGATATAAAAAGAAAGAGGAACATAGTGAACTTCGTGGAGGAAGAATCAGTTCAAAAAGAAACCCCCAATTTAATTTGGAGTTTCTTTGATTCACAGCATTCGACGAAAGAAAGAACTTCGCCAGCCGCTTTGGCAATCATTGAACTGCGGCAATATAACGAGAAAGCGCTTATTCCTAGAAAAGATGATCCTTTGAAATGGTGGCAAAGCAGAAGCGTGATTTGTCCTCATTTGGCTTCAATTGCTAAGAGAGTTCTAGCAATACCAGCAACTTTGGTATCTTCTTAGAGAATCTTTTCAAAAACCGGTTATATATTAACCGAACGTCGAAATAAGTTCAAGCCGAAAAATTTTAAAAAAATCGTCTTTTTAAATGCAAATTTTAAATTTTGTAATTCATAATTTATGTATTCTCTATTTTTTTAAATTTAATATTTTATTCAAACTAAAATCGTATACATTTATTTTGCTTAATATTCTAAGTAAACTCAATGTAATATTTAAACTGAATTAAATTAAATTTTATAAACTTTTTTATTTTATAAATCAACATCGGATGATTGTTTAACTTTTTCGCAATATCTTGACATTGGTAGTGTATTACATTGCCAACGAGACCCCTGAGGTTATTGTTAACGACCGTCAATATTATGTTTGGTCGATCTAATTATTCTTACTGCCGTACATCTGCTACGGCGTAACGCACAAGCATTTTTGTTTACTTATTACAATTATTGTGTTTGTTTCAAACTGCTTTTCTGTACAGAGGATTATTGCTGTATTTTTTGTTATAATTCGACATATATGTAAGTAACTGCAATATTTACCAATCAACAATTCGCCTTGACGTATAAAATAAGTCAATATGCTCTTAATTAGCTAACTGATAACACCCAGGCTAATTTAGTCGTTTTCCAAGTTATTAAAATTATTACTTCCTAATCTTTTATAAAATTTGCAGGGAAATACTTCGCTGTGTCATCTTTAGTTGTTTTAAAAGAGCAACAGATATACATACATATGTATGCACATTATTTTAAAAAATGAACCAACTTGCACCAAAAAAAACTTAAAATTATATACTATGCATAATATGTAATGCGATTGATAGTTCAATTTAATTTACATATGTTATGTAAACACTAGCAGAACAAAAATATCGTATGTCACACATACAGTTATATTTAGTGTTTACACGATAAGTATCGACGCCGAACATCATCTGCATTGATCCATGTCATGTATGAATAAGAAATGACATAAAAGTTATTGTAAATGTATGGTATAAAGGGTTATGTAAAGATTATGTAAGAATGGTTAATGGGTGATTGGAAAATAAAGAAAAATAAGAGGAGGAGATATAGATGTCAAAGAGAAAGGACGTGTATTTTAGATGGAATAAAAAGTGAGGATAAAATCCGGAGACATCCATTAAAATAATATGTGTAAAACATAATAATCCAAAAGCTTTTATTTTTTACAATATAAATTGACAATTTACGACAGTGTATTTCTAATATTTGGGAAAAATAAATGATCTTTTGTGTATTCACCATTTTGTAATTGAAAATTTATTATTTTAATTGTTGTCATTTATTTATCAGTTATTTTTTATAATTATATTGTATATAATTACAATATATTTAAAAAAAACTTCGAATGCGATAATTTACAGAAGAAAACTCGGGGAGTTAAAGTGGAACGACAACGACAATAAGAAAATACTTAGAATCGCTAAAAACTAACTAGAATTAAATAATAAAAAATACGAAAATACAATAAAATGCATAAAAATTAATCAAGAATAATTGTTTAATTAAGGGTAACAAAATGTTCGACTCAAACCGAATGGGTACATCAAGCATCCATAAAAATTGGCGGAGAAATTAGTTAAGGACATTAAGGACGAAAATCAAATTAAAATTAAGTTTGAAACTTTAAGTTGGAAATTTAACGTCGATAAATTGGAGCTGAAAAAAGCGGTATGGGTAGGGAAAGCTGCACGATATACATACATACAGCGAGAATATGACGGAATTATGGGGCCGAGGAACAAAAATTCTTACCACAGAACCCTTTGGTAGACGTTATTAAAATGAGAAGATAGGAAAGGTATACAACCGAACAATCAAATTCGCCTAAAGCACCAGAAGAAATTTCATCTCACCTCTAATCGAAGTTGCAAATTCAAAGATACATATATTATTAATTGTTGATTAACCTAAAATATCGAGCTCAACATATGTACCTATAATTCGCACAATGGATTCACCACCACCGAAAAAACAAAAGAAATTTAATAAATTGAACGATATGACAAACATTTCCAACAAACTGCAAGATCATACTTTGAAAAGCTGCAAAAATACAAGATCAGAAGGCCGACAGGTGCTTCTTCAAACTATTTTTCGGTAAAACATAGACGAATAAAATAAAGCCAACCCGCGCTACTTTGACCGAAAACAGTAAAGTTCTTCTACCAAAGTAAGCATCAAAGAAGGGTTAACTGCATTCACCACCTAGGCCAATCAATTTCAAAATAAAAATGCCAACCCTTCCAAATTCGAAACTTTCAGCTCAACCATGTTTACACCCACCGAGATTTATAGTTATGTATTTATCCTACTTCAAATTGTCGTTCTCCTGATAGTGCCAATGAAAAATGATTTTAGATTTCAACAAGTCTTCTCAAATTCCGACGATTTAATCGAGGAAGATTTAGAGTACGATTTTAACTCGTTCGAATAAAAGATTTTTTTTACGTATTAGAAAATGAATTGAATATTTACTAAAAAGAGAGGACTGAATTATTTTATTTTACACATATAATAGATACTAAGATATTCTTTTGTGATTTTATAAATAATTCTTTTTGAAATTTATTACGAATTCATTTTTTTAATATATGTTATATGACTGGATATGCTCCATTCTTATTGTGTTGCTGCTGCACTTCACAAAAATATTTAAAAATTAATAAATAACAACAATTTTTGAAGAATCGACCAAGTCAACATAAATCGGACTGTAAAGTACCAATAAGGAATCCTCAAGCCACCACATTGTGCCAACATTCCCATATTACGGGGCACAGATTTAATTTGAATCAAGCCAAAATTCTTGAATATGAAAAATTTTATAAGAACCGTTTGTTTTTGGAAATGGCTCATATTGTCGGCAAACAGGAAATTTTAGTGAACAAGAAGACTGACGCGGATGACCTCAGCAAAGTTTATTCTGGTATTATTAACACAATTTCCAAACTAGTATGTGAAAATCCATAACTCTAAATTCTATAATCCACAAACCAAAATAATATTTCGAATATATGTAGTTAGCCTAAAAAAAGTTTCGGACAAAAATTATTTGAATGATTTGATTCTAAGAAAATATTTTGGAAGATATACACAAACAATTACGGATTTTTTTTTATATAACTATATATATATATATATATATACATACTGTATGGTTTCGGACAAATCTGGAATAATTCCGTCGACGTAAATCAAACTAATTATGCTTTATAATTAAATCACATATTTATTCATTGTATTACACCCCAGTTTTTAATTTAAGCGATCCATATGAGTCATCCAGTGAAAATATAATTGGAAATTAACCTGAAAAGAAAAGTAAAATTTCAGCTGAAAATTAATAATTTTTATTTATTTAAGAAACTTAGCTTATTTATGAATGACGGGAATCATTCATATCCAGTGTAGATTCCCAGGATGGCTCATCTGGAACAATTTACCTAAAAATAGTTATTTAATTAATAATTTCATAATTTTGTTTGTTTATCTGAATTTACCGACATTTTATTTAAACAATTTACATCTGTCAAATTAATTGATAACGAAGAGAAAATGGTAAAGTAGAATATAGTACTTTTTTTTTTGTTAATTTATAATTGTAGTACCTTTTTTGTTTTGTATAAATAACCTGTTGCTCTATTTCATTTTTTATCATCATTACTAATTTTGGCTTGTCAGAAGAAAAACATCAAGCATTGATTTGTTAAAACTAAATTAATTAAATAAATAATTAAAGTGAGAAAATTGTGGGTTTTTGTTTTTATTTAAACATAGAGATATATGTTAACTTCGGTGCGGTATTCTTGGAGACATATATTTTCTTTTGGTTCTGGTGGTACATTATCCTTGGCGGCCAGTATCTTTTTGCGGTGCGGAATTTAACAAAATAGGCGCCATTGTACAAGTGCGGTTTACCATCGTTTGGGTAGACAAAATAAAATAAAAGCAGTTTTCATACTACGGGTTTTGGATTGGAGAAATCCAAGTACATACAATTAAAAACCAGCACCTACTCGCGGAAAATTAAAGTGAAATCCGACACATACTTTATATAAAGTAATATAGTCTGAAGTGTTTGTGTAACATTTTGTTTTTGAAATATTGGGGGGAAAATTATCATTTAACGGTAGGTTCAAAATTAATCATTGCATAAAATTTTCTATAAATTGTCTAATTAAAAAATACTTTTTGTGATTGTTTTATATATTATGTATACAGACCTGGGGGTCAATTCTCGTTCTATGAAAAAATGGAATGAAAAAAATCTTTCCATTTGGTTTCCATCACGTCTTTCTCATTAGTATCTTTTCACGCAACAGCAATATGCGATTCTCGTTGTCCAAATGAAAAAGAACGCTGAAAATACGCTGAATACTACACAGCAAAACATATTTTATAAGTTTCATATATATTTCCGCTAGGTGCGCTAGGTAAATTGTGCAAATAATAGCTAAATAAATGATAAAAGAGATTATGATTTGTAATTAGATTTAATCACTCTCTCAAAGAGAGGTAAATAGAGAGTTAAACCAGTTTTCGTCATTGCTTGTCAAAATATAAAATAAATTACTAAAATGGCCAAATTTTATTAAAACTAAACGAAACTAATTATTTAGAGATTTTTCTTAAATTAATTGAATTTTTTTAATAAATTCGCTTATAAATTAGTTTTAAGTGAGTAGTATTATAGTTTGGTTGCACATTATACATTAAAATTGGAAATTTAGGTCTTATAAAACTGCATTTCTATATTCATTTATATTCCCACGATCAAAATACTCGGTGAGAAAGTTGTTTTCATATGAGAAGATTTTGACGTCATTTTTTTCCTTCTCATAAAACGTGAATCGGAAATTTATATTTCTCACTGAAAACACTTTTCATTGTACTTTTCACAGAACGAGAATTGACCCCCTGAAGAAGATATAATATATATCGAAACGTCGTCGTAAAAGAAAGAGTTTTATTTTTAAGGCTGTAAACCCGAAGGTAGCATAGTATTTAATAAATAACAAATAATTTTATTAACAAAAATTATTTTATTTAAATATCAATTATTACTTTTAAAAAATAAAAGTTAAAATCTTTCTTTTTAGTGATATTGGACTTTTTCACTGGGTAGAAGACCGGTCTTTTTACAGTTCTAATTTTCTCAATAAACAAATTTTTTTTTAATATAAACTTACGACGGTGGCATTATTGTCTATCGTTACTATTTTGTAAAATTAAATCATATACACGATTTGTCCTAGTATTGCTTTTTGTCATTTAATAACAACGGGCAATTCTTGTTCTTATAAATTTCTAACTCTTCCAATCTATCCATTAACTGCCTCTTGTTTAATCTGTGTAACACTTTCAAATTGTTATCCATATCAGTGTACGTATACTTCATATTGACCAAGTGTTGAGCAAAATTAGATGTTATATGAGTTTTGTTCTCTTCTTTAGTATGTCCTATGAACCGTTGAGCGAACGATCTCCCAGTTTGGCCAATGTAATACTTAGGACAATCGTTGCATGTCAATTTGTATATTCCTACGTCTAAAGGCTGAGTATTTTGTTGCATTCTAAATCTTATTTGCAATTTGTGACCTGACACGTTTTGTAAGCTGTAGTATATCCGTATCTGCGTAGAATTTTGTTTATTATTTTATGTTTATTATTATTCAATACTTATGTATTTATTATGTGACTCCTCATTATTGTATAAGGTAGTTAGATGTTGTTGACTTGTTGTGTAATTTTGTATTTTATTTTTTCATAAAAATTGTAAATTTGTATTTTATTCAATTGTGTGATCCGTTTGTGTGATTTTTCTAAAAATATTGAATTGGTACGCGAGTTACATGCTGTACCAAGAATGCAAACACAAACCAACAACAACAAGTAACCACATCTAATACCAAGAATCCAGAAACAGAAAACAATAATGCACACAACGTGATTCTATTTTAATGTGTACTCACCAAGAATAAAATATGTTATCCAAGAACTAAATATATTCCATTAGATTATAAAAAATATATTTCTAAGAAATCAAATATTGTAAATTAAAATTCAATTAGGAAGGGGAGATAACAAAAAGCACAAAATAAGAAATTGTATTAAATCAAAAAGAATAATTTCCGACATCTGAAGAATGAACTACTGGCACCCTAAAGAGCTGCTTAGGATAATTAATAAATAAATAAAGTAATTATATAACTAAAGTTATATAAACAAAATAAATCTTTTTATTTAAATAAGAAGAAACATATTTCGCGTGATTAATACTTTTGACCGTTAAATCCAAGAAATTTATACTATTATCAATTTCATTTTCCAGAGTAAATTTTATTTTAGTGTTTATGTTATTGATGTAGTGATGCATTTATCAAGTTGTCTTTGTGACCCGGTGAATAATAACAGTTTGGGGTATATCCTCCAGCGAGTCGCAAATAAACTATTTGCGCCTCAAAATCTGACTACTCGATTGATTTTAACATGCGTTTTTCAATTGAAATTTAGAGTAGTGAAAACATTATAGAAAAGTTACCACCGACTTTTTGACGATGCAAACAAAATCAAGTAAGTCAAGAAAATAAATACTACTCAGTCGCAAAAGCAAATGAAACACAAAAAAAAAAGAAATTTCAATTGAAAAACTCATGTTAAAATCAATCGAGTAGTCAGATTTTGAGGCGCAAATAGTTTATTTGCGACCTATTGGAGGATATACCCCTATATCATCAACATATATTTGCCAATAAATTATGTTATTTTTATGTATGTTTTTATTGTTCATTATGTGTGTGTTTTCAAAATTTTTAAGGTAAATATTTGCCAAAGTACCTGATAGGGACTACCCATGGAGAGACCCTCTTGGTTGTGAATAAAACTTATTATTATGTTGGAAATAATTTTGTCCGGTGATTGTGGTTAATAACTTAATTATTTTCGTGATATTTTTGTTGTCAATATTGTTCCTCTGTAAGAGTGTATTTGTGATTTGCAAAGTTTCATCAATTAGGATGAACCGGTCTTCTACCCAGTGGAAAAGTCTAATATGTATCACTAAAAGAAAGATTTTAAATTTTATTTTTAAAAGTAATAATTGATATTTAAATAAAATAATTTTTGTTAATAAAATTATTTGTTATTTATTCATTTTTAAAAATGTTTTTAAATTATGTAAATATTTTTTTAAAAGGAATGAAATAATTAAGAAAATAAAATTGATGAAACAAACAAGACTGAAAAATAAATATTTAAAATAAACAGTTTAATTAATTTCTTTGAATTATAATTTGTTTCCTTAGGAGTAATTATTCAGTAATTATTGTAAGAGCCTAATTTCATCGACTCTGCTGCCTAAGTTCATTGCACTGTTGCCATTGGGGAAATACTGAAGCTTGACATATCCTTCATTTCCGCTTGTTGAAGCTCGTTTACTGATTCGGATTATTCGGTCAAAGCTATTGGAAATATCTATTTTTTATTTGGATCATATTGTGGAGCATTTGTAGTTTTGAGGCCGAAAAAGGACGTGTTTTGTCGTTTTCTTCAAAAATATATTTTTAATTTAATTCATTTTATTTTATTTATTTTAATGTAGTGTAAAGTGTTTTAAATATACAATCAATTTTAATTTAATTTAATCTAATTGAGTGAAAAGGAGTTTTGTGCATAAAGTGAACAATAGAGGAAATTTAAATATGGATAAAATGCAACCCATCGGGATGCATTAAACAGGCTATGTTTTAAATTTATAGCGAAATAAATCAAATTTTTGATTTCTCGCTTAATAATGCATGTCTCTTAAATTGTGTATTTAGTACATAAAATTCAAACATTGGGCTAGATACTCAATACTCAGATAAGCAGATAAGCAGTTATTTTTTGCGAATTGCTAGAAATGTATACACAATAATTTAGCAAACCAAAAAATGGTATACACAATATTTTTTGTTTGTTAATTTTCAAGCAAGCAAATCGTAGAGATTTTGCGAGCGTTTTAAAGTATACGCATCCACGTAAATGTTTGTGGAAATATTTATTGATCAAATTACGCAAATAAATTACGATTCGCAATACGAGCCGTTTATTTTGAAAGTGACTTAAGTCCATATTTTATTGAATCGAGATAATGAAAGAATAGAAAAACAATAAATGAAAAAAACATATGGAATTTGAATTTTCTTATTTTTTGCACAGGTGTAGAGACACATTTTTTTTGTTTTGACAATAAATTATTTACCGTTAGAAATATTATACTGTTATTTTATCTATTGTTATCATTACTTGATATTTAATAAAATGGACTTAGGCCACTTTCAAAATAAACGGGCTCATATATAAAAACAATATACTATCCGATTCATTAGTATTTGTGATGAGAAAATTTAAGGTAACGTTTATGTTTGTTGTAATATAAAACCAAGGAAAATTATTTTTTTGAATTTTCGTTTTGTCTTATTTAATTCAATTATAAATAACGTTTTATTTGATATAAATTTCATAAATAAAATCATAACTGTAATGCAAATAAATTCAATCAAGCTTGATTCAATAGTATTTGTGATTCATATTTTGATTCATAAGTATTTGTGATATGCAGAAAAATTTAAAAATAATTAGTAAATCAATTATTTGTAAAATTATTTTTGACTAATTAAATAGTGATAAGTCACTTATAATTTGTGAACCATTGGAACATTTTTATTACGTCTCCATGACGTCTCGGAGTGACCAAAATTTTGTTCATAAAATCGCAGGGAATCTTATCCCACAAGGTTTTAAAAGTAAATGTTTGGTCTTGCTAGATTGTTAGTATCCTCCGCTTTCATGTAAACTCTCGCAAGGACAAATAAAAACTTTGCCTTGGCCTAGGCAACTAATTATGCTCAATATTTTTATAAATTTCGCGCCAAATTCTCCTTCTTGTGTATGGCAGCATTATTGCGCTGAAGAGCAAATTGAGGTTCGACTGTTTTTCAACAACTGGGAATACTGCCTCAATCATAAACGAAATTGAACATTGACCTTGAAGTGTTGTAATTTATACAGCCGCATAACCTTTTATTTCTTCCGCAAGAGATGCTAACGGAAGAAGTAACCACCGTATTTGATATTCTCCGTAGTACCAACATTTTTTTCTCTCCATATTTTCTAATTAACGCCAAAACGCACTAATTTGGACATACCAAGGTTCTCCAGAGTTCAATTGGCAATCCAATATACATAATTACGTTTAAATTTTGTTTCCTTACAGTAAATCATATTCTGGTAGGCTATGTGTTCTATAAGCTACAACTCTTCAAGGCCAATGTTCATTTTCGGTTTATTGAATGATGTAGCATTCGTATTTGTTGAAAAATTAGTGAAGCCTAAATTTGCTCTTCAGCACAATAACGCTTCCATACACAAGAAGTATCATTGCTTCGAAATTAAATAAAAAAAATGGAGGTGTGGCCAACACACGACTTTCTTTTACGAACAGCGAATTTTAAGAAACTTTTATAATGCAAATTTCTTGCAAACTTTATTAAGATTGTTTTTATTTTTTCATGTTTTCTGTAAATTGTATATTTTTGAAATATTTGTAAAATAAATTTTCTGTTTTACGGAATCTGGGACCTGGAACCCGAAATATTATGTAAGAGATTAATGAAGATATATCTGTTTTGAGGACCCTTGAGTCCGAAAAAGTAGGTTTCGAAATGATGTCTGTCTGTCAGTCTGTCCGTTTGTCTGCTCGTCTGTTTGTCTGTGTCTGCTCTATAGCCCAGATGGCTGAACCAATCTAACAAAAACTTTAGATTTAAGCTTTACTTATGTAAAAGAAAGTAATAAAAAATAATAAATTTGTAAGAAGTTTGCGTAATTGGTGTCTCAAAATTCCCTGTTCGTAGAAGAAATGTGTTGGCCACACATCAATTTTATTTTTTTTATAAAATTTTTTAATTTTTTTTTTAAATTTTTTTTTTTTTAAATTTTTTTTTTTTTTTAATTTTTAATTTTTATTTTTTTTATTTTTTTTTACTTTTAGTTTTTGGAAACATTTTGTTTTAGTAGTTTTTTGTAAACCTTATACTTTTTAAGATATTTGCAAAACAAATTTTCTGCCCCACGGGAGTGGCTACTTCCGGTTGACCGATTTGGAGCAAAATTCACTGGGACCTCCCAATTTATCAAAAAAGCTTAAATCTGAAGTTTCAGCTGGATTGGTTAAGCCATCTGGGCTGTAGAGAGGACACAGACTGACAGACGGACAGACAGACTGACAGACAGACATCATTTCGAAACTCACTTTTTCGGACTCAGGGGACCTCAAAACAGATAAATCTTCAATAATCTCAAGGTCGAAAATTTTCATGATTACTATACTTTATTTTACTTACGTAAAAGAAAGTAATATTGAACATAAATGGTTGCTTAGGCCAAGGAAGAGTTTTTATTTGTTCTTGCTGGGGTTTTAATGAAATCGGAAGGTATTCGCAATCTAGCAAGACCAAAAATGTATAATGGGGTGCTTATAAAACCTTGTGGGATAAGATTCAATGCGATTTTATGAACAAAATTTTTGGTCACTTCCGAGACGTGATGGAGACGAAATAAAAATTTTCCAATGGTTCACAAATTATAAGTGACTTCATCACTATTTAATTAGTCAAAAATAATTTTAAAAATAATTGATTTACTAATTATTTTTAAATTTTTCTGCATATCACAAATACTTATGAATCAAAAATATGAATCACAAATACTATTGAATCAAGTTTATTTGAATTTATTTGCATTACAGTTATGAATTATTTGCATTACAGTTATGAACCCAATAGCTCAAACTCTATTCAATCTATCATTAGAGTATGTCATTCGTCAGCTTAATATAGCCCAGCGTAGCTGCCTGTATTATAAATCAACCCAGCTATTAGCATACGCTGACGATATTTGCATTCTGGGTCGCAACATCATCTCTCTGAAAGAGGTCCTCCTCCCGTTGGAATTAACAGCCCAACAAATAGGCCTTCAGATCAATGAAGCGAAGACCAAATACATGGTGACCGCGAGAAGGCAGACTCGTGGGGACTTCATTTCAGGAGATACTCAATATGAAAAGGTGAATGAGTTTAAATACCTAGGATCACTGATCACTGAGCAAAACTCCGTTTCTGTGGACATTTCATCGAGGATCGCAGCAGGCTACCGAGCATTTTATGCCAATATCAAAATTTTCAAGTCTCCTCATATATCGCGCAAAATAAAATTGGACATCTACAAGGCGCTGATAAGACCAGTTGTCACCTTTGGTTGCGAGTCTTGGACACTAACAGCGCAAAACATCCAGAAAATCGCTGTAACTGAGCGTAAGATGATAAGAAGAATTCTCGGTCCCATTAAAGAGGGAGCCACGTACAGAATGCGAATGAATCACGAGATCAGAAATGATCTCGATAAAGTCGACATCATAGGATTCATAAAATCGTCAAGGCTGAGATGGCTTGGGCACGTACTACGTTCACAAAATCGGACCACTAAACAGGCCTTGGAGTCGGCACCAGCGAAAGTAGGACCTCGTGGGAGACCACCTACCCGATGGATGGACGACGTTGAGAGGGACCTGTACACACTAGGTCACCGTGTCTGGCGTTCTCTTGTGGCGGATCGGATTATTTGGAGGAGCATCGTTGAGGCGGCCAAATCCCTTCATGGGATGTAGCGCCAGCGGAAGAAGAAGAAGAAGTTATGAATTTATTTATGAAATTTATATCAAATAAAACGTTATTTATAATTGAATTAAATAAGACAAAAAGAAAATTCAAAAAAATAATTTTCCTTGGTTTTATATTACAACAAACATAAACGTTACCTTACATTTTCTCATCACAAATACTAATGAATCGGATAGTATGTATTTTTTAGTATGTGATGTGATTGTTTATGTTTTTCTGAAATTTGTTCGCAGCTGTGTATGTGTACGACGCCATTTCAGAAATATATTCAGCAGTATATTATAATTTATAATTATTCTCTATCCCTGATAACCCAGAATGCATGAAAATGCAGTTAAATCAGGCCTGAATGGAAGCCTGATTGCTCCAGTGAAATGATATAGGACGTTGGGGAAAAATTCAGCAGAATACTAATACATACACAGCAACTATCTCATTTTTAAATGCAATAAAGAAATATGCTAGAGTAGGACAAATCGTGTTTGACTTACTATCGTTCCGAGCATTTTATCAGGCCGACTGGAACCGTACTTATTCATATGTATGTAGCGTAGCACTACTTTAGGCCGTCGGGGTGCTCTTATTTATATCTACTTTATGCTATAGAGTTCAAAAGAGCTAAAGACACAAATTAATATTAGAAAACATTCAAAAATTCAGTTTTTAATTTTTCTGTCCATTTAATTTCATTATTTTTATTGCATTATTTTATTCATCATTCGTTGTAGATTTAAATAAGGATTCCATTTTATAGTATCTGTTATGAGATTTTAAGATACATCGTCGAAGTCGATTGTGGTATTCTGTAATTCCCAGGCTCGAACCGCAAGCATCTAAGATAAGATAAATAAATGAGATTATTCAAAACATATCAAAATGATTTAAAATTAAAAATTATACCAAATAATATTTTTGTAAATATAATTTTTAATTTGTAACTGGTCAACGCTTTTTTTGAAGAAACGCCTTGTACGTTGAACTCACTGTAAACGTTGTCGGTGGCGATAAATTTAAACGCTGCTTCAACCGATCCTGCATTGATTTTAAAACGTCGAAATAAAGGGTCTTAAAAAGAAGAATTGTTTATCATTTTTATTAAATTTTAAATTTTCGTTCCAGGTAAAGAAGAACTTACCAAAGCTTGAACGAACTGCGAGTTTAGAAGACGAACCTCTACGTCTTTTTTTGTTCAATTGTCTTTACTGGAAAAACTTGATCTATTTCCGCCTCATTTTGATCCACCTCAAAAATTTGATCTACTTCCGCCTCCCCAGACTTGAGCAGTTTTGCGGTACGTTTGCTATAAACTACGTTTTCCTTTAATAATTTGTTAGTGGCCAACTTGGACGCTTCTACGGTTTTATTTTCGCTTATTTCTTCAATCTAATTTATTAAACAAATGTACATACAAATGTATGTACAATATTATTAAATAGGAGTTCATATTTTAACATATTAAATAGGAGTTCATATTTTAACATATATTTTGTTTATTTTTGTTTAAATTTTGATTTGCGATTATAATTTGTTGATTTTTTAAAAATACCTCTTGATTTTTAAAAATTTTTAATAACACTGAAGATGTACTGTCTGAAAATTATGTACCAATAAACTAATAAGCAATGAAATGTAATAACATAACAAGAAACCAAAATAATTATACGGTCTCCGCATCCAGTTTCTGTTAAAAAACCTTCACTTAATGTGTTAATGGTCGGCGAATATTTTTCATTGTTGCATAATAGCTGCTCGTCTGTCATTCAATGCCTTCAATCAAACGTTGTTTGAATATTCAAATTAACTTCACGTTCATTAATTTTTTTAATATTACTAGGTGACGGACCCTCGTATATCTCAAAGATACATACATATGTAAAACATATGTAAATATGGATTTAAATCTCTAAGATACTTACTTTAAACTTTTTTTCTGTGAAATTAACCATAAAAATTAATATTTAGATACATTAGCATAATGCAATAACATAAATAAACTTACGACTGTGGATTGGTGTAGAGGAAAGGAATCCTTCCGTTAGATTATCGCTGTTTAAATTGTTCTGATAATTTGTGTTAATCGGCGATGGCAGTGAATATGATTCCATGTTTGATATTAATGTTATAATTTTACTAGGAGTATTATTAATGACGAAATTTGTTAAATTTGCTACACGCAACAATCCCCAATGCGATAGTTGAGACTACAGGTTTTGTGAAAAAATTAGAAATCGTTTTAAATCTATAACCCAAAACTGAATGAAAGCCAAACCCTACAATTTTAAATGGAATTTTGTTTCTTGTTCCTTTTTAAATGATAAATTGAAATTTTCGTTTTTTTACTGGTTGAGTTTACATCTGCATTTTCTATTTCTTGCAATGGGTTACGTATAGCTGCTGCAGAATGTTTGATGGTTTGCAAACTAGGCCTTTAATGAATTGTATACAATTTTCAGATTTATATGCTGAAAAGTTGTCTAACGGACCAAATTGCTTAACACAACCACATAAATGTAAGGGACAATGTACGTTAAAGGAAACAGCATGCTCATAAAAAATAATACTAAAATTTCTAACAAATTCTTCTAAAATATGATTGGCAATTTCAATATCATGTGCATCATGCCTTCGTTCGCCAGACAGCATTCTAATTGCCGAGTGCAAAAACAAAAAATTATGTTACAATCGAAATCGTTTACTTATTATTTTTCAAGTGACTAGTAAATATTTTACCGTGTAATTGAAGGTGCATCATTTTTACTCGTACGAGCAAAATCGCGATTCATGTGAAAGGCCATAACATATTAAATGCTTCTTAGGGATAACTTATATTGATATAGAATTTTTTAAATCAATACTATTAACGATTTAAAAATAAAATTGTTATATTATTTCCTATAAAACTTATAATATTCGGTGTTCATTATGTTATATTATACTTTTGCCGGATATAAATTAATAAGTTTCAGTTTACCTGGTTTGTATATTCTAGATAAATATTAAAATTATTTGAAAATTCATATAAAAATACCTATATACCAAATTTCGTATTAAATGTTATACTTATTTTTCAACCGTGTAAGAAACTTCTTACATTTTTTTATTTGTTCTTTTCTCTGTCACATCACCAATCAATCTCTTATATGTCAGTTTTTTTCTTTACCACCTCAACTACGACACACACGCCACATCATTCGAGCGATAAATCCACACACAAACATCAAACAGATGCGACATCTGACCCATGCACCTTGAATTGCATAATCATTATCGCTGCCTCAAACCCAAGGGGAAATTAACAAAGATGAACACCATTGATTGTGATATAATGCATTTTTAACCCATTGTCAGCCGGGAATAGGCACAAGGTCTATTCGTTACAAGTGTTTAGTACTCTGCTAATATTAAAATATTAAAATGATTAAAAGTGTGGGCCAATAAAAAATTCACAATTCTTGCAATGTTTTCAATGCTTATTGATCCATAATAATTATGTGTGAAAGATAATATCGGCCAAACGGATGGCCTAGGATGGCATCCTAGCAAAATTGCTCCTCTATTCCACCATTATACGCCTTATTGTCTCGTCCTTTCCCTCTTGAATTGTAAGTACATAGCTTATTTGCATAGACAATACTTTTCAGATAACCTCAAAGAAAGAAGTCCAAGGATGTAAAATCGCACGAGATAATGCGTCCCGAGTACTTCCCGTGCAAAAAACCTATTGTTGCATTTGGTGTGTGCCATGTGGCACCGTATTGTTGAAACCACCTATCCTCCACATTCATATAATCCAATTCGAACCATAAATATGTAGTTAGTTATCATGGTACGATAGCCTTCACCATTCACAGTAACAGCATTGCTGGTTCAATAATTCGTTCAGTTCAAAACCACACCAAACAGCGACTTTGAGGATGCTTTGGTTTCTCGTTTATTTACCTATTTGCTTAGATCAAAATGGACTGTTATCGATCAATAAGCGTGACTCAATAAATAAATTAAAATCATTCCATCGCAATAATTTTTTATTTACTATTCGCATAGTGACACTCATATTGTGATACTTATCGCATAGTGAAACCCTTTTTAATTCTTAAAGTATTTAAAAAAATATTTATTTTACTTTTGTCACTGAAATGGTGTAGAAGTTATGGTATGATAAAAAAAATTAGTGCTTTAGTAAGAGTTTTTTAAAGGACATTTTTTCGTGAAAAAGTTCAACTCAAGCTAAAGCTATTTAACCGACAAATATTTTGTTTTACAATTGCATTAATATTTGTGTAAGTTACGATATAAAAATGACAAAGTGTGTTTTTGTGCAAACTTTATTTGTTATGTATATTCTAAGTTAACTCATCGTTTGTATAGCTTGTAGATAATACAATAATTTAAAAATGTACCAACTATTTTGTATTCAAAAATTATCTATTGATAGTGTACATAATATGTACATACAAGTATATTTTGCAATGCAACATTTTGTTATCAGAAATTTTGTAATGCGAAATTTTATAAAAGAAGATTTTGTAAACTAGATTTTGTAATGCTAGATACTCGTAGTATGGCCATCCACATAAAATATAAAAAATAATCCAAAATAGAAGCTACAGTAGACTCCCGTATAACACGAGTTCATACAACACGATTTCATACAACGCGTTAAAAAAAGTGCGACCACTTTATTCGTACAACACGATTCCCGTATAATGCTCTATAGAATAAAAATCCGGAATATTCCATTCATTTCATTTTTATCCATTCCTTTTGGTTAATTCATTTCGTTCAATGGGATTTCCTATAACGCGATTTCATACAACGCGTAACATATTATTCGCGTTATACGGGAGTCTACTGTACTATATTGTGTAATAAGTTTCTTTTTTTGTGTAATAAGTAAAATGAAGCAACGATATCAGCTAAAACATAATCACAAAAATTTGACACACGGCATTTCGGAGTGCATTATCCCAAAAGAGTTTTAAATTATTCTACTTCTATTTAATTTTTAAAGCCCCAGTGTACGTTAAAAATATAATAATTCGTACGTATCATTTCTTCATGCCACATGGTATGGTAAATAAACTACATTTTTATGTTTCCAGATTGAAGATAACAATCAAATTCCACTACATAATGTTGTAGATTTTTTCCATGTGAGTATCTGGAATACATACATAATATATACACTCAGAATCAGTCAGACGGAAAACTACTCATATAAATATCCTTTCGTTTCCTTTTCTCTGTGTTTCTTTCCAACTAAGTAATCATGAAAGTATGTAGTATCATGATAGCACATTTCAATGTCGTACAAATGCATCGATATATTTATACAATAGTGTAATTATGTATATTACAATATTTCTGTGTTGTATTGTTTTTATGATAGTAATTAGCCTCATGAAGCTAACTATTGCTAAAAATGGCAGAAAATGACAAATACAACTTAAGCATGAAGATGACAAAAATCTTAATTTTGGAGCTAGAGCAACGTAGAAATGTGGTAATGTAATTCAGGCCTACGGCTAAGGGGCTAACCAGCGAATCATTAAACTTTAAAGTATTTTACGAAACTATTTCGTTAAAGAATATTTCACATAATCTTTATATGTAAAGTTTATATTGCGAAAAAATCGTATGAGAAATATTTATAGGTTCGTGGTGATAACCTTTCGATTATTTAAAACTTAATTCTCCAATCAGGCCACTGCTGGCGCTGAATATTAACTTTTTATAAATATAAAAATTAAATGGTTCATCGGAACTTGGCTGGGTGTTTTTGTTGTTGGTATATATATTTTTCATGTTATTTGCCAAATCAACGACCGAATCCATAACATATCTTGCATAATAATCTAGCATTACCTTAGTTTGATTGTGCCAAAATTAGTTAAAATCTGGATTTTTGCACAATTCTGTTCTGATGGCCTCTCGCCCTCTCTTCGGATCGTTACATGTTGAAGCTGTCAATCGTATAAGAATGGCGAAAACCTAAGAGTTGAAAATCGAAATAAGAAACAAAGTTGTGAAATTACACGAAAAAGGATTTTGATATAAAATAATTAGTGAACTAAAAACCTGTTTCTAAACCAGACTCCTTTGCTATAGGTATAGTGCAAAAGTATAAAAAACAAAAACAATTAAAAATTTAAGCTGACCAGGACGAGTATCTGCTCCAAAAATACCAGCCGAAATAAATACTTCATTCGGTATCGAAATTTCGGGTCAAACCGTATGACGACGGCTCTTAAAAAGTCTTTTATATCAAAAATGAGGCTTCAGTGGCCGCGAGAAAAGCAACTTGGACATTAGAATAGTGGAAGCAAATAATTTTTATACTGATAAAACTAAAATTAGTTTGTCTGGCTCTGACGGTGTTATCCGAGTAATAAGTTGCTAAGGCGAAACCGACTGACTAATAATTTGAATTTGATGGAAATTGTTGATACGGAACGAATAATAAAATTCAACATAAATTTACAAAGAGGCTGGTTGACTCAATGCCTAGACGTTACCTGGCTATAATAGAGGCAAAAGGCGGCCACACCAGATATTAAAGTGGGGTGTCAATTTTATGTTGCCTTCTTCAAAGTATGCATACGAAATACTTTACTTTTGTGTTGTAAAAAACTTACTCACACTTAAAAATTTTTCCTCTTAGTAAAATGATCAGCTATCTGGCTACATCCGGAATAACCAAATGTTTCAAAAAACTTAACACAGTATTCACAATGCAAAAACTTTTGACCTTTTACTTACAGATTTGTATGAATTTTCAACTTGACGTTAAGAAAATGAATAGTCCTTGTTTTTATTACTTTTACATTATTATTTATATTAAATATAAACAGAAAAAAATATTTATTAACACAATCACATTTTCCAATTTATAGTAAGGTGAATCATTCGACGAAGAGCGCATTTTTGCGGAAATATCGTTTTGTAATACCGAAATGCGATACCGCATGAAAATGCTAAATTGCATTTGTTTTCATGCGTTATAGTTATTGCACCACGCGAATGCCAAATGTTTCCAAATATGCTTTTGTATTGTTTAGGATACAATAAATTTGTTTTTCTACGATAGTGCAGTAACCTATGCTTTCGATGATGATTTTTGAATTTAATATATGAGAAAAGGAGGCATTGCGTCGTCTACCAAAATCGTGTGGAAATAATTCATTGCACAACGATTTCTTAATATTGCTACACGATTTGTGAAAACCCAAATGTTTTAATGGTTTAATAAATTTGTGTTGATCCGTACAAGTTTGTAATTTTTTATGTTTCTGCTTATTTATAAATGTCACAGGGCTATTGTATCGTAGAAAAAATAGCGTGTGCAACTCGCGTGAAAATAAGTCATTGCAATACTCAAGTGAGTGCAGCCCTCGCTATCGCTCAGGCTGCAAATTTCACTTTCGTATTGCAATGACTCGTTTTCTTCACTTGTTATACAATATACTATTTTCTCAAATCGGATAAAATACGTCAGTTTTCTGGTTTGTTATGTGTCAGCAAAATGAAGTATTCCCCGACACTACATCGTTGCTAGGCAACTTACTAAAAACAGTACTGGAAAGTATTCCTTGCCTAGGCAGAGAATACTTTCTAGTACTGATTATCATCTGTTTTTAAGAAATACATGATATAATTTTAATTTATTTAGTTTTTATTATTATAATTGTAAAATTACATATTTAACAACTATTTATTATTGGTTATATTTACATGAATTGTACAATTTGTACAGGTGTTGAAAATTGGCGCAGATGCATTACAATTAAGGTTAGTTGTAGCCACTGATGCACTATTATCATTTATTTCGGTCATGTTAGGGTCCACATCTGGATTTTGTTCGGTAGTATTGAAAATTTTTATCTCGGTCATGTTACGGTCCACACCTGGATTTTGTTCGGTGGTATTGAAAATTCTGTTTGCAACTTCAATTTTATTATTTAGAGAATCATCAATGTACCCTTCAGCAACCGTTGCCGATTTCCAACCACCATGTCTCTTAAGGCAAGTCAAATCTGCACCTGTATCTACCAATATTGTAGCAGATGATCTGCGAAAACAGTGCCCTGTATATTCTATCGCATTTGGCAACTTCAAATAAGTAGCTACAGTTTGAGGCAATTTGCCAAACTGATGTATGCCCACTACTTGTCTGTTACCTCTACCGTTTGTTAATTTGAAAAAGAATCGAGGGTTATCGAAATCAGTGGGACGTAATGCTATGTATCTACGATATATTTCGATATACGCTTCATTTACAATAAATGATCTTGGCTTGTTCGTCTTGTTAACAGGAATGGTAATCAATATCCTATTTCCCAAATCTTGAATGTCATTCAAATTTATTCGGCATAGTTCATCTTGACGACATGCGCCAGAAATTCCAAAAATTAAGGCAACCTAGAAAACAAATTTTTTGTAAATAAATTATGAGCGCGTACATCTTAACATACTTTTGCCATTAAATATGTATCATCTGGAGCAAGTTCCATAAATGTTTCTATTTGTTGTTTCGTTAAGATTTTGGATTTTTTAGGCTTATATCCATCTGACTGACGTTTCAGTAATGCGCGTAGTTTTCCATATTTGGATATATCAACATTATTGTTAATGCTAAGCGTCGACCTCACCATGGAATAGTTGGACCATAAGGTTGACGGTTTCATCTTTTGACATAAATCCGAAAAATATGCAATTAAAACGTTTTCGGAGAATGAATTGGCCTTGTTATTTATGCGATAATCCATAAAACGCTTGTATGCATTTTCGTACTTCTCCCTCGACTTCTGCGGCAACAAATTTAGTGTAGTCAATCTTGCTGTCTCCAAGATGCCAGGCGGAGTACCTGGGATTGAATTATCAAAATTGCTGTCCATTATATTTAAACTAAACCACAAATTAACGACGGGTATCGTTTGCTCTGACAGACCTTTAAATAAATTGACAGCGCACGCGATTGTTATAATTCTAAGGTAACTTTGATAGTGAAATCTATTGAAAATATAAATTGGAAAATTTTGCGTATTTTAAAGAATATAATGAATAAAATGGATAATCTGATATACTGCCGATTAGAGAAAAAATCGTATGTGCAACTCGTGGAAAAACTATAATTCCCGGACTCTTATGGTTGCTGGAACTCGGCTGACGCCTCGTCCCAGCAACTTCCATACTCGTCCGGGAATATATCGTTTTTCCTACACGTTACACAATATACTATTTTTTTATTCAAAAAAGTAGAATTTTTCCATATACAGTTAAATTTTATTTTCGAATAAAAAAGGTGTCGCGAAAGTGTTACATCTATCCTCACTCGCACCTACTAAAAATGTTGTACTGGAGTAAATTCATAAATGAGACGAAAGGAAATAACGTACTTCGTTTTAACGTACAATTGTATTATTCTCCAATTTCTACATTGAAAGTGCACGACTGTATTGTATTGGAAAGTTTAGAAATATTCTCCATCTTAAAATCTACTCAGCTTTTCTTATTTATTGTTAACTAATGTTGACTACTTTTTACAATAATTGTACAGCTAATTTTAAGTGTAATTATTTTGCAGCCGTACTTGCGTGTGTCATTACCATTCATGCAAAATTCAAGTGAAACTCAACTTGCTCCCAATTCTAAAAGGATTTAAAGAATTATCTAA
Source organism: Tipula helvola (assembly GCA_963556165.1). Taxonomy (NCBI): domain Eukaryota; kingdom Metazoa; phylum Arthropoda; class Insecta; order Diptera; family Tipulidae; genus Tipula; species Tipula helvola. The sequence goes on from OY744481.1 coordinate 211,472,590, forward strand.
GACTATCGATGCGGTTTTTCAAATGGAATTAAGAAAGTGAGCCTAGGTATATGTTTCTTATTTTAGCTACATCAAAAGCTAATTGCGACTATTATTCCGAAATCACTCTGACGAATTAATTATGATTATGTGTTTTACCAGAGCCTTCTAGAGTATAGAGCCATAATCATTATGACGTATTTTTTTTTAAGCTTTTTTAGTGGTATAATTTTTCACTGATTTCCATAGGAATCCATAGTAAAAATGGTGTTTTTTAGCTTCAAGTTTTACAATGAAAATAGCAAAAATGTTACAAAATGCTTATGGTCTACATATCTTTAGCAGCAATATACAAGAAAGGTATATTGGTATTAAATAAATATTAATTGCAGAAATATTAAAATTAAATTATTTGTAAAATATATTTTTCGAGCTTTCATTTTGAAAAATACATCAAAGTTGGCTCTGACAAATTAAAAAAATACTTGCTAAATTTAACTTTAGTTTTACTAGTGTACGTTAGATGTCTCGGATTTATACAGAAAAATATGAAAAAAAATTGTTTAATCACAAAATTATGACACTTTCTTAATATTTTGAGAATTTGTTTTGCTTTTCCTACAATTTTTGCACTTGAAATTTCTCGAGGTGGCAATTTTTGGTACGATTTTAGAAATTTTTTTCTGCCATCACTGCCATCTATTTCCCATATGTTTTATGTGTTTTACTATGAAAATTTTGGTTTTTTCCTCGTTTCTAATTCCCTTATAAAAGCTTCGTTTTTTAGATTATGGCTTGTATAATCAAGGTTGCTTTGGTTTTACCTTAAAAAAATCTAGTTAATAAAATAACACTTCTTGCTTTCCCATGAACTGTAGCGGAGAGTCTCCGGTTGGTTGTGGGCACCCCTGCATAACTTTTGGCAGAATGCAAATATGGCTGATCTGACTGTTGTCGTACTTGTATTTTGACAGTACGCAGTTTTCTAGCTAATATCGAAGTGAATGGACGAGCTCGTTCATTTGCTGCGATCACATTAAAAAAACAGTCCGTAAAAATCAACGCAATTGTAATTTTCCAATGTTTTAAAAGTGCGATAAATCAAAGTGAATAATCTCAAACAGGTGAGTGTTATCGATATTTCTACAGTATTTTTGTTGTGATTTATATCAAAATCATGACGCATCACAGTTTTGTGGTTACTCCGAGAATGGTCGTGATTTTCGGTTGTGGGCACCCTCTTTGTTGACGTATACAGCCGTCTCTCCTCCAACCCTCCTCCCCCCCAAAGAAGAGTAAAAAAAGAAGGCAACCCGTCGGCCAAACACTTTAAAAAAAAAGAACTCCATCATCTGATGATGATATTGACTTTGCATCATCTGTTTGAAGCCTCTACCATCGAAATTGAGTGAAGTTGAATAATTTCTTAAAAAACCTTTTTTTGTTATGTTTGCCACTAAAAGTCTTTAAAATGAATAAACCTCGAAATTATTTCAAATTAGGTGCGTTTTCTTTAAACTATTCCCATTCTCAGCGAATTTTCGAAGGGAGTCCATAACCGGTTACGTTTTTTATTTGCCAAAAAAGATGACTTCACAAAATTGGTCATAAAATGTTTCTACTTGACGGAATCGATATATGTAGTTACTTTAGCAAACAGTTAGGTAACGCTTCTAGCTTTCCATTGATATTCATATCTCCGCAAAATATGGACTTAGCAAAATTATGGGTTAAAAACAAAACTGCCCACAACCGGAGACTCTCCCTTATATGTACATATAATACAACACGCCATTTATTTACACATCACCTTGAGAGTACTACATAATTGAACTTATTGTATAATTTTTTGTTTTTGGATTTTAAGAAACCGTTCACAAAAAAAATTTTAAGGTTTTCGACCTGCACTAAAAACTAGGAACATTTGAGGAAAGGGAGAGCGGTGAGGCTTTAATAGTAGTACTCAACCGTGGTCTATATTACTTTTAAACTATTAGCCACTTTTATCCTTTTATTAAAGAACTATTATTAAAAAAAGGATTTTTTTGATAATCAAAATACTTAATTTTGTAATAATCAAGTAGCCAGGTGGCCTATGAATATTTCCTATAAACATATGTTTTAGTGTGACTGCAATAAAAAGCATCAAGTTGAGAATATTTTATAGCAGTCACACTAACATATATGATGAGAAATATTTCTCGCACACTAATAATTTTACGGTTGTTTTATTTTTCAAAGTTTTACCATAAAATGTTCCTATAAAAAAGAAAAAATTAAAAACATCGTTTTTATGGTAGAGATTTTTTTAATTTTTACGAAAAATATATTAAAAATATAATTCTGATATGAGTATTAATAATATTTAATTTTTTAGATCATGTTTTCCGAAAGAGGGCAGATCGAGCGAAAGTAGTATAATGATAAGTACATTTGCCGCTGGTTGGCACTACTAAAGTAGAACGAAAGTACTTCACGTTTTCCAAAAGATGGCAGCACTAATGGACATCAGTGGTACAATTTTCGCTCATTTATCACTACGTATCAATATCATACCTTCCTTTTTCAAATTTTACTACGATTATTAATAATTTAATTAATCGTAAAAAAACTCACATAGTCAAAAAACACCTTTATAAAATAAATTACGAACATTATTATAAAAAAAAATTATCAGTAGCTAGCTTAAAGGCTGTTTTCGATTATATTAGTAGTGACAACTAGTGGCATCACCTGGAAGGTCATGATATCTAACAGATGGCACCGTTCGCGAAAGTAGTATTTTCTTGACAGTTGGCCATGATCTATAATTATTGGTTATGTTTTTGTGTTCTGTCAAAATTTCTCCTCAAAATTTTGCTATAAAAAAAAACATTGTCTATTACATAGAGTTTCGAACTTCTTTCCCTTTCCCCTTTTTTCACCCCCTTTTACTATCAGTCAATTTTTGTAGTGGAATAGCACCTTAAAATATAGTTTGTTTTTTTATGTGTGTATTTTGTATTATTCACCACTAATCAAGGGTCTCTCGGAACAAGTGTAAGTTACCCCAAATGAGGTAAAAATGGAAATTTTGTGGGCGATAAAGGCCCAATTTTGATCTGGGAAATCAGAAAGTTAGGAGCTGGTTTTTTAAAGTTTGTGCCATGGCCCAAATAAATCTCACGTTTAAATAGTGGGGCAGGGGGGAATAGTATCATGTAGGGTATATTTTTTGGAGTAATAACTCAATTGCCTTTGAGCTGAATTGACGTAGTTTTTTTTCCTGCGTATTTGTCAATTTTTAAATATAATCTAAATTTATAATAGATATAAATATAAATAATAATAACAAATAACTGTACATATATAATACATATGTATATTAATTTAAGTGTTATATGTTAATAATACTATGTGTTTGTAATTTAATGGTCCTGCTGTCTAGTATCGGAGAAATCTTTTGTTTGCGCTAATGTGTAATGCATAATACACAGTAAGTGTGCCGGTGTTGTTTCTGATGAAGTATTTGACGTTATCGAAAATATTGAAAATTTTTCATGGTCATGCAATGTGTGTGTTACTCGTTTGGACGTTAATGGCGCTAAAATTGCATCAATTGCTGCTGATTTAGAAGAATTAAAAAAGTTTGCGCAGAAGTCATCTCATCATGATTGTAACAATGATAACCGTAAAAGTATAACGGTATAACCGTAAAAGTATAACGGTTACACGCATACCCAACCCATTACAAGTTCAACATCCAGTATTATCATCGTCATCATCATTGTTTACGCACAACGTTAATTCTGTAAAATGTTCGCCACTTCACAAAAAACCACATCCACTATTTACCTCGTTCTCTTGGATATTTTGTCGTAATGTTGATAGTATTGCATACCTTTCGGCGCAATGGTTTTTTGTGACGTGGCAACCATTATTGTTTTGATTTGAGTACGTATATTTGGAAGAAAAAGTTTCTTTTTTATTTATTCATTATATCTTGAGATTCACTGCTGGAATAAGAAAAACCAAATATACATTGTAACAATGATATTAAAATAAAATCTATAATAAAGTTGACTATAAACTATGTAAATTAATCTTCGTGTTATCAAATAAAAATAAAGAAAATTCTAAAATATTATAATTAGATATAATAAATTAAATTTCAAAATTTAGTGAAAATACAGTGTGTTTGCTACTTATTAATTAATTGTTTTGAAGTGCATAGTTGCATAACCCGTCGAAAGTGTGTGAATGGTTGGGTTAACATCGTAAAATATCAAAAATATTTAATCCAAGCCACTTCAATCATCAATAACTTCATCTTCATCGTCATCATCATCAATAACTTCATCTTCATCGTCATCCAACCGGAATGCGGTTCGTGGAAACAAAAATAAGCAGGGTTAGTAAAAATTTAACTAAAGAAAAATTAGCTATTGTCACAAATGGAACTGGACCATCTGCAAATACACAGTCAAAAGACATAGTTACTAATACCACCGTTACCGTTGATGCAAATAATATTTCGCCTAAGTTTGTAGCTGGCATTTCCACGCAGTCTAAACACAACAAAAACAATATTAATAATATTGTTGGAGCGAATATTATTATCGGTTTATTAGTTGAAACTGATAATGTCATTTGTGCAGCTGATGCTAGAAAATGGGTTTTCATTTCTCGCCTTCAGAATTCAACGAAGGAAGTGGAACTTTTTAGATTATATTAAGGGTAAATTGGATATTCACGATTTTCGTTGCATCAAACTAAAGCATCGCTTTGAAAGGGAGTATGCTTCATTTAAAGTGAATACTTCAGCAAACATTGTGGACAGATTGCTGGATGGAAATATGTGGCCGGCGGGGGTGCTGATTAAAGAGTTTGTGAATCCGGATATTTATCGCCAATTTTTTCAACGAAGCCATCGCATACAGTTACCACTATAGTTAATTACGCCCAAATTATTAATAATAATGTCAGTCAAAATAAAAATAATAATAACAAAAATAATATTTATAATGTTGATGATAAAAATGGTGTCGAAGAAGAGGGAAATTATACGACTAAAGTTAAATATTGGTTTAATATACCGGGTGATTTTTTTAACCTGATACACTCAAATATCTCGGAAAATAGGGACTCTACGAAAAAAATGGTTAAGATCAACATTTAATTATTCCGCGGGGGAAATACATTAGTGTTAAAATTAGTACCCCTCCCCTCCCTCCTTGTATGTGGGGCGGGGGTAACTTTAAAACTAAAATAGGAACCCCTATTTTTTATTGCAGATACGGATTCTACGGCTAAAAATACGTAGGATTTGACTGAAACATTTTTTCGATTCATGATAGATGGCACTGTAATTGACGATATTCAATTTTTTTCGATTTCTCCTACTGAGAACCTATGCAAACGATTCTGCACTACATCTGCAATAAAATACCATGGTTTCATTGTAAATACACGAAGTTAGTCCTAAACAATTTGTATTTCTTAAATTTTCAACTACTGAAAAATGGCCTGTCATTATCGTAACCCAGGAACATTCGATTAAATCAGCTTTCAAATTAATGAAATTGTAAAAATACGGATTCAGTCCGAAGATTATTTCGAAAACAACAATACCTGTGTAAAGCTATCAATACTACTTTCGTGTATTTAACGGTACAAGAGAAAATTGAAATGATGCTGGTTTATGGAGAAGCTGGCCGGAGTCTTGATAATGCTGTAACTCTCTACGGTTCTCGTTTTCCGGTCACGTGCGTCATTTCAGCGTACTGTCAAACAATTTATTACTGATGGAAGTGTTCAACCGAAAAAAAGGACTCGTCCAGCGACAGTCACCAAAGAAAATAATGAAATTGATGTATTGGCTGCAGTAACTCATAATCCTCATATTAGTACACGAGAAATAGCTAGAAATAGATTGTCCCAGACCAGTATTTGAAAAACTTTAAAACTTCATAAGTATCATCCGTATCATGTGTCTTTACACCAAGATCTTCATGGAATTGATTTCCAAAATCGGGTAACTTTTTGTCAGTGGGCACGTGAGCAAATACAGCAAACCCCAATTTTTTTTCGTTACGTATTGTTCTTCGACGAGTCGTCTTTTACAAACCGTGGAACAGTTAATCGCCACAATATGCATTACTGGAGTGTTGAAAATCCGCACTGGCTTCGCCAAGTTGAACATCAGCGCCCTTGGACTGTCAATGTGTGGTGTGGAATAATTGGTAACAACTCATCGGCCCCCACATTATTGAAGGCAACTTGAATGATCAATTGTACCGAGATATTTTGGAAAATGAACTGGCAACATTATTTGAAGATTTGAGCTTAGAAGTGCGACAGAACATGTGGTTTCAACATGATGGTTGTCCCGCACACCATTCGTTGGTAGCACGGGTAGTACTTCAATGGTCGCTGGATCGGGAGAGCTGGTCCGGTAAATTGGCCTGCCAGATCACCAGATCTTACTTCGCCCGATTTCTTTTTGTGGGGCTATCTCAAAGACCAAGTTTACAAACAAAAACCAACAACATAAGAGAAAATGATTGAGCGAATCAGAAATGCGTGTGCTGAAATTCAAGCAGACACCCTTTTCCCAGTTATTCGAAATTTGCAAAATGAATAAACTGTTTAAGCCTAACTTCGTGCATTTACAAGGAAACCATGATATTTTTATTGCAGACGTATGGCAGAATCGTTTGCGTAGGTTCTCAGTAGGAGAAATTGACAAAAATTGAATATCGTCAATTACAGCGCCATCTATCATGAATCGAAAAAAATGTTTCAGTCAATTCCTACGTATTTTTAGCCGTAGAATCCGAATCCGCAATAAAAAATAGGGGTTCCTATTTTAGTTTCAAAGTTACCCCCCGCACCACCAACAAGGAGGGTACTAATTTTAACAATAATGTATTTCCCCCGAAGAAATAATTAAGTTTTGATCTTAACCATTTTTTTCATAGAGTTCTTATTTTCCGAGATATTTGAGTGTATGTATCAAGTTAAAAAAATCACCCGGTTTATTACCATAACACTGGCGGAATGCGCACAAAAGTGAATACATTTTTTACATCCGTTATGGAAGAAGATTATGACATCATAGTCATAACTGAAACATGGCTGCTTCCTGCTATAAAGAATGAGGAATTCTTTCCTTCATACTACATAGTTTTCCGCAGAGATCGGCACGAAACTGGTGAGTGTCTGGATGTTGGTGGTGGTCTATTAATAGCTGTAAACAAGCAGTATAAAGGTCAACAAATAAATATTGTGGCCGGCGATATTGAAATCCTTTTAGTAAAGGTAAATATAGCTAAAGGAAATCTTTTCGTTTGTGCTACGCATGTTCCCGGAAAATCTAGTGGTGAATTCATTCATAATATTTAAAAATAAGATTCACCCCAAAATGGAAGGAAATGATAGTTTGTGCATCGTGGGAGATTTTAACTTCCCAAACTTAAATTGGAAACGAATTGACGGAATACGCACACCATTTGGTAACACTGGCAATACCTCCTTGGTGATTGATTTATTTTTTGATATGGGTCTAAGGCAACATAATGAAGTGCTCAATCATAATGGCTCACTTCTGGATCTGGTTTTACTGACGAAAATTTGCATCCATCTGTGCAACCTTGTGAAGACCTGGCTCGCTCATCAAGCATTCATCATACACCGTTATTAATTAAATTAAGTTTTCAATGTTTTGACGATTATATTCTAAATGATAATATTTTAATCTTTTATTACTGTATTTTCACCTTCGGTATGAGTTTAAGGTTTTGAATCAATTTATATATGGTAATTACTTTTGCTAGAAATTGAGTCTGGTATCAAGTCCAATCCATCGTGCGCTTTTGGCATTATATAAACTCTAAAAGGAAATCTGTTGGTTATCCAATGCCCATGAGTTATAAGAATAAGGAAGCTCATGATCTAAATTCTGTTTACGAATTATTTGCAACGTTTTTCAAATCTGTTTATTTAGTGGATAATGTTTTGACATCTGTCTCTGACCATGGCATTGTCAATAATCATATTCACGGTATTTCTTCTTTTACGGGGGAACACATTAAAACGGCTTTAGACGGTTTCAATACTAAAATGTCTATGGGCCCTGATAGTATTCCCTCATTACTTTTATATAATTGTTCCGAATCTTTAAGTGGCCATTTAGCTCATTTATTTAATTACAGCCATAGGCAAGGTATTTTTCCGCAGTGTTGGAATCCCTCGTATGTAATCCCAGTATTTAAATCTGGGCCAAAAAATTTAGTTGAGATTTATAGAGGAATAGCTATTTTATCTGTTATCCCTAAACTTTTTGAAAAACTGGTTAAAGATTGTATTTATTTTAATATCAAAAACTTAATTGTTCCCCTACAACACGGGTTTTTTCCTGGTAGATCAACGACAACCAATCTGGCGGTATTTGTTAATGATACGATATCTTGTTTAGAAAAAGGTGCCCAAGTTGACACTAACTATACAGATTTCAGCAAGGCCTTTGACAAAATTAATCACAAGATATTAATTGATAAATTGAGTAAGGTGAATTCTAATTTTATTAACGTCTTCAACAAAATAAATTTTAGAATGGAAACGTGAATAATTTTCAAATTCAATTTAATTCTCGATAAACGGTAAAACGCAAATGCTTCAAAAATAAATATTATTTCGAGTTAAACAATGGCTAAGAAATTACATATACAACTGCAACTGTGCATAATGCAACTGTGACTTTAATTTGTTTAACGAAATAAGAGAGAAATGAATTCTCTAATCAATTTTGAATAAAATAAACTTTTTGTTTTTTTTTAACATATTTTGTATTTTTTTCGGTACGTAAGCCCCTAGTTTCTATTGATTCTAAGTCTCAAATTATGCGAATTTGAATTGTGCGCTGTTTTTGTGGAACCAATTTGCCGCATATTTCAAGGGTTACCTGTACACAGAAATGGCCAATCCGACCTTAGCTATTTGTGCAATTTAAATATAAAGATCGGAACCGCTAAATAAGAGGTTTTTCTTACCTCTAAAAACCAGGGTAAGCAACTCATTAGAAACTGGAACCTTACTGAAATAACATATTTGTTTAATTTTTTAGCATGAAATAAGAATTTTTTTAGCAATATACGAGTAGGAGAGTAACGAGAAAGTCATGTGCTTTCCCACATCAGATTAATTTTTACTGTAAGGGAACCAAAAAATTTAGTAAATAGGAAATTATTCTAGCATACAACATACGAGTAAGTATTTGTGGACGAGTACATTATACAGCATAACAGTATTAAGAAATACGATAGCGGTAAGTCAGTTTTGGTATGTATGTATGTACATATAAAAATCACTAAAAATATGGGTAGCAGTCTTATGTATTCAAAGTATAAATAAAGAAGTCGAACAAAAAACTGATGACGACGTTGAAGATGAACAAACGAAGCAGTTTTTATGGGATTGTAAGTTTCTCATGAATAATTTTAGCATTATTTTCGAGAAAATATATGAAGATATCTAGTACTTAATGGCAAATTTTTTCTTAGTTATATACTGGGCTCATTCATATTTGTACTCATACGGACGCTATGTACATATATTTCAATTTAGAAATAGGTCAATATTTAAGATTTATATTTATTCCTGAAAATATTTCTTTTCTTAAAACATACAACATAGGTTTCACGAATTTTCCATTGTATTCCTCATGCACTCGAGTATAAACCAAGATAAATTTTAAATTCTACAATTGAAAATAAAGTCTGTTGCATTGCGTTGAAAGGTTTGTGGATGACGTGGCATGCTGCCAGAATGGGAAAAGTCAAACTTAATGAATTTTCCTTTGATTGAATTAGACTCTGGGAATTTCTTAATGGGCCAATTCGTTCTTCAGGCGGTTAGATGTCATTTAGTAAGGATAGGATCCAAGGTTCTCTCTAAGCTGTTGAAAGATATGCAAGAATTTTTTTTATTTTTATATTTGGATAAATATGCATGCTAAAATTACTTAAACAACTTCGACATGAAATTGACGTTACAAGTAGTGATTGCAAACCGGTTTTTCCGGTTACCGAAAAACCGTTTTTTTTTGCTATTTTACGTCACCGAAAAACCGGTTTTATTATTCTTGAAAACCGGTTTTATTAATTTATCAAATACACCCATACCTCACTTTGCGACGGTAATTCGTTCCATAAAAATGCGTCTTGTAAATAAAATTGCAACATAATTAAATAACCTTGACGTATTTCCAGAAAGAAAACATTTAGTAACGATGCAACAAATAATTTAAGCGACGCAAAACTGAAATTTGTTATTAACAAATGTACCATCGCAATTGGAAACGTCGCAAATCGAGGTATTGGTGTAGTGTATTTTAGTGAGAAATTTACAACAACAATTGCACGTGACAAGAGTTAAAAAACTCGAACAAAAAATTTGAGTTATTTAATTGGAGCTTGAACAAATAAAATACGTAACTATTGAATGAAAAACAGGAGTAGTAAAAAAAATATATGAACCACCAACAGCGGATGTGATGAAGAATTTATTACAAAAAGCAATTTTCCACCAATTGACGATTCAACCACAGAAAGAAGACCAAAATGCTCCTGGTCTAAAACTAAGGTTCACCGGGAGTTGGCCCAGTTCGAATCGGATGGGGTCAGAGGCCCGGAACTCGAGATAGTGTACAACTTTCTTTTGTCGATTCCACTGATAAGCGTGGACGCTTGAAGCAGAAAGAGCGTTTTCGGCATATGTACAAAAATTCGGTTACGTCTAGCTGATGACATATTAAACATGTTATGTTTAATGAGATTGCATTTTCTGAAACAGAAAACTAAATAATTTTTTTGCATAATTCGTATTTTTTTTAAATTGTCAAAATAATATTTTTGTTTTGTTTTGGTTGTTTTTTGACTGAATTATTTCTTATTACATTTAAAAACCTTGAAAACCCTGAATAGATCTTGTTTGGATTATTACTTTCTAAATTCTGGTAAAAATTTACTACAAAATTAATATATTTTTATTTAAAAAAAAACCGGTTTTAAAACCGGTTTCCGGTTTTTTTGGAAAATTAAAACCGAAAAACCGGTTTTAGAATTTTGTCCCAAATTTGCAATCACTAGTTACAAGTAGCAGATTCAACGCATTAAAATTCGTAGCGCCTAGAATGTTTCGTTTGTTGAAGATTATATTAACACCTGTTTTGAAAGGAACTTAGCTTTCATGAAGTCAATACAGAATTATGCGGCTTATTGGTCTGTTTGCAATGATGCGCCAGTTAGGAAGACCAACCATAATGTTGACGATCAGTGCTAACGAGATAGGGTGGCTGGATCTTCTGAGGATTCTACATAAATTCAAAAATGAAGGAGGAGAGCTGACAGATGAGCAGATTGAAGCATTCAATTATTTTGAAAAACAACTTTGTTTAATGAAGATACCGTTAGTTGGGTTATGTCATCATGCTTATTTTACAATCAAAGAGGTTTAGTTCTTTTGGAAAATATAGAGTTCTTAATTACTTGAAACGCATTGATTTCCAACATAGGGGTAGTCCACATGCCCATATACTATTATGGTTGGATAATGCACCAAAAGAAGCGATTGCATTGATTGATGCTCTCATCTCAGTGGGTTCATCAGAAGCTTCCGAACACATAAAACTTCAAACACATAAACACACATTCACTTGGTATAAAATACTCGTGCGAATGTTCGGCAATATCGGTTCGATGCGCCTTTTATGACTATTCCTAAAACTGCCATTCTCGAACCACTAGAGAAGGAGAATACAGAGTTGAAAACACTCAAACCCGGATACAAAGATATACGGAAAATCTAGAAGATAAAGACTACAGCGACATTGAGCACCTTATTATCGAAAAAATTTTCATGCGCCCAGTACGTCGTCGATTATATCAATAAACCTAACAGAGGAATCAGTAATTTACAACAAAAACTCATCGAGATTATGAATGAGAATCCAGACTTCGATATTGTAGCTGCTACAAAGAAACTTAGTGTCAACGTACTCAATACGGTTGAAATGTCAAGTCAAGAAGCTGCTTAGAAGAAAGGAAGGCGTCGGTGACTGTTGTTTATATACCTACTTATTAGCCATAATAGCGAGAACGAATCATAAAAACTTTAAAAGAACTGACACAACTTGATGATGATGATACACACATATGGAACGAAAATTGGTTCGACAAGTATGAAAAAAGACCCGTTGAACTTGTTGGCGTCACTATAGCCCAGTTTGTTTCTTGATATAATGTCACTGTTAACGGGGGAAGGGAGGGGTGAAAGAACGGAAAATTCCAAAAATTATAAGATACAGAAATTATGATCTGGGAAAAGAGTTAACAGAATACAAGAGGGAAATGGTTACTTTACATATCCCTTTTAGGATTGAAGAAACTATGTTCTGATAAATGTGAAATTTCTGCATATTTTCGATGTAAATGAAGGCCTTATAATGAAGCGAAGAAAAGAATTCGAATCCAATTTAGATATCGCTAAAACGATGGAAATTTGCTTGGTTATGTCGGGAAAAGATGGAGATTAACAATTCACAGACAGATAATAATGACCGGAATCAGGTTAATGTTCAGGAAATTCCTGATCCGTATCAACTGCTTCTTCAAGATCCGAATTCAGGAATCAACAATAAACTAGTAGCAGCGACGATGAATAAGCTCTGGGCAATATGAAAGAAGAATAACAACTTCTTAGAGACTGCAGAGTTTTTCGAGCTCATTAGAAAGGCAAACGCAAAGCAATTTGGCTAGTAAAGCATATTATTTGGTTATTAACCTCAAAAAATCCACTCTCGTTACAACTATTCTTCACTGGTCCTGCTGGATGTGGGAAGACTTTTCTAATCAAACTCATCATGGAAATTTGTATTGCAGTCGATTCAAAGATACGGATGGTTATTGTAATGCCTATCTTGCATGTGCATCCACATTCCACAGGGCAAACCGCGGTTGCTATAGGAGGCACGATAGTTCATGCTGCGTTTAAAATCACCTTTTCGAGGGCCGGAAATGTTAAAACACTTTGATTTGAGACTGAAACAAATAACGGGAAATTATGATGCTGCTTTTGGTGGATTGCACATCATTTTTATTGGTGATTTGAGGCAGTTACCACCGGTTACAGCCACTCCCATTTGGAAGCAAAAAATACAGCGTGTCGATGGTCAGCAGTTATGGAAGGGAATTGTTTTTTATGAATTGACCGAAGTTATGCGGCAGGAGAATGCTGAATTCTGATCATTATTAACAAAGGTTGGCAATGGAGATCGATTGGATGAACAAGAGTTGCAACTGATTGAATCTAGATTCTGCTCAGAGACGGAATCTGAAGAACACTGTCCTAATGGAATTCGATTATTCAATGATAACCATTCAGCCGATGCGTATAATTTGAGAATCTTGAGTTCATCTGATGATACATCAAATTCAGTTGCTGATGATGAATTACTCGAGTGTGGAACTGATCGCGAAAAGGAAAGGGGTGGGTCTAAACTGTGTCTATAATAAAGAAAAATATCGTTTTGTTTTTTTGTTTTATTTTGATGTAAAATAAATATAAATGTATGTCGACTTTGCTTATTTCCCTTTTTTCCAGAATAAAATTATATGCTATTTCGGTTATTTATTTTCGTTGTTTCTATGGCAACTCAGTATGCTAAAATATATAATTCATTATAAAACCACAGATAAGAATAAACAGGTGTGGATCTTGTATGGGCCATATTTACATTAAATTTCAATACCAAATTCCACTCCAATCCATTTAGAGCAGGACGTATATATTATAAAATAAAATGTTGTTTGAAGTTGGTTTATGTTTGCTTTGATATAATCAAAGTAGCCATACGTAAAAAAAGATAGAAAGAGACAGAAATGTACGTCCTGCTCTAAAAGAATTGGATTGGAATTGGTATTGAAATTTAGAATGTAAATATGGCCCATACAATATCCACATCTGTCTATTCTTATCTGTGATAAAACGATAAGATCCTGGACATTCACCATTTTTTGGGGTTAGCCATCTCGTAGAGTAAAAGGAAATCAAAAATTAGCCGAGGTCATACCCCTTTTTGACAAAAAAAAAATATATTTATCATTATATATCGTCAATTACAGCGCCATCTATCATGAATCGAAAAAAATGTTTCAGTCAAATCCTACGTATTTTTAGCCGTAGAATCCGAATCTGCAATAAAAAATAGGGGTTCCTATCTTAGTTACAAAGTTACCCCCGCCCCACCTACAAGGAGGAGGTGGGGGTACTAATTTTAACACTAATGTATTTCCCCCGAGGAATAATTAAATTTTGATCTCTACCATTTTTGAGTGTATCAAGTTAACAAACTCACCCGGTATATAAGATAGTAAATAATCGCAATAACACATCTGGGAACAGTATTCGTGCGTACTGTGATCTCATGGACGAAATCGCCAGCAAATCTCCCGAGATAGTGGCAGTGTACGGTTCTTTTTTACTCAGCTAAAAATTTCACATAACTTATTAAAAGAAAAGTCAGTAATTTTATTTTCTAATAGTTCTTTATTTCTTGACTAACTTATACTTACTGAATACAAAATTTTATCCACGCGTCTTACAAAAATTTTGACGCGTTCCTCTTTTTTCTTTAATCATCATATTTTATCTTATTTTATTTAACTGTACTTAAGTTTGATGCCTACTACAATGTAATAATTAATAAAATAAAGGGTGGTACATACACTACACCCCTGGCCTTTAAGGAAAAAAAAATATTACTGATAATAATTAGTAATATTTTTTTTTTATTTATTTATTTTTATACTTAATGTTATGCAATTTTATTTTATTTTAATTTAATTTTTTTTTTTTTTTTTTTTTTTTAGTATTTAATCTGTTTTATATTTTATTGGTTTAAATAAATGTTTACATTAGAAGAATTTAATTTTTTCTATAATTGTAAGGTTTTAATCGATCTTTGTGTATTATCTTATGTTTATCGTTTACTTTCAACGTTACATTTACATTATTTATTTCAGTTATTTCATATGGACCACTGTATGGGTTCTCAAATTTCGTCTGTTTTCATTGCGTAACAACACTAATTGGGCAATTTTAAATTCATTATTTGTGCATTTGTACCACCTTATGGACATGGTATAAACTTATTATTTTATTTAATAATTTTCTTTTTCTAATTTAACTTGAATTAATTATTTATATATTATTTTATTTATTTCATATTTATTATTTTATTTATTTTATATTTATTATTTTATTTATTTCATCTTATTTAGTTTCTCACAATGCATTTTCATATAATTTTTTTTTTCTTTCGCGCAATATATATGTATTTGAAAATACATATTATAATTAATATCCATGGATAATTGATTTATACGGTTCCTACTCATAGATTCAATCAACTTCTCAAATACCAAATCTAGTTCTGGTAGAGTTTCGTCGATTGCTATCAGTAAATAAATAGTTTTTAAATAGTACCTTAGTTGAACCATTCTTTATTATAAATTTTAATACATATGTATTTTTAAATTTTTTTTTTTACATCACTACGATATATGTACATTCCTATATATGAAGTTGATCAAGCTTCACTACATTATTTATTTTTTCTTTATCTACTTTAATATCATTTTTAGCGCTATTTGTCATTGCCCTAGTGATTACTTTTACCTCAGCGTCTCTGGGTATCAATTCTTTAAGCATTTCCAAATCCCACTTGATGTGTAACAACGCGTCCGCCATCACATTCAAGGAACCATTTCGATATATTACCTCATATTCCTATTCAAATAGGCTTTGTCTCACTCTCGTCATTATTTCTAAAACTAAACTATATACATATAGTCTAAACTATACTTTCATTTTCTAAATGAAGCGTTTGCACCGATCGTTGTTTGGATAACTACCTGCAAGTAGCTTTTTTAATTCACTAAAGTTTATGGGAGTTACCTGTCTATTTAATCGTATTTTAGCATTTCGTTCAATTTTAATTGGCCATATAAATTCTATTCGTTTCGCTTTCTCTTCGTCATTTGCTAGAGAATCCGACACCAATTCTGTAATTCTCAGAAACTGATTTATTTCAATGAATTTTGCTTTAAATTCCAGTATAGTCTTCATTGACTGGTACAGATCAAAGTTGGCCATTTTGTTTTGTGTACGAGATAAATTTTCGGATTCGAAATCAAAGTTTTCGTCCTTACTTTCTGTCAATATTTGCGTCTGTCTTGTTTGTAATATGTCCCTAAGGGTTTGGTAAATTTATATGTAGGCTTCACTAAATATTTTCACTTCATTTTTGCCCTTACCTAATCTACTAATTAATCTTAAATAACTATTGTGCGTATCCTGTAATATGGTCACATTATTTAGTATACAATTATCACTAATTTTCTATTTGGATTTTTCGTGAAACTATCCTTTCTCATTTTCAACACTTTTATTAGCCCTTTTAGCTCTCCCATTTATTTGGAACGGGCATATTTGATTTTAATATTATTTTTATTTATTTTTATTTTGTATTTCAAATTTTGAGCCTTTGTTGTAATAAAAACTTTTGTAATGGGAAATTTGTATTTTGAACTTTTGATATTTAACTTTTTTTTTTTAAATAAACCATATGAACTAAATTTATAAATTAAAGTTTCAAACCTAAATATTAATAATTGTTTTCATTTTTTTTTTTTGAAATTTTAAAACTTTTAACATTCAATATTTTTTTTTTTTTGTTTTAAATTGAATATATATTTTTAATATTTTAATTCTTTTAATTTTTTCTTGTAAATATAATATTTTTTTCATTAAATATATAATAATATAATATAACTTGTACAACAGTTTGCATACATTTTGGAGGTTTTATCATTTTTTAATTTTATACTTTTTGTTTCAGTGACATCTATCTTATTATAATTTACTTTGAATACATTTTTTATAATAAATTTTTGTAATAATGCCAATACAATTTCAAGATTTAAAAAAAACTGCCATCTATTTTTTTTGAATTGTTTTTTTTTTTTTGTACTTAATAAATATAAAAAATCAGATATATGTTACATACTACAAATGCTGCTTCAGTAAATAATAGTAGTATATCTCCCTAAATTTATAATATTTTCATTAAAATTGAATAAATAGTAATAATGTAATATTATTACTTTTAAAATATATTTCTTTTCATTCTTTAAAAAAAATGCAACAAATTTATGTAATAATGGAATATTGGAATGTTGAAATTTTTATTTTTTATTTATACTTGATAAATTTATAAAATTAATTTAACTATAGTTTAAGGCCCAGATTTAATTTAAAAAAATTTTAAAGCGAATATCTATTTATTTTTGTTTTAATTTTACTAAATTTCTATCTTTTTCATTATTCTATTTATTTTATATTACATAATAATTTGTGGAGGAAATAACAAAATAATTTATTTTATTTGTTATTTATTTGTTTTTTGAAGGCACCATTAATTTGTAACGTGAACTATCTTTCTTTCTATTAAAATATTTTTTGTAAATAGTTTTCTTTTTGCTATAATTTGTTTCTTTATTTGAGGAGATAAAATGGAGGTTTTCCAGGATTTAGAAGAGGAAAGTAATAAAATTATAACTATTGTTATTTTTTTTTTTTGAGAGAGTAATATTTAAATTCAATGAACCAATTTGGGTTTTAAAACTGGTGTGATATGTACGCAATCTGTTGCCTTACATGGAGTAACAACCTTTTTTTCAGCTTTTTTTTTTTTTACTTTGTTTTATTTACTTATATATTTTCTATTTATTTTTATTTCTTCTAAATTGATTCGGCCGATAGTTTAGCCACTTTTTTAATATTTCTCATATGTCTACCATAAATATACTTAATTAACTCACCCAGCCCGTAAATTATCACTGCCACCATCATCATCTCTGTGTACTGTTTCAATCCATCTTCGCCATCATTGCGTCTATTGCCGATGTTGCTATCGTTGTTTAATATTATGTTCTCCTTTATTACCGGCTCCAGTTTAGCCGCATTGTTTCCCATGTTATGTTTTATATTATATATGATTTTCTGTGGTATATACTTTAACTTTCTTTAGTTTATGTACGTATTCTCGTACACCCTCTTACAATAAGCGCTTATTGGAACAGTTTTTGTGTTTGTACATATTATTATTATATTTTTTTTTTTTTAGCACTTAGTACGATATATGTAAATTTAATTTTGCTGGAACAAATCTATTTATTTTTAGATTTATCACTTTTCATCACTGTTCATCACATTTATTTTATTTCGATATACATAGATTTGAATAGAAATAATTTCGATAGAATTAATTTATATATTTATAGATTCATTACTGTTCATCACTCTCGTTCATTAGTTCTGAATTTTTTTTTTTTAATCAATCATATCCTTGAAAATGACGTTATTTTCGTTTGCGTCCGTTTAATTGAAAAAAGAATTTTTCAGAACGAATGAACGAACGAAGGCAACTATGAATCCGCCTTAACTTTATCACATTATAATTATGTACAATATTTTCATAAATACACAAATTTAGCTTCAACAAGCTAAGTACTTTCTAAAAATAGTATAGTAGTTTCTAAATATAAATTATATTTTTCCCCGATAATATAATATATTTCCTTATATATATATTTGAAATTTTTAAAACATTGCTTCAGGCAAGTAATTGCGACAGGCCTTCAAAATTTTCCAAAAATATGAATATGTTTTTGTCGAGCCGGTTTTAAGGCTCTGAATGCCTGTTGACATCACTTGCACATAAGAAAAACAAATAATATTTTTATTTAATTTTAGTTTGATAATAAAAACGAAAATTTTATATTGTAACAGACCTCCATAGCACTACTCAAAATATGAACAGAGTGCGCAAATATTGGGATACCATTAAGGCTTCATACACCCGGTCAAAGAAGCGGAAACCGAGTGGTAATGCAGGAGGCAAACCGGAAAAAGAATATAAATATTCCAAGCTGCTATCATTTTTAGAGGATACACATGAGTCAAGGAGGTATGTAGACAGTTCATAATGTCGTGTTTTTTGATTCAAAACTGATATAAGTAATATAATTTTTTTATTTAATTTGTTTTAGTGAGTTTTTTGTCAATTAATAATTATATGTTCATGCTTTATTCTTATTCGATTAGGTCTATTGAGCTTTGTGGTAATATACCAGTGAGTGATAGCAGCAAGCATCAGGAGGTAGCACCTGTAGCGCCAATGGCTAAAAATCGAAAACGTAGGTACTGTTCATCATATTTACATATACATATACCCGTACCTAAAGTCAAAATAAAACAGACTTTAAATATAAGTTTACGCTTAGGCAATTATTTAGAATATTTAGGTACGGGTGATAGTGTACACTTATTATATAACTCATATAACATTTATTACATTATTAACAGATTTGTGTGCTCTATCTAGGATCTAAAAGGCTAGTGCAGTTTTCTGGGACAACCACCATAACATATATATGTATATACAGCAATATTTATAAATATAGCTATAAACGTTTTGGTGATGAGGGTTTAAAGCAAATTATATAACAAATTTATTTAATGCAGGTTGAAACCATAAGTGAGTAGAATTTTTTATATTTTATATTTATTGATGTTTACAGATTTAACAGATTAATTTTGGTGATGGCTTTTTTTCAGTGCTTCTTTTTAGGCATTGTGCCTAATAATTTTGGTGATGGCTGCCTAAATATACTTATATGTACCTATGTATATCATATTTATATATTTATAATTTTACAGAAAAGCTATCAGGACTATCAGGAAGAGACATTGCGGTTGAGGCATGATTCATATATGTATATTTTTTATATTTATTTATTTGCAGCTTTGGATAAAATTAATAGGCACATTACCATGCATTGTAACGGTGCCTAATAATTTTCTCCGTTGCTGTAAAAAATTTTTGTTTATCATACTTATATTATTTTTATAATTTTTCAGGAAAAAGCTATCAAGAAGAGACTTTGGAGTTGAGGCGGCAATTCGTCGAAATAGAGTCAAAAAAATTGGCCATTCCTCCGACTTGATGCTGTTGCCACAAAGGTACTCCTCCTGATTCTTTGGATTTAAAGCTCGATGCGTTCTGCAACGTATTGAAGCCATATTTAAAAAGTCTATATATGTTGCGCCGACTCCAAACCCAGCAGGATATTTTAAAGGTCGTTACCATCTCGTTGACTGATCAAGTAATACAAATTATTTTATTGTTTATTTAAATTTATTATTACTTACATTTTTTTTGCAGGAGGACTCGTAAATTTCAATAATACAGGACTTATTAGCAGCCATTATGAAGATGCAGATATTAATGTTTTTTTTTGTTTTTTCTGTTTCTTTTCTTTCTTTAGGGCATCATTTCATTGTTTCCGTTTTCTTTTTTTTATTTTCAGTTTAACCAAACACCCAGTGACCTGATAAGTACTAGCTGAAATTTTATTTTAAGATTTTTCTGCCTAATGGAAGCTTTTATATTTTAGTTATTAATTTTTTTTATATTGAATTTTTATAAATCATTATTTTTTCTTTTTATGTTGAATTTTTAATATTAATTTTTTGCTTCCATACGGCTTTTTGTCCTATATATTTTTTATTTTTTTTTTTAATTAAAATCAAATATAAAACCAAACTCTAATTGTTTTATTTTACTTAATTTAATTTAAAAAAAATCACGATACATATCCCTACGATACATACTATATTCCTATATTCCACGCAATTCCTATTGACGACTTATTGACGACCTATTGACGACTTGTTTGATCAACCCAAGATGTCTTGTTTGATCAACCCAAGAGCAAAGTGGTAAAACTGCGACTGCATTAACTGCTTTGGTTAGTCAGTGGGTCTACTTTATTATTCATACCAAACAGAATAGTGTAGTGAACAATTTTTCATTTTTCCTCCAATACAAAGCAGATAAGGTAAAACAATGAACTGAACTGCCAGCAAAACATGCCAACAAAAATTCCCTCGATATATACACTACTCCAAAAAATTAAAGGAACACTAATTTTTTTCAATTTTTTTAGTGTTTTTTGAAGAGCTGTATCTTAGTAAAATACGGTCGTACAGAGATGAAAAGAAAAGCATTTTAAAGCTTCAAATCTCTAGTTTTGAGAATTTTGAGCGGAAAATTTTTGTGAGATACCGTTACCACGCAATCATAAGAAAGAGCGCGAAGAAAAAAATTCGAATTTTTTTTTTTTTTTTGTAAGGTGCCATGGGCGCGGGAAATTTTTTTTAAGTTAAACCAATGCATAGGTCGGTTAGCCTGTTAATTAGGCGTAAATTTAATTTCATTCTGGTCTCTCTATGTCAACTTTTTGCTGAGATATCTGACTTTGAATCAAAAAAGATCCTTTTGCCTTTGATCGTCGATATCTCAGCAACCAATGACTGCACAGTAAACTTTAGGGCAGCCTTAGAAACTTCAGTAAATTTCCTACAAGACCCTTTAATGACTAGTTGAGAACAAATTTTTTTTTCACCCTCAATACTGATTTGAAAAAAGTACAAAAAAACGACTTTTTAGGTTGTCTTAATAAATCTACCGTTACTTTACCGTTATTGATGAAAAGACTAATGTTGCCAGGTCATTTTACAGTTTAATGTACTCCTAATAGCCCTGTATTATTTTCAAATTGAACCATCCAACCGTTTTTTCGGACAGATTGATCAAAGTTTTACAAAACAATTAAAGGAACAAGTATTCATCAAAATAAAAAAACGACTTTTTTCTCATTTTACGTTAGTTACTTGTTAACCCTTAACGATCGTACGGTTTTTTTGGTAATACTCGCCGATAAGAGACGATAGAAAATTAAATAAAGTTCTGCAATATGAGCAATAATTATGGAACTTGGCCATTTCTCATCCGATTTTAGTGAAATTTGGTATGCACGATGGAAATGGGTTTCTAAAATGATTTTTGGATAAAGTTCTGGAATATGGCCAACTAGGATGGAACTTGGCTATTTCTTAACCGATTTTGATGAAATTTGGTATGCACGATGGAAATGGGATTCTAAACTGATTTTTGGATAAAGTTCTGGAATATGGCCAACTAGGATGGAACTTGGCCATTTCTTAACCGATTTTGATGAAATTTGGTATGGGCGATGGAAATGGGATTCTAAACTGATTTTTCGATAAAGTTCTGGAATATGGCCAACTAGGATGGGACTTGGCCATTTCTTATACGATTTTGATGAAAGTTAGCATGTACGATGGAAATGGGATTCTAAACTGATTTTTGGATAAAGTTCTGGAATATGGCCAACTAGGATGGAACTTGGCTATTTCTTATCCGATTTTGATGAAAGTTAGCATGTACGATGGAAATGGGATTCTAAACTGATATTTGGATAAAGTTCTGGTATATGGCCAACTAGGATGGAACTTGGCCATTTCTTAACCGATTTTGATGAAATTTGGTATGGGCGATGGAAATGGGATTCTAAACTGATTTTTCGATAAAGTTCTGGAATATGGCCAACTAGGATGGAACTTGGCCATTTCTTATACGATTTTGATGAAAGTTAGCATGTACGATGGAAATGGGATTCTAAACTGATTTTTGGATAAAGTTCTGGAATATGGCCAACTAGGATGGAACTTGGCTATTTCTTATCCGATTTTGATGAAAGTTAGCATGTACGATGGAAATGGGATTCTAAACTGATTTTTGGATAAAGTTCTGGAATATGGCCAACTAGGATGGAACTTGGCCATTTCTTAACCGATTTTGATGAAATTTGGTATGGGCGATGAAAATGGGATTCTAAACTGATTTTTCGATAAAGTTCTGGAATATGGCCAACTAGGATGGAACTTGGCCATTTCTTATCCGATTTTGATGAGAGTTAGCATGTACGATGGAAATGGGATTCTAAACTGATTTTTGGATAAAGTTCTGGAATATGGCCAACTAGGATGGAACTTAGCCATTTCTTAACCGATTTTGATGAAATTTAGTACGAACGATGGAAATGGGATTCTAAAGTGATTTTTCGATAAAGTTCTGGAATTTGGCCAACTGGGATGAAATTTGGCTATTTCTTAACCGATTTTGATGAAATTTAGTGTTCGCGATGGAAATGGGATTCTATAATGAATTTTAGCTAAAGTTCTGGAATATGTCCAATTAGGTAGGAACTTGGCCATTTCTTATAAGATTTTGATGAAATTCAGCATTTGTAATGAAAATTGGGTTTTAAAATTATGTTTAAATGGAATTCTGGAATAAGCGGTATTAGGATGGAACTTGGCCATTTTTTATCCGATTTTAAACAAATTCAGCATGTAGTATAGAAATAAAACTCTAAAATTATTTTTGGTTAAAGTTATATGTTAAAGTTGGAAGGCGCCTGCCTATTCCTTAAACGAATAAAAGAAATTCGATATGTGCTTTAAAAGTGAATAACTAAAATCGTTATTCCTTGTATTTAATGATTTATTTTATCAATAATTTAAGGATCTCATTTTCATCGTGAATGCTGAAATTCATAAAAATAGGATACAAAACTTCCAAGTTCCATGACAATTGGCCAAATTCTGGAACTTTATCAAAAATCAGTTTAGAATCCCATTTTTAAGGCACGTGCTGAATTTCATCAATATCGGATAAGAAATGGCCAATTTCCTTCCTAGTTGGCCATATACCAGAACTTCATCCAAAAATCATTTTAGAATCCCATTTCCATCGTACATGCTAAATTTCATCAAAATCGGATAAGAAATGGCCAAGTTCCATCCTAGTTGGCCATATTCCAGAACTTTATCGAAAAATCAGTTTAGAATCCCATTTCCATCGCCCATACCAAATTTCATCAAAATCGGTTAAGAAATGGCCAAGTTCCTTCCTAGTTGGCCATTTTCCAGAATTTCATCCAAAAGCAGTTTAGAATCCCATTTCCATTGCTTATGCCAAATTTCATCAAAATCGGATGAGAAATGGGCAAGTTCCATCCTAGTTGGCCATTTTCCAGAGCTTTATCCAAAAATCAGTTTAGAATCCCATTTCCATCGCCCATACCAAATTTCACTAAAACCGGATGAGCAATAGCCAAGTTCCATCCTAGTTGGCCATATTCAAGAACTTTATCCAAAAATCACTTTATAATCCCATTTCCATCGTGCATACCAAATTTCATCAAACTCGGATAAGAAATGGCCAAGTTCCAACCTAGTTGGCCATATTCCAGAACTTTATCCAAAAATCAGTTTAGAATCCCATTTCCATCGTGCATACCAAATTTCATCAAAATCGGTTAAGAAATGGCCAAGTTCCATCCTAGTTGGCCATATTCCAGAACTTTATCCAAAAATCATTTTAGAATCCCATTTCCATCGTGCATACCAAATTTCACTAAAATCGGATGAGAAATGGCCAAGTTCCATAATTATTGCTCATATTGCAGAACTTTATTTAATTTTCTATCGTCTCTTATCGGCGAGTATTACCAAAAAAACCGTACGATCGTTAAGGGTTAACAAGTAACTAACGTAAAATGAGAAAAAAGTCGTTTTTTTATTTTGATGAATACTTGTTCCTTTAATTGTTTTGTAAAACTTTGATCAATCTGTCCGAAAAAACGGTTGGATTGATCAATTTGAAAATAATACAGGGCTATTAGGAGTACATTAAACTGTAAAATGACCTGGCAACATTAGTCTTTTCATCAATAACGGTAAAGTAACGGTAGATTTATTAAGACAACCTAAAAAGTCGTTTTTTTGTACTTTTTTCAAATCAGTATTGAGGGTGAAAAAAAAATTTGTTCTCAACTAGTCATTAAAGGGTCTTGTAGGAAATTTACTGAAGTTTCTAAGGCTGCCCTAAAGTTTACTGTGCAGTCATTGGTTGCTGAGATATCGACGATCAAAGGCAAAAGGATCTTTTTTGATTCAAAGTCAGATATCTCAGCAAAAAGTTGACATAGAGAGACCAGAATGAAATTAAATTTACGCCTAATTAACAGGCTAACCGACCTATGCATTGGTTTAACTTAAAAAAAATTTCCCGCGCCCATGGCACCTTACAAAAAAAAAAAAAAAAATCGAATTTTTTTCTTCGCGCTCTTTCTTATGATTGCGTGGTAACGGTATCTCACAAAAATTTTCCGCTCAAAATTCTCAAAACTAGAGATTTGAAGCTTTAAAATGCTTTTCTTTTCATCTCTGTACGACCGTATTTTACTAAGATACAGCTCTTCAAAAAACACTAAAAAAATTGAAAAAAATTAGTGTTCCTTTAATTTTTTGGAGTAGTGTATATATATATATATATATATATATATATATATATATATATATAAGTAGAAATATTTAAATAACTATTTACAATATTCCTATTTTATTCAGCGAATATACAAATTTTCTTTATTTAATTTACTTTAATTTACAAAATAAAAAACAAGTACAGAATTACACGAGATGTTTTCTTCTTATTATTTTTATGTCGATTGTCACCTTCTTGTTTTTCACCTGCTTTTTATCGTATCTTTTTAGTACTTCTTTTTAGTACTTAATATATTCGTCTACCATTTTTCCCCTCCTATTGCCATCTGTCATTCGCTACCATGATACGTCATCCCACTCGGCCATCCTACCTGGCATCCGACCCGGATGCCCTATTCCACCCACCAATTCGTCGTCTCGAAATCCCAGAAAATCACTCTCATCTGTCTCCAATTGTTGTTCGCTGTTTTCTTCTGACGATCTCTGATTACTGGATGTTGATTGCTGATCTGTGACATCTAACTCCGAACTTTCCTCGTCTGACATTCCATTAAAATACATCTTCATGTACTCGGCACTTGATGTGGTTACATTTGGTCCTTCCGCAGAACTGTCGGCTTTTCTCACACAATAACGATCGTTATTATTTACAGTTGTCACCTCATATGGACCCATAAATTTTGGAGTAATTTTTTGACCACCACCAAACTGAGTTTTCTTTATAACTACCCAGTCTCCCACCTTGTATTTTGCTGCCACCTTCCGTTTACGATCAAATCCCTTATTATATTCTTTCTGGATGGTTTCTATTGCCCGTCGTGCATCCTCCCTCATTTCATCCCGTACATGATCAAATGAATTAGCGATTTCGGTTTCGATGGTTTCTTTTACTTTCAGGTCTTCTGCTGAATTCATCGCGGTCCCAAACAACAACTCAAACGGTGATCGGTTGATAGCTCGTTGGTATGAATTGTTTATGTACATCTGGACTCGATCCACGTGTTTGTACCACTCGTCTGGTGCTTCCCTTGCCAATTTCGCTAGAACCGGAATTATGATTCTATTTAACCTTTCTACCTGTCCATTCCCGCTGGGCATTCCCGTCGTTATCGCATGATGTATAATGTGTTCTTCTTTGCAATACTCCTGAAATTCTGTTGACGTGAACACTGTTGCTCTATCTGATATGATACATTTCGGACTGCCAAATATCGCCTTCTGGACTTCTAGTTTTTGTATCGTCTCTTTTGTTGTTGTACCTTTTGTTGGGTACAGCCACACGAATTTCGTAAATGCATCCATCACACAAAATATATACTGATATCGCCTTCTCGTTGGTGTTAGGTGTCCCAAATGGTCCACATGGTAAGTAGCAAACGGCTTGTCCCCCTTCGGTATTGGGTTTAAAAGTCCGTCTTGCTTTCCCTCTTTTCGATCGACCATTATGCACTTTATACAATTTTTTATTACCGATGTTATCTTTTTTGTCATGTTTTCCATGAAAAACTCCTTCCTTAGTTTTTCTTCGGTTTTCTTCACCCCGAAATGACCCTGTTTGTGATATGTCTTGATGACCTCTGTTTGCATAGCTCGCGGTACTACCAGACACTCCGTTCCATTTACTATTTTGTAAACAATACCGTGGCTCCTTGTATAATTTTTGTACGCTGTTGTTTCCAATAATTTTAATATTGTTTGTATATGACCATCGCCCTTTTGCGCCGCCTTTACTCGGTTTATCACTTCGCTTTGAATCGCCATAATTACTGGTGCTCTGGACAATGCGTCTACATGCCGCATTCGGTGTGATGCTCGGTGCTCCAATTCGTAATTGAATTCTTGTAAAGTTAAGGCCCATCCTGCTATTCTTGACGATAGCTCCTTTCTCTCCATCGTACCCTTAAATGCTGCACAATCTGTGGCTATTTTAAACTTTAGACCCAATAAGTAAATTCTGAACTTTTTTAGTGCGCTTACTATTGCTAACACTTCCAGTTCATAGCTGCAATAGTTCATCTCGCA
Source organism: Tipula helvola (assembly GCA_963556165.1). Classification (NCBI taxonomy): domain Eukaryota; kingdom Metazoa; phylum Arthropoda; class Insecta; order Diptera; family Tipulidae; genus Tipula; species Tipula helvola. The sequence goes on from OY744481.1 coordinate 211,499,908, forward strand.
TTTTGTGGTTTTGCGACTGTAGTAAAAAACCGGATGTAGTTGTTTATCTTCCCCGGTTTCCTGCATCAATATCGCTCCCATACCATGTTTGCTGGCGTCTGTCAGTAGCTCTGTTCTTGCCACCATTGAATACATTTGTAGCACTGGACTTGTAGTCAGGACCTCTTTCAACTTTTCCATTGCTTGTTTCTCTAATGGACCAAATCGGAACTGCCTGTCCTTTTTTAGTAGGTCTGAAATTGGCTTGGCTATGATTGCGTAGCTTTCGACGAATCTTCGAAAATATCCAGTTAGACCCAGGAATCGCTGACATTGGCGAACATTGTTTGGCTCCGGAAATTTCACAATAGCAGTTTGTTTATCTCTGCTCGGTCGTATGGTACCACTCTCGATCTCGTACCCAAGATACTCCACCTTTTTCACTAACAACTTTGATTTCTTCCAGTTGATTTGCAGTCCATTATACTGCGCCACTCCTAGTACTTCTTTTAGTTTATTCACCGCTTCCTCCTCTGTCACAGCCGGGATAATTATATCGTCCATGTATACGCAGACAATCTTCTTGTTACATAAGTCTCGGAAGATATTGTTGACGAACCTCTGAAACGTTGCTGGAGAATTACACAATCCAAATGGGCTCTTAAAAATTCATACTGTCCAAATAGCGTAACAAACGATGTATATTTGACTGAATCGGCAGCTATCGGTACATGAAAGAATCCATTGCGCAGGTCTAGTGTGCTGAAGTACCTGGCTCCCTGTAACCGGTCTAGCTGATCGTCGACCAATGGTAGCGGATAACGATCTCTGATCACTACTGCATTTAACTTTCTGTAATCGACGCATAACCTTTTTGAGCCGTCCTTCTTGTTTGCCAATACGACCGGGCTTGCATATTCTGACACGCTAGCTCGAATTATTCCTTCTCTTAGCCACTCTTCGACTTGTCCCCTGACTATCTCCAATTCTAACGGTGCTAATCTTCTTGGTCTGGTATATACCGGGTTGTTGTTCGCTAGGATGATCTCCATTTTTATTACTTCACTTACTGCCTCCTTTCTAGGGTCATACTTTTCCACCAAGGCGACTACCTCTGACTTTAACTTCTTATTTTCAACGTGGTATAGATCCACTGGCGACTTCTCGATTACCTCAGTTATTGCCTCTAATTCTGGTACGAATTTTCTTATTGTAATTTCATTCGGAGTTAGGATCGTGATTGTTCGTTTTAGCAGCTCCTGACCCAAGATGACGTCCGCCGGCAACAATCCGTCTTCCACCACGTGCAGTGTTGTCCAGAACGAATCACTATCCACTTCCATTCTTACTTCGACTGAACCCACTGTTTTCAATTCTCCCGACCCCACACCTCTGAACGTTGTTACTTCATTGCTAACTTCTAGGTCTCCAATTTCCATTATTTTTTTATTTGTTATAAAATTCAGGTCGCTCCCACTGTCTACCATCGCATATAGGTCTACTCCCTCAACCACAATTTTTTTCTTTTCCTTTGTTTCATTTGACATTTGACGTTTCACCGCGTAAAGGGCGCTTTGACTTTGACTTGACGACGACTTGCCGCTCTGAGCCGCATCCAGTCCCTCCTTTCGTTCTGTGCATTTTATGGCTATATGTCCGAAATTTTGACATTTGAAACATTTGTTCCCTTTTCCTTTATGCGGGCACACATTCGCCAAGTGTCCCATCTCACCACAGATGTAACACTTCATCTTTCTATCCCCCGTTCTCCGACCCCCTGTTGTTTTGGTTATCGTCGTATTGTGTACATGCGACAGCACCTTCGTTGGTATGTGTTTCTTGATTTTTTCGTATGAAATCAACTTTGTTTTAAATGCTTCAATTGTTGTAGCACCATACAGTACGGATTTATTTGGTTCATAATCCGTAATTCCTCCAATACAATACTCGATTATTGCTTCTTCCTCCATTTTTATTGACCTCCCCAGTTCCATCATTGCTATGAGGTAGCTCACATAGCTTTCTTCTATTCGTTTTTTTCGTGCTGCCATCTGTTTATGTATTGTTGCGCTCGTATGAGTTGGCTTGAATTCTTTGATTAAAAATGCTTTAAGGATTTCCCATGATGCTATATGTGCTGTGGTCCGTAATGCATTCTTCGCATCGCCATTAAATAGTCTCTTCGCATATGTCGTCAACTGGATATCTGACCAACTGTATGTTTTTGCTGCGTCCTCTATGTCCTGGATCCACTTTTCCAGTAAATATCCCTCTTTTCCAGAAAATTTTTCCATTGACCCCTCAATGTCTTGAAAAGAGAATATATATCGGCTTCCATTGGCTGTTTCTATTGAAGTTTTGTTTGATGAAGCTTCCTTCAGAATTGGCGATATGGACGTTGTTATTTCCATCTCTCGTTTTAAAAGCTCGATTTCTTTTTGTTTTAATTCTAGTTCCTTCTTCAGTAATGCAGCTTCGTCCATCTTTGGTAACCCTCCTACTGTTGCTTTTATTGTTGAATTTAGCTTAGCCATCTCCTGGCCTATTAGATTTGAGAAACTCCCAAATACCCGTTGAATCCCTTCATCAAATTGGCCTTCGTCATTAGTTTGCCTTTCTTTGGTATCGTTCGCCTTCTTTTGTACGGTTTGATTCTCGTCTTCCTCTTTTGTATTTGTAGAAGCTGGTGTAGACTTTATTGTATTTGGCATTTTTCGTTTTTATTTTTTCGACTTTATTGTAGCTCACTTTGTAAAATTTGTTCCAAATAAATTGTACTTAAAAAACACGTTTTATATTATATGATATTGTAGAAATATTTTCTATTGTCCCCTACAAGAACCGTTATGACACCACTTCGAAACACGTTATGCCTTAGAATAATCTCGCTGTTAAACTTTGCTTATGCGCATATAAACTGTTATGACGCCACTTTATGATATTTTCTTTTTTCTTTTAGAATATTCCCATTTACTTTCACACGCCGCACACAACCTCTATGACGCCACTCGTTTACGCCAAAAAAAAAACACGCTTTATTTTTTCGAATATTACGACGCAACTTTGTACAGTGCGTATGTACTTATTTTACAGTTTTATGTTTTTTCGCTGAATTATACGGTACCGCTGTATACTGTATTAACAGCCTCTTCGTATACTATTGCGTTTCCGACTCGCCTTGTCGTCCCCGCTCCACAAGCACACACAAAAAAAAATATAACCTCAATGGCGCACACAACACCACGCTTATTCCAGTACGGAAAAAAATTATTTTTCACACAGCTTGCGATCCACACCTCGATCTCGGTTGAGTTATACGGTACTGCTGTATACTGCTTTAACAGCCTCTTCTTACACTCTTGCGTTTCCGACTCTTCTTGTCGTCTCAGCTCCAAAAGCACACACAAAAAAATATAACCTCAATGGCGCACACAACACCACGCTTATTCCAGTACGGAGAAAAAAAAAATTTTTTCACACAGAAAAAAAAGATTACTATTATTAAACAAAACTTGCTATATTTAATCATTTTTACCCCTTGGTTTTCAGCTAATCAAGCCCCTTGTTCAAATGGAAAAATGGGTCGAATAATATAATAAATTTTGGTTTTTCTTCTTTTAAGAAACTCATTATAGATTCAATAGAAAATATCATTTCTTAAATCTAAAATTATTTTGCTAAATTTATGTTTATGCCAAGCAAGTCGCTCTAGCTTGAGCAAAGTACAATTTCGATTAAATTTAATACGTCTTCATCTAAAATCAAATTTTATTTTTATTTAAATTAAGAAATAATTTGCTTTTGCTAAGAAATTTCTTTTAAATTTAAATAGGAATACTTGCTTTATTGCAGAAAGGGTAAGCTTCATTTGATACATTTTTGCATGAATATAGAATATGGATTATCTATATTCAAGCACAAATGATGTAAAATTAATCTTGCCCCTTCTCAAATAAAGCAAGTATTCTGATTTGAATTTAATATAAATTTCTTAGCAAAAGCAAATTATTTCTTAATTCAAATAAATGTAAAATTTGATTTTAGATGAAGCCGTATTAAATTAATCTTACACCTTCTCAAATAAAGCAAGTATTCTGATTTAAATTTAATAGAAAATCTTATCAAAAGCAAATTAATTGTTAATTCAAGTAAAATTAAAATTTGATTTTAGATGAAGATGTATTAAATTTAAGAAAAAATAGGATTTATTTGATGTCATTTTTGCTTGAATATAGTTAATTCATATTCTATATTCAAGCAAAAATGACATCAAATAAATATTACCTTTTCTCAAATAAACCAAGTATCCCGATTTTAATTTAATAGAAAATTATTATCAAAAGCAAATTAAATCTTAATTCAATGTTAATTGAATTAAGAAATACGGTAATTTGGTTTTGATAAGAATTTTCTATTATTGCATAGAAATTGGGATGTGGATTGTGGACTACAGATTGAGATGTCGAAAACTAAGGAAATATTTATTGTTGTTAAACGAGTACATATTTTGTGTATGTGAATTGTGTAGTAATAAAAATACATAATATTATTTTTTAAACAATATATTTCGTTTTTAATTAAAATTCAATTTATATAAAATAATAATTAATTTAAACTAATATATAAAATAATAATAAAAGTATAAAATTAAAATAAGTAATTATATAATGACAAATAATAATGACATCAATAAAAATAATAATTAGGTATAATAAAATATGTAATAATAATAAAAATACATAAAATAATTTTTTTTAAATTATTAATTTGTTTTTAATTAAAATAAATTTATATCAAATAATAATTAATTTAATATCAATAGATATAATTATGTATAATATTATTAATAATAAAATTTATAAAATCATCTTTTTAAATAATTAATTTAGTTTCGTGTTTAATTAAATTTCAATTTATACAAATAATAATGACATCGATAGAAATACTAAGAATAATAAAATATGTAATAATAATAAAAATACATAAAATTACTTTTAAAACTATGAATTCAATTAATTAATTAATTAATTAAAATTCAATTTACATATATAAAATATTAATTAACCCTCTAATGCATGAATTTTTAACCATTTTCTGTCAAAACTTTGACTTCATCTCGTAGTTGTTGAACAAATATGCATATTACAACAACAAAAACCAAACCGTTATGACGTGAGTACTTTAAAAGAGAATAACTCATGTAAAAACTAAAGAGAAAAATATTCATGTTAACGTAAAGTTGCACAATTCAAGATAACGTAAAGTCCGCCTTTAGGCGGAGTTATGCATTAGAGGGTTAATTTAAATTGATATTAAGATTTAATAATAATAAAATATTTAGTAATGTCTGAAAATAGAGAGCGAAAATATGTTAATTAATTTATTTTAGTAAAACACTTTTGAGTACTTATAAAATTAAAATAATAATCTAGAAAATAAAGCAAAACTAGATCATATTACTGAAACCAAAAATTCGTTTTTAAATAATACCATAATAATATGTCCCATTAAACCATTTGCCCCTCCCTGACTGCATGCGAGGAGTCATCATTCTGTATTATTATTGTTTTTAGCATATAATCAAAACAAGATCATACCCAAAGTTATGATTGATAACAAAACTTGAAACGCCAAGAAAACGCCCATATTAAATATAGAAATAACTAAAAAGCCAGTATGAATGGTACATCAAACCAGAAAGGAGCTAAGGACAAAAGTGTTACTAAAATTAGAAAATATACCGAAAAATATAAAAGAAAATGTTTGTAAATAAAATATAATTCAGGACAGATGCTTAATTGGGATAACGAATTAAGGTCAAGACTCGAGGAAAAAATTAGAACCTAAACACTTTTTTGTTATGATTTTATTTAAAATACCTGAAACTATGCAATTTTTTCATAGGTTTTAATGTTAGGATTGCTTATCAATTATTTTTCGAAGGTTCAAGCAATTTTCCTGGGGAAATTTTAAAAATTTTCTGGGAAAATTTCGAATTTTTTCTTTTTTCAATTTCTTTTATTTAGTGTAAAATTATAAATAAGAAGTGAAGCAGGAAGTTGTATAAATTCTGGAAAAGCGGTGGGTGGGGCGATAGCCGTTACCCTCTAAGGTATACAACGAATTAAAGTTACATTAAAAAAATTATTATGTTTAAAAGCGATAATAACGCTACAAACTTTTTGATCTGAATCTGCAAGGTTGACGAAGCAATTATTATTATTATATTGTTTGAAAAACTTGAAATTTCCCTGGAAAATGTAGCAACTTTTCTGAGGTTATTAGCTTGCATCTTTTAAAACTTATAGAAATGCAACGTTCTCAATTTTTTTCAAAAATAAAAGTTTTTTTTTGGAAAACCGTAAAAAAATTTCCTGAAAATGTGGTAATTTTCCGGGATTCTTGGTTTCCACCTTCGAAAAAGTACAGATATACGATTCTATAAAAAAATTAGAAATACGCGATATATGTACCTGATTTTCATGCCCATAAACTTAAATTACTCCAACAAAAATTTGCTATATAAAGTTATATATGTATGTATATGGAAATAGTGTCCATTTAATTTAAAATTTTATTTGCGAAAATTGTAATGATAATTTATGTGGTTTAAAATGTGTTTTTTAAATTTTATTGAATTGAAACAGTTTGATCGTTTTAAATGCTAGAAAATTGCAGAAATTTAATGTTAAGTTCACAATAAATTTATAAATGGGTTACTAACCAATTTTGGGGCTATACAAATTGGAACATGTAACGCTTCAATTTATAAATATGTACAAGCTAAAAGTTAATATTTTAAAAATATTTATGTATTTATTTTAGTTTTTGAGTACATTTTTAATACATGTTGTTTGATATCAATTTATAATTTAAGCAATCATATTTATCGATATATTAATATGTAGTGATCCAAATTTGAATAATTTTACGATTTTAGTAAAACATAATTTATCTCAAAAATCCACATTTCATAAAATGGAAATTTAAAATCGCTTTTCGGAAACACCCACTAAATCCATTTAACTTCATATAGCAAATTTTTGTTTTATTTCACATACATATTTCACTTTTTCCCATTTAAGGCGCCTTATATATAAGGCAGAACATAATTATCACGGACTCGAAAATGCCTTTAAAAAACATAGCTAATATAAAATCTAAATAAATGTTAAAGGTCTTGAAATTATACTATATTATGTAGTACGCAGTACTCAACTAAAAAGAACTCACTACTCACTAAAAAGAACGACAGAAAGATGGCGATGACACATATGGCGTTTTTCTATAACATAGTTGATGTTGCAAATTTAGATTGATAATAATCCTGTTGGATAAAAAAAAAAGAAATACCAAGAATTTTAATTTATTACAAAATTAATACTTACATTATGTATAGGTACTCACTTTTCCCACAATAACTAATTTTAAAAAGCGAACTAAATATGTTTTAAAACACAAAAATCAAAACAGACACTACTTAGCATTTAGCACGTTCTCAACTCAACAACATAACATGAAAAGCCTGAAATATTTTCGGTTTTGAAATTGTTTTACGAGTTTGAAGTGAAAAAATAATACGCATGCGTAAATTTAGCAGGGCTTGCTTATTACAAGCATACCTTATAGAATTAAACGAGTGTCTGTTTATCGCAGAAAATGTTCGCTGTAATTTAGAAATATTGCTTAGTTAATAAATAATTTTAAAGAGAGCTTGCTAAATATTAGCAACTGTATTTAAAATATGTTATTAGTTAAGAAAGGTTTGCTAGAATTTAACAGGAGCCCTTCTGGTTTATTAAAATATACTTTTGTATTTTATTATGTTTTGCTTTAATTTAACTAAGCCTTGCTTATTTGAAGCAACTTTAGGACATATCGCAGAAAGCAGCGGCGGCATGTCTCGAATACAATTTTGAGCATAACTATAAGGACTTTTTTACAAAACCAATCAGATTTTATAATTTTAGTAGAAAAGTTTTCATTTTACAAACTTTACATTTCTTTTAATGGAAACTTTTCTAACACACTATGAAATATCTGATTAAGTTTATAGGAATTACTAATAAGCTCAAACTTGCATTTATATTTACAGGGCGAGTATTACTTACCACATTTACATAATTATATTTTTTAACAAAGAAAATATTGTTATATTAGCTTCAACGACCGTTTCAGATGTTACTATTTTATAAAATTTCTAATAAACACTCGAAGAGTGTAACGTAACATTAAACCGCGCGTCGCATCACAAGAAAAATCTTAAATGAGGAGGACACAGTACAGCCGGCCGTGGTAGTTAATACATACTAACAGATGAAAAAAAACAATTTTTCAATTTGACTAGCCTTGACCTTATTTTACAAATTCAAATTAATGAACAGCTGATGTTTACAAAAAGAAATTTTGCGTCATAAAATTTCGACTAGGTATATACATAGATTTATCATTCAAAATTATTATTATGTATAATTTTAAATAATGTTGAGGTATATAGCTTGTATTCTAAGTCGACACAAATATGTAGACTAAAAGCTAATTACCTCGCAATTACCAAAATTATACATAATAATAAATTTGAATCATAAATCTATGTATCTTTGCGCAATTTTATGACGTTAAATTTATTTTTGTAAAAATCAGCTATATTTAATATTTTAGTTTATATTTTCAAATTTTTAGCTATTTTTTAAATTATTATATAAAACCTTGATAATAACTTAGAAAACCCAAATATGGGTTTACAAATAAAATTATAACACGTACGTTTAACGTACATTCTTTAAATTCAATTAACGAATGGTAAAGTTGAAAAGGTTTCTCAAGCGGACAATTTTAAGCTAAGTAAAATATAAACTAATAATTTTATTTACTAAAATTGTAATGATTGAACAAGTCAGAAAACTTTGCTTAAAAATTGCAAAAAATTGGTTATTATAAAATCAAGTTCAATTTTTTTTTTTAACCATTTATTGTTTGGTCCGTATATTTCGATTTATTAATCATCATCACTGGATTGCTAAAAAATACCGTACCTTAATATGGAAAGGTATCGTAACTCTTCGTTTCTAAGACGCACTTTTTAATGTTTTAATGCTTATGGAAACTGAAGAAATCAAAATAATTGAAAATGTATGTATATTGACATAGATATATGTACAAACATAATTATATCTCGCCAACCAACCTAAAGATTAAATAAAAAGTTCAAATATAGGGCGAGAAACAAAATAAAGCAAGGAATATTTAGTTCAAGTTCAACAGTGGTATATGTTTCAGCTGAGAAGATTTATGTTATGTAATATTTGTACTGTGTAATTGTTCTAAGTAACACTAAAGAATATTTCGTATAAGATTCTAATGAATTATTTAGTAATATTCTATATTCAAGCAAGAATGATATCAAAATAATCTTACTCTTTCTCAAATAAAGCAAGTACATTATACTGATTTAAATTTAATAGAAAATTATTATCAAAAGCAAATTATTTCTTAATTCAAGTAAAATTAAAATTTTATTGTAGATGAAGACGTTTTAAATTTAATCGAAATTGTACTTCGCTTAAGCAAGAGCCACTTTCTCGGCATAAACAATAATCATTTAAAAACAAATGATAAATTTAGCAAAATAATTAATTTTTTTCATCTCATTTTCTTAAAATGAGTTTCTTAAAGGAAGAAAAACCAAAATGTATTATCCTTTTCGACCCAATTCTCCATTTAATAAAGGGGCTTAATTAGCTGAAAATCAAGGGGTAAAAACTATTAAATATAGGATTTTTTTTTAATAGAATAGAACAATAGATAATAGAAATCTTTTTTTTATGTGTAGCATATTCATTTATGTTGAATTTAAGTTTTGCTGAAAAATGTCCAAAAAAGTTATATTTTTAAAACAATATTAAAGAATAGTGGTTTAAGCAAAATTTTTCTGGATAAACGTAAATACAAAACGCATGCTAATTTTAACCATTATTCTAGTATTGTACTGTCAATTAAGTCGCTTTCTTGTATTAAGTCAAGTTTTTTTAATGACAAGCAATTATTACATTTTTAAATTTAAATTGTAAACTTCATTTAGTCGCTTTCTTGTATTAAGTAAGGTTTTTTTATGATAAGCAATTATCACGTTTCTTAATTTAAATTGTAAACTTGATTAAATCGCTTTCTTGTATTAAGCCAGGTTTTTTTTAATGATAATCAATTATTACATTTCTTAATTTAAATATTGAATTCTTGATTCTATAATTATTATAGATTCTTATTCTAAGATAAAGATAGTTAAATCAAATATTTTTAGCTAATATTAAGTAAAAAACTGATTTATATTTAAATTTTATTCTTTTCTTGAATCAACAAATGGGATTTTCTATTCTAAGCAAGTTCATTTTTCTGTGTGCACACAGCTTGCGATCCACACCTCGATCTCGGTTGAGCCCCCAAGTAGAAATATTTAAATAACTATTTACAATATTCCTTAATTTACAAAATAAAAAACAAGTACAGAATTACACGAGATGTTTTCTTCTTATTATTTTTATGTCGATTGTCACCTTCTTGTTTTTCACCTGCTTTTTATCGTATCTTTTTAGTACTTCTTTTTAGTACTTAATATATTCGTCTACCATTTTTCCCCTCCTATTGCCATCTGTCATTCGCTACCATGATACGTCATCCCACTTATATATCAGGGACGAGGTGTCCATAGAAGCAAGGGAAGCACTGCTTCCCTTAAAATTTTATATTTTCCAAGAGAAACATTTTTCTATTTTACAAAATAACAATTTAAAACCATTAGAATAATATAACAGTTGCATTCAACCTTTAGAAATGTAAATACATACTCAAATTAATCCAACTTGAAATACAAAATCCTATAAGTATGTTCGTTATTCCAATTAGAAATAATCAGAAGTCTAATCTGTTTATTTGCTGCATAGGTTTTTGAAACTTTATTTGGATTTTTTCTCCAAATTTTTCATTGCTTGCATTTTATTTCACACAATTTCCCCTTAAAAAGAATCATTGATTCTTCTGGTGGGGTATATTATTGTTATTGCACAATAAAACCAAATTGGAAAAACAAAACAAAAATAATGAGAAAGAAACTATCGAGAAAAAAAGAGATGACTATATTTTTAATAAAAATAAAACAGGGTAAAGGTAGAAACAAAACAATATTTAAAATTTTTTAAACAAAATACTCTCATGTTTTGTCTTCTCTTTTTTAAACACACTGTTGAATAGAAAAAGTAAACAAGATATGTTTGTCCTAGCCTTGCAATGATTTCAAGTTTTTTTTTTTTTGTTTTTGTTATTAACGAAATTATTCATGTTGGATTCATAAGCCGATAGAAGTTTCATTTTGAATTTGAGCGATAACTACACCGTTTGTTTCTTGGGAATGCAAGGGCTCGAGTACTGAGGAAATGATGAATCTCATGATTCAAATAATCGCGGTAATTATATCGAATTTTTACAATTATTATCGCGGCACAATTCTTCGTTATCGAATCATTTAGAAACATCAAAGGGTTTTTTGGGAATATCGATCGACATTAAAAACGATTTGATAGCATGTATCACATCGCTAATTAAAAAGCAAATACAAAAGGAAATCGATTCGTCGAATTTTGCTGGAATTATTTTAGATGACACCTTAGACGTCACCAGAAAATGTCAGCTCGCGGTAGTTCTACGTTATGTATAGATGAAATTGGCAGCTAGAGAGATTTATAGAATTTATTGATGTTTCTTCCGATCGAAGTGCAGATGGTCTCTCAAAATTTGTAATCGAGTTTTTAAAAAACCATAAAATCGAGGAAAAGCTAATTTGTCAAAGTTATGATGGTGCGGTAATGCCTGGGAGCTCCAAAGGGCTGCAAACAAAAATTACAGAAATTTATCCGTTAGCAATCTGTATTCATTGTTTTGCACACAAATTAAATTTGGTTCTCTCTCAGTCGTTTAGTAAAATTGTTGAGTGTAAATCATTTTTTTTCAAGATTAAGTGGATTAATTGCCTTTTTTAACCATTCATCGAAACGGAGTATTGCTTTTGATGAAATTGTTAAACGAAAACTATCTTCAACTTCACCAACAAGTGGGAGTTTAATGGTTCTAATGTTGAAAAAACACTTAGACGATTTACGTGAGCTATTTCATAAAATAGTAGACGAAGATGTTGAGAAATGGGACTGTGAGACAATAAATAACTCTCGTGAATATCTTCTTTTATTGGAAGAAGGTGGGGTTGTTATATTTTGTTTAGAAATATTTCCAGAAGTTGACTTATTATTTAGTGTGCTTCAGAAAAAATCAAACGATATTGCACATTCTTTAGAAAGTCTAGACGATTTTTAGAAAATAATTGAAAAAAATTCAAGTAATTTTGATGCATTTTGGAACAAAGCCAACCAAGAAAAAACATCGCAGAGAAAATTCATCTAAGACGGTGTAGATCCCGAATTACATGTGAAGCAAAATAATACGTAAGAAACCTTATATCTGAAATTACGGTAAAAATCCAGAACGAAATTAAATTTCGGTTTCAGGATTTACAACATATAAAGTTCATAAAATTGCTAGACATTAGTAAATTTCTATCTTTTGAAATTGACTTCCCGCACGATGAATTTAGTTGTCTGAGAAAAACTTATTCTCATTTATTTGATTTTTAAATTTTAGAAACGGAGCTTACCGTTAATCAAAAATTTTAATATTTTTTCCTTATTTTCACAATTTATAATATTGCTTCCCCAATGGAAATTGTCACGCTTCGTCACTGTTATATATATATATATATATATATATATATATATATATGAGCTTATCTATTACTTTGTTTAAAAATCGGGCGCATGCATTTCATAACATTCACCGATTGCGCTGTAATTTTTTTCAGGAATAGTAGTCGATGAAAAATGTTGTTTCCCAAAATGTTACCCCTTCGTGGCCCCCCCTTTTCGAATTATGATTTTTTAAAGTTAAAAATTTAGTGATTTTAGGCTCTTTTCGATAGGTAACCGTTCTACTTAGGTTGCTTTGTTTTTAAATGTTATGGTCCTCATTCTCTTCGTATTTTATTGAACTTTTATTTAAAAGCAGTTGCAGGGCTAAATATTTAATATTGGCCAAATGCGACACAAAAAAGTTAATTATTTTTTCTTAAAAAACAGCATGTTTTAACATGGTCGCAAAATTTATGGATTTTATCTAAAATCGTTCTACATAGGCTCATTTTTTTTATCTTTTCATGATCTTTCCAAATTGTTTAGCCACATTTAATTTAGACAAAAACTTCTAAAGTTACATGGCGTCAGAATACATCCACTTTTTCGAAAAACCTCATATTCACACATCTGTAACTTTTGTCGTTTTACTCCAAAAGCCACCAATTTTTGGAAGAAAATTCCTTATTTTCTCACCACTACTCCCCATGAAATACTTTTTTGGATATTTAGATCCTAACAGCAGGATAATTTTTTCTAAAGCTCCAATTCTGTTAGACCTATCTAGACTAAAAGGCAAACTCTTAATGAATAAAGTGGTATATATGTACTTGATTTTTTTTTAATGCGGTTACCTGAAGTCGAGATATTTGTGAAATATTGAAAAAATCGTACGTTACTACTCCTGATTTTCTTCTTTTTTTAACGAGTTATAAGGTGTTTTAGAAAAAAATATACCGCAGTTAGGATCTAAATATCCAAGACAGTAGTTCATGGGGTGTAGTGGTGAGGAAATATTGATTGTAAATATTGATGAGATCAGGAGTGATGTAATTTTTGCTTTTCTTCCTCAACCAGTTGTGCAGGCAGACACAACATTGCGTTATGTCCTCCACCAAACTGACATCCGCAATTATAGTTGTTCTGAAAATCCTCCATTTGGCAGAAAGGATACCAAAACAATTCTCTATAATTCGGCTAGCCCTACTAAGCCGGTAATTAAATTTTTTTTGTTTTGTTGTTGTTGTTGTTGTTGTATACGGCTTTAACATATTTTCAGTTAAAGCAAACGCTTCATCGGCAACAAACACGTAGGGAACATCCGTGAATGTGTCTGTGATACTTGTTGGTTGAGGAATTCTAAAATAATACAAAATTCATGGAATAAGCATTTTTATGTAAATTGTACCTAATGAATATTAGGGAAATTGTTACGGGTAGTACTTACGGAAGTGTTTTAGCATAAAATCGCTTTCCCAAATTGGTTTCACGGAACACTCCTCCGTCACTCTGGCGACCGGCAGCACCAATATCACACCAAATGAAATTATAGTCGTGATCACTGATGGCCATTAAAACTATAGAGGAGTTTTTTTTATAGTTAAAAAACTCCGATCCTGAATTAACTGGTGCCTTTAAAAAAACATAAATTAATTAATTTTTAAAATAATAAATGAAATGTGTAAAATGTTAAAATATCTTACTTGAATGGTGACATGTTTGCCGTCAATAGCTCCTATGCAATTGGGAAAATTCCACCTGCTCTCAAAACCTTCTGCGACCTTTTTAAAATATTCCGTCGTCAGCTCAGGAAAAACTTTAGCTTTTAGTACCGTGGTGATTGCCTTTGTTGTTTCACTCACGATTCGGTGCACACTTGTTTGTGAGCATTTATATGCTATAGACAAGCTGGTTTGAGACTCACCCGTTGCAAGATATCTAGTAAATTTTCACATTTTATGAGATATTATATTATATAAATAAAAACGTGCTATCCCATTCTAAATTAAATACTTATTATATTTCAGATCGACTTCAACCTGTATCTTTTAACATTAGAAAAAAATTCGTTAACAAAACGAAAAGGCACACATTTATTTATTTAAAATTGCTAAGTTCAAGGTAAACAAACACGTTAACAGATATACCAAGATACTACAATTGTCAGAAAAATTCATTTTTGGAAAAAGATTCGGTTTTAAAGACAAGTAAACGAGGGCCGTTTTAAAGCGGTAGTCGACCAGATTTTACACTGAATTTTTTTCTTACGTGTTTCTTTATGGTATATCTAACAAATGAATTAAAATTTAAGCGGGTAATTGCTTCTTTTTTTTAGAATAAATTTTTCACAAAATTGTTGTCCTTACAATGACAAAATTATACAAATATTACGTTTAAAAACTTCAAAATGCAACAACAAACAAATATACAAATATACGTGGTATGTTGGTGTAAAACCGAAAAAAAAATCCAAAAAATGAATTTGTGCCTCTTCGTTTTTTTTGGCGATTTGTTTCTTAAAAATGCTATCATGCAATCATGCAATAACGCGATAAGTAGTATTTATCGTTTTATTGCACGTATACCATATACAGTGGATTTATTTTACAACAACTAGGGTTTTAACGACATTTAATAAATACCGACTTAAACAGTTAACCCTTGTATTTTGACTATTTTGTATTTGGTTATTTTGGATATCTGGGGGTCAATTCTCGTTCTATGAAAAAGTGGAATGAAAAAAATCTTTCCATTTGGTTTCCATCACGTCTTTCTCATTAGTATCTTTTCACGAAACTGCAATATGCGATTCTCGTTGTCCAAATGAAAAAGAACTATGAAAATACGCTGAATACTACACAGCAAAACATATTTTATCAAGTTGCATATATATTTCCGCTAGGTGCGCTAGGTAAATGGTGCAAATAATAGCTAAATAAATGATTCAAGAGATTATAATTTGTAATTCGATTTAATCACTCTCTCAAAGAGAGGTAAATAGAGAGTTAAACCAGTTTTCGTCATTGTTTGTCAAAATATAAAATAAATTACTAAAATGGCCAAATTTTATTTAAACTAAACGAAACTAATTATTTAGGGATTTTTCTTAAATGAATTGAAATTTGTTTAATAAATTTGCTTATAAATTAGTTTTAAAGTGACTAGTATTATACTCCTAGTTTGGTTGCACATTTAACATTAAACTTGCAAATTTAGGTGTTATAAAACTGAATTTCCATATTCATTTATATTCCCACGACCAAAATACTCGGTGAGAAAGTTTTTTTCATATGAGAAGATTTTGACGTCATTTTTTTCCTTCTCATGAAACATGAATCGGAAATCTGTATATCTCACTGAAAACACTTTTCATTATACTTTTCACAGAACGAGAATTGACCCCCTGGGAGTGGGCAGTCCCTTGGATGTCGTTTATATATAATATATAATTGAACTAAAGTTGTTTTAAATTTTAGTTTTAAATAAATTACAGTTACAGCTGATGAGGCATTATTCAAGATTGGTCAAATTAAAAATTAAGACAAAAAAATAGTAAATTTGAAATACAATCAGAGGCAGTATTCATCCTTTTGATACTCGCATCAGTTAATTTAATAATAAAAATATTTTCCATATTATCAAATTAACACAAAGCACAACAGCTGTTTTTTGCTACAATTTTTAATGGGCCCAAACAATTTTGAATAATGCCTCATCAGCTGTACGTTTCCCTAGAATAAAAATAAAATTATATTTGATCAACATTCGCACTTACCTCAATGTCACCGCCAATCTAAAAGTAGGGCTCAACGGTTCCCTTAACACGGTTTCTTTTTCAATCAAGGGTTTAATCATTCCCAGCAATTCCTCAAAATTTTCATTGTTCATCCTGGTGTACTTAAAAAACAACTGAGGGTCTTGTCGCAGCTGGTTGAAAATATTAATAAATGCACCAGTCCGGTCACGGTCCAAATAATAAGGACGTACCCAAAATTTCCTTTTTTTTTTTTTTTGAAATATTATATTCATCAGCGTCATCTTCACTGCTACTGAACATAATATCCATTGTTAAATTACACTTTCACCGTTTATAATTCACAATACAAAATCACAATACAAAAAATTATTTGGTTCACTCGGATTCAAGAAATAATTTGTGATATTTTTAGGTTATGTTTTTGTTTGCTGTCAAAAAACTAATAAACAATAGTGTGGTATTGTTATGGAAATTTTTTTTTAAATTTTGTATTTTATGACGGATAATATTCGAAAAAATAATTCTGATGTGGGTAATAATGATAATTAAAGATTATTTTGAAACGTGAAAATAATCGAATTAACACTAATACCAAATTTTGTTTAATAATTTTTGGTTATGTTTTGGTTTGCTGTCAAAATGTGTCAATCATATTTTGCTATAAAAAAAAACAATAACAAAATACTTTGTCTTTGTCATTCTGCTGGATTTTTTTTTGTCTTTTTCCAACTGAAGTCAGCTCAGTCAATTTTTCACAATGGAATTGAGGCATTACCTTGTGTTTTTTTATTATAACGCAGTATTGTTTTTTTTTTGTTTTTGCTCTGTCTGCTCTCTCCGATATAATAAAAAAAACACAAGGTTAGTCGGTATAAAATTTCAAGACGAACGCACATCAATCTTACAATAAATAATTTAACAATAATAAAAACGCGCGCGTCCATTTTGGAACAACCAAAATTTGTTGTGAAAAATTATTTAATAAAATTTATAATTTTTGGACCTTAAGTATATGTAATTGTTACAATTTGTTTGTTACAATTGTTTATAATAAATTTGTGCTAATAATACCAATTGAAATAATAAATAATAATTGATTTACTAAACACAAAATATTCGAGTGATTTTATTTATTCAATTTCGTCGGTCAGAAAATTCAGTATGACATTGTTTGGCTCCGCGCTATATTATACAATTTAAGTGTATACAGCGGTATACACAGTGTAAATCGCACAGTCACTGTGTAGTAAGTGCCGACATCGGCATACGCATATAACCCCATAGATTTAATACTTTTACTGAACAAACATATTGAAATAAACAAAAATGTTTTTTTTTATACCTAGAAAATATTGTTTTATTTAAAATAACTCTTTTATAATTGCCAAGCGTGTTAAATTGGCGTTATCGGAAACTACATAATTGTCTATTGACAATTATGCCAATTTGACAAAAGTGCTATACAATTGAATCGTTTATTCTTGAAAGGGCTCATGTCCACTTTTTGTCAAAATTAGTATTATGACGGTTTTATATCACAGACACGTATATATGTACGTTTTATGACAAGGAGAAATTACCATATGGTTAATGGAACGGTACCTACCTTGCAACAAAAAAATCATTTATTTCTAGAAAGGTCTCATGTCAAAAAGTTTTTTTTATTTCCTGAATAATTTGAAAAAGTGGACATGAGCCCTTTCAAGAATAAACGATTCAATTGTATGTGCCAAATTCAGAACAAAAGTACCAGCATTTACATATGTGTTCGGGAATACTGAGGAGGAAAGCCGCTCGAGCTACATTTATTGGTATGTTGGTGAATAGTGACACAACGTCGAATGACACTAATACTTCATTATCATTTAGAATGGCTAAGTCAAGTATTTTTTTGAGTGCAAAGGAGTTTTAATATTATACGTGCTTGTTTCTACTAAAGGTTTAAGATAGCCTATTAATAATTTAAACAAGTGATAAACAGGTGGTCACTAGAAGATACATACGTGGGGAGACGGGTGTTGCGATTTTTAGTGCGATCTTGTGTTGTTTGTGGTTGTTGATCACATTGTCTTTACATAATTGGTGAATCAATTTAGTAATTTTCTTGTTGAGTTAGTAGGATCTGTGTCGATTTTTTGATATGTTAACCCATCATTTTCATTTTCTCTAAATATACATAGCTCTTTATCTAGGATTACATGTACATATGTATGTATGTATTATACAGGAATATTTTCTCTATGTAGAATTGGGATTGACGTAAAACTTACTTACTTTATTTTTTTTTATTGTCGTATTATTTTAACAATAATAAGCTGTGTATGTATACTTATCTTGCTGTCGGAAAATAAAAAAACAAATAAACATTTTTGGCTCTCAAAAATTTGTAGGTTATAATCACTGGCCAAACAATTACATAATAATTATTGTTGTGTTGTACACTAACTATTAGATATCAACTATCAGCGAAACATAATATTTAAAAACAACTTTCTAAATCTAATTGAATATACATTTATTTAATTAAAACAGACTCCGACGTTCGACAATTAAGGATGTCATACCGATTTTTTATTATTTTTTGTTTTCTTTCATCGCTTACGTTGTTAATGCTGCGAGTTGAGTTTAATAATTCTTGTAGAATCGAGCATCATACTTTTTAAATTAGTTCATGCTGCGACTCTGCGAGTCGAGTTTCATCCCTTCGAATCGAGTTTAACTTTCATAAACAAAATGACTCAACTCCGTATATAGTAAAGATTAACAAAATGTTGTTTAACAGTTTTTTTTTTTTTTTTTTGGTTATGAAACTGGAAATGAGACGTTATATTCTTTATGGGGGAAAAAGAAAGCCGAGAGTAAACAAAAAACAAATCTGACGGATCAAAAACCTGATCTAATCTGATGGAAAGTTGAATTTTTTTATTTCTTATTTAGATAAGATTTTTTTACCTGAAAGAATTTAACATAAAAATCAAAACTAAAAATGAAGCAAAACGAAAAGTAGAAAACAAAATGATTGTACATTATCTTTAGTACAGCCAGAGATAATTTATTAAATCGGTGGTTTTTTGAGAAAATATAGTTAACTGAATTTTGTCGATTTTGAGTTATGAATGAAATTAACTCGACTGTGATTAATTGATTGTCTAAAGTTTCAAAAATAAATTAGTTTTCCAATATTTTGCTCCATTTCTACTGAAAATCTAAATAAACATAATAATTTCTACTAACAGCTATTGCGACTTTTTATTTAAGCGTAGATCTCTCGTTTTACTAAAAACATGAAAATAAAACTTCTAATATTTTCAATGTTATCGTTGTATCGGGGTATTTTTATAGGGATGCAATGATTTTAAAATGCGTTATGTATAGTATACGTATACGTTCGAATTTGCCGTATTTCAAAAACCCCACATAACTAGAAATTTTTATTTCTCGCTGTTTTATAAACAAAAATTTAAAAAATGGTTAAACACCGTTGAATGAAAATATATTTAATCAAAAATAATTTTTTACCTATGATAATATCATAATTAAATCCCATAGCTTATTCTCAATCTCGAAGCAATAAAAAATCATTTGTGGCTGTATTTTAAAAGTTATTAAATACGAAACAAAAAATGCCAAGCAAAATTATTTCTTTCCATAGATCTCGTTTATAGACTTATTTGCTTAATTCATGATAATTGGCGTAATCAGTATAATAAGAAGTTGCCAATTTTAAAATATTCAATTATAAAAAAATATTCTTGTAAAGCTAAAAATAATTGATTTTTAATATTTCTTGTTTAAAGATGAAGCTGCTCTCCAACTTGTATGGTGCCACACGGGTTTCTAGTACCAACCCAGAAAATCGTGAAGAAGGACAACGCGGGGAAAAAGTCAACCACGAAAGTGTCTATAAAAGATTCACAAGATGCCATGATATTTATTGGAAATATTCAACAAATTGAGGACCATATAGCATTTTTAAATCGAAGATCAGACTGTATTCAACCGTTCATAATAGGAATTGGAACGTTGGATAACGTCGAAAACTATTTAATCTATTTAGATGGCTACAAGCTACCGTTCGATAAATAAGAGCGGTAGATATTTGCTACAAATGTTTTTTTTTGTTTAATTTAAAATATCCTACCGAGGGAGAGCTTTTTTGGAATTTTGTAGACTACTATTTTTATAATACTAGTACTAAAAAACAAAAAAATTCATCCAAACTTAGTTTTATGCTAGAAGAGCTGGCAAACGAGCCAGTTTAAAATATGTACAAATTTTGGAATTAATATTAAATATATTTCCTTCTTTATTTTAAATTATTTTATATAAATACAATAAAAAAATCAAATTAAACCCTTTTTATTTCTTTATCTCTGCCTATTTAAATATGTACAGGAATATATATATATATATATATATATATATATATATATATATATATATATATATATATATATATATATATATACTGGATTCCCCGCCAGCCATTTCCATGCTGAGCCTAAGGTATCCCAGCGTTTGTGCCTTGTACTTGAGCTTGGTTTTATTTGGTGGAAGTTGTTGATTAATTTTATATATTTTTGTTCTGTTATATTGTATAATTCTAGTTTGTCATTTAATTTATTGGTAGTAATTTTGCCAATTGATTCTATAGTTATTTCTAAATTAGTTAAGTTTATGGGGTGTATAATTTTTATGACCCCTGTTTGAATTTTACATGTTTTTACTTTAATCAATAAAATTGGATCTTCTTGTAGATCTCTGATTTCTAGCTTTTGACATTTATAAACTTGTAGAATTAACATTAATATCATTAATTTCTTTAAAAAATACATCGTAAAAAAAAATATAAACAAAACAGAAAATTTGAAAGATAATTTTTCTCTTTTTTTTTTTTTTTTTTTAATGTTTTTGGAAAATTATTGAGGTACGACTAAACGTAATTTACTCTTAATAGCTCTTATAATTTTAAATTTGAGAAGAAAATTTTACAATATTATTTACTACTTAATATCTATTCCTATTTATTTTTTATACTGTTTAAGGTGTTATTAAACTTCTTATGTCTAAAGGTAAAATTATATCTTTGAAGTCGTAATTAAAATTGTGCTATAATTTTGCCTGGAATGATAAAAAAAATTTTGTTTTAATTAATCTTTTTTCAATCTTTGTATTTTATTTTTATTCCGTTTAATATTTTTGTTTATTTTAAATGTTCTAGGAGTAACATCTTTAATTTCAGCTTTGACTCCTCTAGGTTGTGTGTTCGACCTAACGTTCGGTTTTACGTATACTAATTGATTTTCTGCTAAATTTGGCGGATTTTCTTTATTAATGTTTTGTTTCTCCATATTTTTAATCGCTCCTTCTATATTTAGGTTTACACTCTTAAATATATCTTTCGCTTGTCTTTCAATTTCGTAGGGGTTTATTAGATTATTTTGATTAAATATAATCTCGTTAGGCGTGTAGCCAGTGGAAGAATGTACTGAGCCGTTATATAACGCTACTGACAATTCGATTGCTGTTGGAATACTGGAATTCGGGAATTTATCTTTATTTGTATTGAAAATCTCAATCTCCGTTGCATGAGTTTTTTCAACTTGTCCATTTGATTCGGACGAAGAGGTGTATTCCAATTTAACGTTTAGTTTATTTAAATATTCTTTGAATTGAATAGATTGAAATGTCGTCTCGTGGTCTGACATGATAGTATTGGGAATTTCGAATTGTGTGAAATACTTGGTTAGGACGCTAGTTACATCCACCAAGTTTTTTGTATTTATTTGAATCATCTGCAGATGCTTCGAAAATGCGTCTACTATAGATAAAAAATTTGTTTTGCTAATATTAAAAATATCTATATGTACACTTTCTAGGGGTTTCTTCGTAACCGGTCTAGGGGATATTTTTATGTTGTACGGTTTTCTGTCGTACTATGTATATGGCATATGTTACAAGCGTTTATATGACTTTTTATCTTGTTTGCCATATTTGGGAAGAAATAGGAACGTCTAATTGGACTTTCTACTTCTTTTAAGCCTCTATGGGCTCGTTCGTGTTCCTTGACGATGATGGAATTTTGACGGTGTTCATTTGACACGTCTTCGATCATTTTTGTGGTGAAAACAAAATGACCGTTTCTTGAAAAATTCTCCCAGAATACTTCCTGGATTCTCTGGTACAGTGCCTCCGGTGCTAGGATGGCTGACTGTTTACCATTGTGAAATTCTTTTAAATAATTGAAAATATCTTTTTTCTCGAATACCTCTTTTGAAATAATAGTTCTGTTAAAATTTTGAAATATTTGTTCTGTGATTATGGTTTCTATCCTGGAAATTTTAAATATAATTTGGTTTCTGTAATAGTTTACAGGATGTTCTGAGAAATGTATGAAATAATGGTCTGAGGTATCTGCCGAATGAACAGTTTCTACCTCACTCTCTCTGTTGGACGGGTTTCCCTCCATACTTCCTGGTTCACGTAAAGGGTTTTCCATTCTTTCATTGATATTGATCTCATTCATCGTTGGTATGCGGCTGAGCGCGTCTGCTACAACGTTGGCTCTACCTTCTTTATAAACTACATCGTAATCGTAGTTTTCCAACTCTAACCTCCATCGTAGGATTTTGGAGTTTTTCTCCGAGGATTTGATGAACGTTAAAGATTTATGGTCAGTTACTAGGGTGAATTTCCTACCGTGAAGGTTGGAATTTCTTCACCGCCCATATTATGGCTAACGCTTCCTTTTCGTTAGTGGCGTATTTCATTTCGGTTGTATTGAGTGTTCTCGAAGCGAACGCAATGGGTCTTTCGATGGTGTTTTGGATTTGGGATAGAACTGCTCCCAATGCAAAATTTGAAGCATCTGTAGTTAGGATAAAAGGTCTCTTGAAATCTTTTAGTGTTTCGAAAGCCTTTACGTATTCTGGATCATTTAAGTTCAATATAGTTTCTTTTTTTAGATATTTGGCCATATTTCTTGCTATTTTGGAATAGTCTTTAATAAACCTGCGGTAATATCCGGAGAGTCCCAAGAATTGTTTTATTTCATTTTGATTTTTTGGCAATGGCCAATCCAAAATTTTTTTTACTTTGTCTTTATTGGGTTTCACTCCTTCTTGGGTGATGATGTGCCCCAAGAATTCCGGCTCTCTCTTCAAGAATTCGCACTTATCAAGTTGAATCTTGAGATTGAATTCTGAGAGCCTTTTAAATACCGTTTCTAAATTGTTTAGGTGGTTTTTTAGGTTTTCACCAACTATGACTATGTCATCTAGATAAACATGACAAATTGTGCCTATAAACCCGTGTAGCAGGTGGTTCATTGCACGTTGGAAGGTAGCTGGGCCGTTTTTCAGGTCAAATGGCATTCTACAGAATTCGAAGTGTCCCTTGTCCGTAGAAAAGGCAGTTTTTGCTTTCGAATTCTCGTCCATCTGTATCTGGTGAAAGCCAGATTTTAGATCCAGTGTAGTGAAGTAGGTGGATTTTCCTAAATTGTCTAGGATTTCTTCAATTTGAGGTATAGGGTACTTATCGTCAATTGTTTTCTGGTTTAACTTTCGATAATCAATTACTACTCTTATTTTGCGTATCCCGGAAGCGTCTGCTTTCTTGGTAACGACCCAAATTGGTGCAGAATACGGACTACTTGAGTGTCGAATAATTCCGCTGTTTAACATGTCTTGGACTTGTTCTTCCACATCATTTTTGAAGTGATGTGGGTATCGGTAGGTTCGTATGTATACGGGTGTTTCATCCCGTGTAAGGATTTTGTGTTTTATTATTGTCGTTGCCGATAACTTTTTGTTTGTTTTCAGCAGAATTGATTGATTTTTGTATATTTTATCAATGAGGGCATTTTTCTCGTTCTCATTGAGGTGCGTTGTTCGAATTACGTTTATTATGTCGTCTTTACTGATCGAATCATTATTAAAAATTGGGATTGGTTTTAAAGTTTCAAAATTGTTTACTTCTAATTTCAGTCTTGGGAGCTTTTTTGGGGGGTTCTGGTTCATTCGTAAGGATTTTTACTATAGTTTTACCTTTATTTGCTTTATATATACCTGGTTGAACTATAATTTCTTTATTTAGAGCTTCGTATTGGGGGACGAACCATTCACCTTCTTTGTCTGTCTCGAATAAGACTACGTGATTATACACATTGCCAGTGGGATAGTAACGCAGACATTTAAATTTAATGTTATTTAGAAGAATCTCATTATTCTTGTAATCAATTTTGGCATTAAGTTTTGCCATTGATTGAGAGCCCAAAATTCCGTCGAAGAACTTATGGAACTCTAACTCATAAAAGGTTTGGTCAGGTAAGTTTTTGTGAAGGAAATTAAATTTACATTTTTAATTGACGACGTGGTTTCCGAGGATATTTCTGATAGAAGTATCTTGGGTTTCTAATAGATTTATTGGAACGATACCAGGTTTGATGATGTTTTTGTTCGCGCCCGTATCTATTAATAATTTTATTTTTTTATTTGGTTGTACGCTTTCGCATATTAGATATGGAAGGAAATTTAGTCTTCCGTATCGCTTTCCTGTCCCTCTTGAAAATTTGAGTTTATTTCGAAATTACTGGGAGGATCTTCTTCGTTTTGGTTGTCTGACTCATAGTCGTCTTTTGAGCTAATCTCGTGGGTTTCATGATTGTTTATCATATTTTTGTTAAAAAAATTTCGTGATCTCATAGAGGGGTCTACTTCCATAGGTGTTGGTGTGCCACCTGTTTGCCATTTTGGTTTTGGGTTTGGCATGTTAAAATTTTTTTCTGAATTTTGTTTCGAAAATTGTTGAAACTGTTTAGATTGTTGAAAATTTGTAGGTTGGTTATTTGGTTTTTGATAAGAATTCGACTGATTGAACCTCTGTTGGTTTATTTGACTCGTTTTCTTTGAGTTGTTTGCAATTGATTCATTGCAGCTAAATTTACACAGGAATGCATACGCTTCCTCTACATTTCGTGGTTTTGCTGCTTGCGCAAAACCAAAATATGGTTTACTTAATCCGGACGGAAATGCTGCCAGTGCGTCTTCTTCTATAAATGTACTGATCGCTTGCCAGGATTGATTGTAAATTTCCTGTTGTCTTGCTAGCGATTTTATACTCTGGACGATTTGTTTCGTCTTAGTATAGAAGTTATGAATCGACATGTTTTCATTTTGTTTATTTGCCCATAGTTGGGACTTATAGTATGTCAATTCTTGTTTATCTCCCAGGGTATCGAGAAGTATTTGCTTCACTTCTTGGAATGTTTCTGGGTCTCCTGCTAGGCATAAAATATCCCTAGCTTTACCTTCTATTTTGTTTTTTATAGCTTGATACATTGCAAATTGAGCTTGTGGGACTAAATGTTCGAAGAGTCTTAACGTCTCTTCTGCTGTCTTTAACCAGGCCGTAACCTGTTTTCTGTTCCCGTCGAACGAAGGCATCGATTTAATGGGATCAGGAATGCGGAATATCTCAGCAATCGGTCGATCCGGTCTGATTTCTTCCTTGTTTTGAGGTTTTGGTTCCTCGATTTTTTGACCGAGGTATCTGAGTACTTCATCCTGTTCATTTTGCTTCTGAACTAGGTTACCCAATTGGCCGGCAATTGCATCCAATTGCGCGGTTATTTGTTCCAAGTTTTCCATTTCTTGGTTTGTTTCTTCTATTGAGCTTATATTTCTATTTAATATAAAGCGCTCAATATTTTTCTTTCTTTCAGTGTGACTTTTTCCTTTACAAAAAATCTTGTCACAATTATGTGCACTGATTTAAGAAATTTTCACTGTCTTTTCGCGTATATCTAGTAGTGCGCGATGGTTGACTATTCCCGTGGAATTTCCCAAATTTCGTGTCTATCTCGAAGTGCACGTTAATATGGTTCAATTCCAGATCTTCGAATTTATCTTAAAGGTCCGAGGAGGTTAGGTAAAAAGATATATAAAGTTCTTACCTGGTTTGAAGTCGTGGATGTAACGGTTCTCAAAGTGGGTTTGGTGTTGATGCGGTGGAATCTCTCGTCTTCTGGACGATTATAAAATCTATAGCCCGAGATATCACGTGAACTTTCAAACACTTTTTAAAAAAAAAAAAAAAACACTGTTGAATGTCCGTAATGGATTCACTTTAAAATAAGTTTTTATTTGCTTATTTTTCTACACTGTTACACACACTTTCACTTCACTTTGCCGTACGGCTGCGCCAATTATGAGTAGTAGGATTACGCGAATTTAAAAAAAAATTTATTTTAATTCTTTTTTCACTTTATTACAAATTTAAGTGTTACACGTTTTTAATCTAACTTATAACTAACTCAATTCTTATTTTAATTCTTAACATTTTAATTAATGCTACGTTAACACAATGTATTTTTCTCTAATTTCTAACCGCTCGTGTAATTGAGTACCAGGCACGTTGTTAATCATCAGCATTTTGTATGCGTTGATTTATATCTTTCAACTTATGATTTTTAGATGACGTTTGTATATATAACGTGGGAACGTTATATTGGAATGTGTCTTATCTATCTTGCTAACATAACTAGATCAATATATTATTTACGAATTTATTCATCAAACCCCAAAAAAATTTACATTCCTATTATGAAACCCTACATAAATATTATGCAATTTTATTTAGCAATTATGTAGCCGTTCATATATTTTATAAATTATTTGCATTATATTAATGAAAATAATCGTCAGATTTGTGAATTATTCATAACCCGTGATATTGCGTTCTTCCTCTATACGAAAAATTTTGTAAATATATTTGCGTGTACATACAATAAAATGAATTTCTACACTATTTGTATGAATTTATTCGTTAATTAAATTTACTATTTCGTAACTATTATGAACAAATTCGTTAGCTCTACTCTTTTTTTTGATAACTCAACAATTTCTTACGTTAATAATAAGAATTTGTTCATCGACAAAAGCTTTAATCGAGTTAGGTTAGGTTAGAGTGGTTGCTATCGCACACTTAGGCCAGCAGTGGCCCGTTGTGATACCACAGGATCCCATCTCCCCATTGCTCCACAGTCCGCGAGTTCCGAAAGGCTGTCCATACACACCCAAGTACGGGGTATGCCTTTTGTATGATAGCGCCGGACATGAGCATAGGAAGTTAATCGAGTTAAACTTATAACATTTTTCGTGAATCATATGAATTAAATCATAAATATTATAACGTAAATAGTCAAGTTTAAAATAATCAATTTTATGAGTTTCTCTATATTAATGTATGATTTTCGTACTATTAACGAAGGGTCGTGTTGACTCTGTTTTAACGAATTTTTCTTACTATTAATGCAGTTTTTGTTTGTTTTTGATGTAGGATTTTTTTCAGTGATGTATGTATAATGACTTACACAATACTTAAAAACTACACAGATTTTTTTAGTTTTGTCTACTATGTTTAATGTTTATATACATTTTCCATATATGGTACCATATATGGTAACGACGTATTATACGGGGTACCGAATTAAAAATGAGTTAAAAAAGTTGATTTTTGTATGAAACACTTGCGACTTATTATTCGTTTTTCATGCAATATTCGCTTTTTTTCATTAATGAACATTTATAATTCATTTTTAAAGAACTTTTTTAATTCATGGAGCCGTATTATACATTCATACATACTTTTTATTTTTCTGTTTTATTATTTTATACTCTAATTAAAAACATGTTTTTAAAAAATGTTTGAAATCCTATTCAGTCAACATATATTTCATTTTTAAATTTCGACAAATCAGTTTTGTGATCAAAAAGTTTTTTTTTAAACAAAAATGTTTTAAACAGTGTTTCCAATCTTTTAATTTAAAGCAGTTTTGGTATCTAATCATTTTATTGTACTTCTTGTGCTCCAAAAATAGCTAAAAAAACTGTTTTATACATTTTTAAAAAAATTAATTTTTACAAAATATTCTTATTTTTATATACATACATTAGTTCTCAAATTAGTATTGTTTATTAATATAATTTTTGTACTTAAGATTTTCAATTTATGAATTGAGAATGACCAACAGGTTGAAATATTAACAAAAATAAAGAATTGTTTATTATGTGGTTTAAGTGGATTATTAAACTTCTCTATAAAAATCAAAAAAGAAAAAGATATAATTATAAACAGATAAATAACTGAATTTAGTTGAAAAGTATTTTTGAAATATAATTATCAAAGTATAATTATTGTGCTCAATTGATCAATTACAATTTTTTATTTAACTTAGTTTTTGTGTTTATCTGCTAATTGCGAGTTTTCCTTAACATTTATTCCAATCTGAAAATAAAAATAAAATAGTTTATAAAAAATATATTTTGTAGGAGAAATAAACTTTTGCTAATTTCTGACAGATTTATATTTGATGTGATTGACACCATAATTTCGGTGTACATATTTGCTTTGTCAAGTGAAGTGCCGCATCTTTGATAATTTTAATTTTTTGGTTTTCTTTCAGCAGCTGGCTCTGTAGCATTTTAACTTTTTGTGTTATTATATTAATTGTGACAGTCGGCTTAGTGCTTTTAATTCATCCAGAATTAAATTAAATTGATCAGTTCAAGTCAGGATCTAACGTACTATAAAGGCATGGATATCTCCTTAACTACTGAATTAAAAGAATGCCTGATCTTTACTCCAAAGGTCAGCTGTTGAAAAATCATAATCTTTTAAGAACAAAACTACAAACTTTTAATAATTTTAACTGTTTTTATTTTATTTTGGCGCAAAATTCGATTTTCAAATACATACCACAACCTTTTAAGAATTTTTAATCATTCCAACTGCCTATTTTATTTCGACACAAAAATTTTATGAGATTTCACCACAGGTTAATATTTAAATTTGATAAATCACACATGTGATTGTAATAGTTTCAAAAAAAATATTTTTTAGGATTTATGACTAAAAATTGTTTCAAAATAGATATTTTTTAGTATTTTGACTCTATTGGTTTAATAGCTATTTTTCGTTATTGATGTAGGGTACAAGAAAAATAAGGTTGCTTTGAATTTATTTTATTTCATTCAACAACATATTTTGGGCTGTTCAGGTGAATTATTCAAGCTGAATTATTCAAACAAGATGGAATGCTTAGTGAATTAAAACTAATTTTTCTCTGCTTAATTAAATTATGCCCCTCATAAATATTGCATCCAAGAACATATTTGATATGTTTCACTAAAAATTCTTATAAGAATTGTATAAGACATGCTTATTTCTGTTATTTGCTGTAAACCTCACTCAGGTAATATATATAGTACATAGCAATATTTTCAATTTTACTGGCACAACACAATGTCTAGTTACTACACAATAACACCGTATGATTGTTAATCCGTATATGGTATAGATTTTTTGCCAAAAACTATTAAAAACGTCCCTCAATCCTAAAAAGGTTTCGTTTCAATTAAAAACATAAAACGGATTAACTTTAAAAATCGAACGTTCAATATAAAATGTCTTTTGACAAGTATTTATTTCACCAACCAAAATTAAGCGTTGCCTATCTATAACCCACAAAATTGAAACACAAAAATTTCTAATTATTAGCATTTTTCAATGTTGTTATTTTTAACTCTGTCGACGAATTATAGAAAAAAGTGTCCCTTTTCGCGTCTCTTCCAAAGCTGTTCTAAAA
Source organism: Tipula helvola (assembly GCA_963556165.1). Lineage (NCBI taxonomy): Eukaryota > Metazoa > Arthropoda > Insecta > Diptera > Tipulidae > Tipula > Tipula helvola. The sequence goes on from OY744481.1 coordinate 211,530,023, forward strand.
ATATATTTTGTACAAACGAAAAAGGCAAAATCGATCATCCAATCAATTAATTTTTTTTAATAGGAAGAGCTTTTAACGTATCTAGCGGAGAACAAAAAAGTTTTATTTTAAATTTGTAATTTCTCTTGGGAATTTTTATTTTGAAAATTATTTTGTGTCTTGGTCGCAGCAATTAAAATTTGGGTACTTATTTTCGGAAATTTGCCGGCATCAAATACATAAAATATAAAACTTATTTACCAAGTTTCGTTTTTATTATGGTTTGTTCAATTACATAATTTAATTATTAGATTGAAACAGAAGCAGTTTTTATGCTAGGAGGGTTTTATTTAGTATATACCCACACACATATTAGTTTCTTTATAGTACATTATGTTTTTATACTGTGATACATAAAAAAGAACCCATAGACAGGTTGGCCGAATTGAACTAGAATTAAGCTTTTTCTATAGCAAAGTTTTATTCTTTGCCTTTTATTTGGCAACATCTGGGCACAACATTAAGTTTATGTTTATTATATTTGTTTTTAATTCTACGAAGGACTATTTTCTAAAATATTTATGTACTTTATCCTGATAAAATAAAACAATTTAATTTTTTCGTTTAAAGTATCATCATTCCGCTACACCTCGCACAACGTTATTTATTTACATAAGTACATAGTACATTACATCATAAGACGATGATTTCATCTTCATCCAAAGGCATGCTTCTCTATTGAGATTTTTATTTTTAATTTGAAAAGTTGATGTGGGGATTTGAAATAGGTACGAGGTTATGATATATTCATTATGTAAACAAGACACACGTCTAATTTAAATTTTGAAATCATAACGTATATACTTACATATGTAGATATTTATTTCTTGACAATGAACCAAAAAGGTAAAAGTACGTCAATTAATCTCGCACATACTAGATGGTATTAGTGTCAAACAGAATTAAAATTTGATAAAGGAAAACATGAAATTATTCCTTTGTTACCCAGAAGCAATATATTTTATCCGTCTAGACATTTTGTTGTCACTAATAGACAATTTTCAATTTTGATTTCTTAAAACTTCCAAAAGTTTTAAGACATTATATAAAAGGTAATTGAAATGACGAAACTATATACATTAAGTTGCTTTTAATTACAAAAATGTGGTTGTTTCGAACATCCACTTAAGTACCTGAAGTTTCATCGCTGTCTTGTAATGGGGAAACAGCGCAATACCGAATATTTCAAAAATGTCAAAATTAAATAAAATTTGATGGAAGAAACATGATTTGTAATCCTAAAGAAAAGCTAAATAACAAAAATTCATTTAAAATCACGGGGATCGTTTCAAAATCTCAATTTTAATCTCGGTATAAAAATTCTCATTTTCCTGAATTTATAAAAACCGAGAATTTATAGCACGGAGATTTTGAAAGCCGAGATTTTGTAACCAACCCGAAATCACGTGTCATTATGGATTTTTTCTCTGTAGGTATTTAAATTCATTCTTATCTTCGATTTTTTTTTTTTTAAATTGTGGGTGAATTTTTAACGTTCACCAAAGAACATTGAAGATTGAAGAAACATATGTTAATTTCGTTTTGTTTCACTATGATATCACTAACACAAACTAATTAATCAATTATTTACGAGAGATGGCAGTTGGCGTAACTTAAAAAAATTGAAAACAAAACATTAAACGTCATAAAAAAGTATCAAATGTCAGGTAGTTTTGTGTGTAGCACTCAATTTTATGTCATGATCTTCCTTTCCGCAAGATGTCATTATTAATGAAAAAAGAATGCTTCGAAATTTTGTTGTGATTAATCATGTAATCCAAATTGACGATTGTAATAGTTATTTACGTCACAAGGGCGGTAAATGAGTTATTACAGTACGAGTTCGACGTTTATGAATTTTGAACGAGTACTGTAACGATCATTTAACGTACGTGTAACGTACAACGTTTTATTTCATACTACATGGGACATTAATTCGATTTTTTCATTTAAAATTAAATTTTAAAGTAAAAACATTAGTTTGAAATTTAGAGAAAATTAATCCAAATGATTTTCAAATTATCAAGTTACCCTAGTTATTTTTTATTTTTTTTTGGTTTTACAGTCTACTCTACTGTAATAGCTCGTGTTCCGGACACTTTTGTTCTCTGACGTAATGATTCATTTCCCGGACTGAAATCAATCACGTAACCATTGATTTTCGGTATAGTATGAATTAATAGTTATTTACGTCACAAGGGCGGTAAATGAGTTGTTACAGTACGAGTTCGACGTTTATGGACGAGGCGACGAAGGAGCCGAGTCCAGAATTTTGAACGAGTACTGTAACGATCATTTAACGTACGTGTAACGTACAACGTTTTATTTCATACTACATGGGTCATTAATTCGATTTTTTCATTTAAAATTGAATTTTAAAGTAAAAACATGAATTTGAAATTTAAAGAAAATCAATCCAAATAATTTTGAAATTATCAAGTTACCCTAGTTATTTTTTTTTTTTTTTTGGTTTTACAGTCTACTCTACTGTATTAGCTCGTTTTCCGGACACTTTTGTTCTCTGACGTAATAATTCATTTCCCGGACTGAAATCAATCACGTAAACATTGATTTTCGGTATAGTATGAAATAAAAGATATGTACGTGGCAGATCCGTGATTCGCACGGTATATTCAAGTTTTGCAATTTTTGTTCACATAAATTTTAGTACAGTTGGTCATGACTTGATAACATGATGTTTCATTCTACTTTTTATTTTTCTCCACTAATTTTAAAAGTTAGAGGGCTATGAACATTTTTTCGTAGAACTAATTTGTTTCTATAAGGACTGTATTAGACTATAAAAGATCTTTGACAAATATATTTTATAAAACATTTTCATGCATTTTATTTTATAAAAGAACTTTTAACAAATATTTTGCTATATTACACTACGTCAAAGATTTTATCATTTTTTTCATGATATTTGACAGGGAAAAAGTGGAAATTCCCTTATTTTTATACACTAGGCTTTTTGTATTATATAAAAATGCATTTGCTCCATATTCACTTATTAAACAATTGGTTATTGAATCACTCTAATTAAATTTATTTTCCGCCATTTTTACAATAAAATACGATTTTTTAAAAACAATATTAATTATGCAACGTTAAAATCTTTTATCATATTTAGCCGCAAGAAGCTAAATATAATAAAAGAAATTTGATAAAACAAAAAAAAAATTATAAAATATGCATATTACACTATCAAAAGTCTTTGACAAACATATTTTACAAAATATTTTTGTCAAAGATCTTTTATAGTCTAATACAGGCCTAAGAATCGGTAAATTACTATAAAAAGATGTGGTTTAAAACAGTTTGATAATCCTTTTATCATGATAATTTTCTTATTAGGTTAGGTTAGGTTTAGGTGGCGGTCCACTAGGACTAGGAGACCAGGAATAGACACAAGAAGGTCCGTAGCCGTACCACGATTTATTGTTTATCCTCTAACTCATTGAAACCATTTTGAGCTTTTAACGAAATACTGAATACTCCTGAAGTCTGTCAGGGCTTTTGAAGAGGGGGCCCCTAAAAACTTTAGTCTGTTCCGTGACGAGGGCGGCGGGTGCAAAGAAGATGAAGTACTGTCTCTTCCTCCTCTTTATCCTCGCAACTACGACAGATTTTCTGCTAAATTTGGCGGATTTTCTTTATTAATGTTTTGTTTCTCCATATTTTTAATCGCTCCTTCTATATTTAGGTTTACACTCTTAAATATATCTTTCGCTTGTCTTTCAATTTCGTAGGGGTTTATTAGATTATTTTGATTAAATATAATCTCGTTAGGCGTGTAGCCAGTGGAAGAATGTACTGAGCCGTTATATAACGCTACTGACAATTCGATTGCTGTTGGAATACTGGAATTCGGGAATTTATCTTTATTTGTATTGAAAATCTCAATCTCCGTTGCATGAGTTTTTTCAACTTGTCCATTTGATTCGGACGAAGAGGTGTATTCCAATTTAACGTTTAGTTTATTTAAATATTCTTTGAATTGAATAGATTGAAATGTCGTCTCGTGGTCTGACATGATAGTATTGGGAATTTCGAATTGTGTGAAATACTTGGTTAGGACGCTAGTTACATCCACCAAGTTTTTTGTATTTATTTGAATCATCTGCAGATGCTTCGAAAATGCGTCTACTATAGATAAAAAATTTGTTTTGCTAATATTAAAAATATCTATATGTACACTTTCTAGGGGTTTCTTCGTAACCGGTCTAGGGGATATTTTTATGTTGTACGGTTTTCTGTCGTACTATGTATATGGCATATGTTACAAGCGTTTATATGACTTTTTATCTTGTTTGCCATATTTGGGAAGAAATAGGAACGTCTAATTGGACTTTCTACTTCTTTTAAGCCTCTATGGGCTCGTTCGTGTTCCTTGACGATGATGGAATTTTGACGGTGTTCATTTGACACGTCTTCGATCATTTTTGTGGTGAAAACAAAATGACCGTTTCTTGAAAAATTCTCCCAGAATACTTCCTGGATTCTCTGGTACAGTGCCTCCGGTGCTAGGATGGCTGACTGTTTACCATTGTGAAATTCTTTTAAATAATTGAAAATATCTTTTTTCTCGAATACCTCTTTTGAAATAATAGTTCTGTTAAAATTTTGAAATATTTGTTCTGTGATTATGGTTTCTATCCTGGAAATTTTAAATATAATTTGGTTTCTGTAATAGTTTACAGGATGTTCTGAGAAATGTATGAAATAATGGTCTGAGGTATCTGCCGAATGAACAGTTTCTACCTCACTCTCTCTGTTGGACGGGTTTCCCTCCATACTTCCTGGTTCACGTAAAGGGTTTTCCATTCTTTCATTGATATTGATCTCATTCATCGTTGGTATGCGGCTGAGCGCGTCTGCTACAACGTTGGCTCTACCTTCTTTATAAACTACATCGTAATCGTAGTTTTCCAACTCTAACCTCCATCGTAGGATTTTGGAGTTTTTCTCCGAGGATTTGATGAACGTTAAAGATTTATGGTCAGTTACTAGGGTGAATTTCCTACCGTGAAGGTTGGAATTTCTTCACCGCCCATATTATGGCTAACGCTTCCTTTTCGTTAGTGGCGTATTTCATTTCGGTTGTATTGAGTGTTCTCGAAGCGAACGCAATGGGTCTTTCGATGGTGTTTTGGATTTGGGATAGAACTGCTCCCAATGCAAAATTTGAAGCATCTGTAGTTAGGATAAAAGGTCTCTTGAAATCTTTTAGTGTTTCGAAAGCCTTTACGTATTCTGGATCATTTAAGTTCAATATAGTTTCTTTTTTTAGATATTTGGCCATATTTCTTGCTATTTTGGAATAGTCTTTAATAAACCTGCGGTAATATCCGGAGAGTCCCAAGAATTGTTTTATTTCATTTTGATTTTTTGGCAATGGCCAATCCAAAATTTTTTTTACTTTGTCTTTATTGGGTTTCACTCCTTCTTGGGTGATGATGTGCCCCAAGAATTCCGGCTCTCTCTTCAAGAATTCGCACTTATCAAGTTGAATCTTGAGATTGAATTCTGAGAGCCTTTTAAATACCGTTTCTAAATTGTTTAGGTGGTTTTTTAGGTTTTCACCAACTATGACTATGTCATCTAGATAAACATGACAAATTGTGCCTATAAACCCGTGTAGCAGGTGGTTCATTGCACGTTGGAAGGTAGCTGGGCCGTTTTTCAGGTCAAATGGCATTCTACAGAATTCGAAGTGTCCCTTGTCCGTAGAAAAGGCAGTTTTTGCTTTCGAATTCTCGTCCATCTGTATCTGGTGAAAGCCAGATTTTAGATCCAGTGTAGTGAAGTAGGTGGATTTTCCTAAATTGTCTAGGATTTCTTCAATTTGAGGTATAGGGTACTTATCGTCAATTGTTTTCTGGTTTAACTTTCGATAATCAATTACTACTCTTATTTTGCGTATCCCGGAAGCGTCTGCTTTCTTGGTAACGACCCAAATTGGTGCAGAATACGGACTACTTGAGTGTCGAATAATTCCGCTGTTTAACATGTCTTGGACTTGTTCTTCCACATCATTTTTGAAGTGATGTGGGTATCGGTAGGTTCGTATGTATACGGGTGTTTCATCCCGTGTAAGGATTTTGTGTTTTATTATTGTCGTTGCCGATAACTTTTTGTTTGTTTTCAGCAGAATTGATTGATTTTTGTATATTTTATCAATGAGGGCATTTTTCTCGTTCTCATTGAGGTGCGTTGTTCGAATTACGTTTATTATGTCGTCTTTACTGATCGAATCATTATTAAAAATTGGGATTGGTTTTAAAGTTTCAAAATTGTTTACTTCTAATTTCAGTCTTGGGAGCTTTTTTGGGGGGTTCTGGTTCATTCGTAAGGATTTTTACTATAGTTTTACCTTTATTTGCTTTATATATACCTGGTTGAACTATAATTTCTTTATTTAGAGCTTCGTATTGGGGGACGAACCATTCACCTTCTTTGTCTGTCTCGAATAAGACTACGTGATTATACACATTGCCAGTGGGATAGTAACGCAGACATTTAAATTTAATGTTATTTAGAAGAATCTCATTATTCTTGTAATCAATTTTGGCATTAAGTTTTGCCATTGATTGAGAGCCCAAAATTCCGTCGAAGAACTTATGGAACTCTAACTCATAAAAGGTTTGGTCAGGTAAGTTTTTGTGAAGGAAATTAAATTTACATTTTTAATTGACGACGTGGTTTCCGAGGATATTTCTGATAGAAGTATCTTGGGTTTCTAATAGATTTATTGGAACGATACCAGGTTTGATGATGTTTTTGTTCGCGCCCGTATCTATTAATAATTTTATTTTTTTATTTGGTTGTACGCTTTCGCATATTAGATATGGAAGGAAATTTAGTCTTCCGTATCGCTTTCCTGTCCCTCTTGAAAATTTGAGTTTATTTCGAAATTACTGGGAGGATCTTCTTCGTTTTGGTTGTCTGACTCATAGTCGTCTTTTGAGCTAATCTCGTGGGTTTCATGATTGTTTATCATATTTTTGTTAAAAAAATTTCGTGATCTCATAGAGGGGTCTACTTCCATAGGTGTTGGTGTGCCACCTGTTTGCCATTTTGGTTTTGGGTTTGGCATGTTAAAATTTTTTTCTGAATTTTGTTTCGAAAATTGTTGAAACTGTTTAGATTGTTGAAAATTTGTAGGTTGGTTATTTGGTTTTTGATAAGAATTCGACTGATTGAACCTCTGTTGGTTTATTTGACTCGTTTTCTTTGAGTTGTTTGCAATTGATTCATTGCAGCTAAATTTACACAGGAATGCATACGCTTCCTCTACATTTCGTGGTTTTGCTGCTTGCGCAAAACCAAAATATGGTTTACTTAATCCGGACGGAAATGCTGCCAGTGCGTCTTCTTCTATAAATGTACTGATCGCTTGCCAGGATTGATTGTAAATTTCCTGTTGTCTTGCTAGCGATTTTATACTCTGGACGATTTGTTTCGTCTTAGTATAGAAGTTATGAATCGACATGTTTTCATTTTGTTTATTTGCCCATAGTTGGGACTTATAGTATGTCAATTCTTGTTTATCTCCCAGGGTATCGAGAAGTATTTGCTTCACTTCTTGGAATGTTTCTGGGTCTCCTGCTAGGCATAAAATATCCCTAGCTTTACCTTCTATTTTGTTTTTTATAGCTTGATACATTGCAAATTGAGCTTGTGGGACTAAATGTTCGAAGAGTCTTAACGTCTCTTCTGCTGTCTTTAACCAGGCCGTAACCTGTTTTCTGTTCCCGTCGAACGAAGGCATCGATTTAATGGGATCAGGAATGCGGAATATCTCAGCAATCGGTCGATCCGGTCTGATTTCTTCCTTGTTTTGAGGTTTTGGTTCCTCGATTTTTTGACCGAGGTATCTGAGTACTTCATCCTGTTCATTTTGCTTCTGAACTAGGTTACCCAATTGGCCGGCAATTGCATCCAATTGCGCGGTTATTTGTTCCAAGTTTTCCATTTCTTGGTTTGTTTCTTCTATTGAGCTTATATTTCTATTTAATATAAAGCGCTCAATATTTTTCTTTCTTTCAGTGTGACTTTTTCCTTTACAAAAAATCTTGTCACAATTATGTGCACTGATTTAAGAAATTTTCACTGTCTTTTCGCGTATATCTAGTAGTGCGCGATGGTTGACTATTCCCGTGGAATTTCCCAAATTTCGTGTCTATCTCGAAGTGCACGTTAATATGGTTCAATTCCAGATCTTCGAATTTATCTTAAAGGTCCGAGGAGGTTAGGTAAAAAGATATATAAAGTTCTTACCTGGTTTGAAGTCGTGGATGTAACGGTTCTCAAAGTGGGTTTGGTGTTGATGCGGTGGAATCTCTCGTCTTCTGGACGATTATAAAATCTATAGCCCGAGATATCACGTGAACTTTCAAACACTTTTTAAAAAAAAAAAAAAAACACTGTTGAATGTCCGTAATGGATTCACTTTAAAATAAGTTTTTATTTGCTTATTTTTCTACACTGTTACACACACTTTCACTTCACTTTGCCGTACGGCTGCGCCAATTATGAGTAGTAGGATTACGCGAATTTAAAAAAAAATTTATTTTAATTCTTTTTTCACTTTATTACAAATTTAAGTGTTACACGTTTTTAATCTAACTTATAACTAACTCAATTCTTATTTTAATTCTTAACATTTTAATTAATGCTACGTTAACACAATGTATTTTTCTCTAATTTCTAACCGCTCGTGTAATTGAGTACCAGGCACGTTGTTAATCATCAGCATTTTGTATGCGTTGATTTATATCTTTCAACTTATGATTTTTAGATGACGTTTGTATATATAACGTGGGAACGTTATATTGGAATGTGTCTTATCTATCTTGCTAACATAACTAGATCAATAT